>VZQC01000845.1:533368-622158 GCA_009823505.1 Rhizomys pruinosus | reverse complement strand
TTTTTTTTTTTTTGTATTTGAGACAGGGTTTCCCTGTAGCCCCAGCTGTCCTGGAACTCGCTCTGTAGACCAGGCTGGCCTTGAACTCACCAAGATCCGCCTGCCTCTGCCTCCTGAGCGCTAGGATTAAAGGCATACGCCAGGGGCTGGAGAGATGGCCTAGCGGTTAAGAGCGCTGACCGCTCTTACAGAGGACCCGGGTTCGATCCCCAGCACCCACATGGCGGCTGAGAACCATCTGAAGCTCCAATTCCAGGAGAACTCCAGTTCCAGGGGAATCCGAGACCCTCTTCTGACCTCCACGGCATTGCACGACACGGGTGCACAGACCTGCATGCAGACAGTACATTCATACACATACAGAAGTAAATAAAAATTATTAAAAAAAAAAAAAGGCGTATGCCACCACACCTGGCAATAAGATTCCATTTCTAAAACGAAACATGAACAGAACCCAGGACATGACACATGAAAATGTCATCATGAAATCTATTGCTTTGCACACTAAAAAATAACAAGAAAGAAAAATGTTACTAATATTGTATTAGCTACTTTTCTGTTGCTGTGATAGAAGGGCACGACCAACCAACTTATGGAAGAGAGTTTATTTGGCTTATAGTTCCAGAGTCCATCATAGCGGGAAAGTGTCCCACTCAAACCCACGGGAGCCCAGCGTCCCACTCAAACCCACAGGAGCCAAAAAGCTCAGTGCTCAGATCTTCATGCATGCACAATAAGCAGAGAGCTCGAAGTGAGAGGACGCCGTGGAGTTGCAAGCCTGTTCCCAGTGACGTACTTCCTCCCGGAAGGCCCTGCGTCCTAAACCTTCCAAATCACCACCATCAACTGGGAACCCAGTGCTCAAGGATGTGAGCCTATAGGAGATATTTATTGCTCAAAGCACCACAAATGTTGTGGATTATTATTACGTCTCTCATACTATGCATAGTTCTACATGCCATATCTTTACACAGCAGGCAGGGCAGCAGATTGGTTTACACCAATGGGTGTCCAGCGTGCATTGTACTACAATGTGACAACAACTACACCATCACAAGGTGGCAGAAACTTCCAGCTCCATTAAAACCTTCTGAGACCACTGTCCTATAGATGACTGGATGTGGATGGAAATGTCATTGTACAATGCCTGGCACACCCACAAACAGGCATTTATTTATTGTTTAAAAGAGTCTGGGGCAAGATTCATTTTACAGGATAAACTCAAATAGCTCAGCAGTCTCTCCTTCCAAACAGAAGCAGCAAGCTTAGCCACCAAAGGTCTTTCATGAAAGTTCTTTTCTGGGCTTTGAATTTGAGGTAAGTGGATAATCCCAACCCTGGGCCTTTTTATATTTTAAAGATTTGCCGTGTATGTCGCTATAAGCACAGAATGCGATTTAGTCACAGCATAGAAATTTAACCTGAAGGGTGAGTTGCAGCCAGAATAAAAGTGATAATTTTTAGTAGGGTAAATAACACCTGGATATTGCTTACCAGGCTCCCGGTTCAGGGCGCCGCTCCAAGGTTTTTTTTTTTTTAATATATATTTTAAATTTTATTTATTTTTGTATGTGTATGAATGTACTGTCTGCATGCAGGTTTGTGCACCCGTGTCATGCAATGCCGCGGAGGTCAGAAGAGGGTGTCGGATTTCCCTGGAACTGGAGTTAAAGACAGTTCTCGGCCTCCATGTGGGTGCCGGGGATCGAACCCGGGTCCTCTGCAAGAGTAGTTGGCGCTCTTAACCGCTAGGCCATCTCTCCAGCCCCTCTGAGGGGTTTTTAAGCATTGGTTTTCTTGATTACGTTCAGCCAGAGGACCTGACGTCGGTTCTTTTGGTTTCCTCCATCTTTAGATGGAGCTAAACCTTCTCTTTTCCCAAACTCCCAAGAGAACGGCCATTGTCCTTTTATCACTGACACAAAGTATTTCCGTCCCTTCTTAAAGTTTCAGTGGGAAAAGTTACTCATCAGATTCTCTAGCTGAAACTGACATAGTGTGTGGCTTGCCAGGCATGAGGCGTACCAAAGAAGATGGCGGTGTCCGGAAAAGGCCTCTGTCCTACTCTGAAATGAGAATTGAGCAAAAATGGAAGGTAAAGAAAATTAGCTTCACTGAAATTCAAACACCAGCTAGAGTTTTCAACTGTGTTTGTGAATTTTGTGCAAATATGACCAAAATACTTGACAGAAACAACTTCAAAGTGGAAATATTTATATCGGTTCACTATTTCAGCAGCTCTGCGCCATGGTTGCTAGGCCTCATGGGCTTGGGAAGAACATCATGGCAGAACAGCTTTACCTCGTGGTAGACAGGAAGTAGAAGGGGGAAGACAGAGAGAGAGAGAGAGAGAGAGAGAGAAAGGACTTGCTCTCAGAGACCTTCCTTCAGATAGGTCCAACTTTGTAAATTTTCCAGAACCTTCTAAAATAATGTTATCATTTGAGGACTGAGCTCCAAACTCACAAGCCTTTTGGGGAGAAGAAATTTCATATTCAAACTATAACAGGAGACACCAGGAAGTTTCCGTGGGTACTGGGCAGTGGACCCCAGAGTGAAGTGGGTAGTCAGAGTGGGTCCACAGCTCTCTCTCTCTCCTAGGAGCCAGTGTGGTGTCAGGGAAGCGCAGTTAGGAAACATTTGGAGTGTCAACACACCCCCACCTCCCGTTGAGGCGAGGCAGACAGTGGGAGTATGTGGCCGCAGCTCGCTGTGTTTCAAGTGGAGTAAACCCCAGCCCCATCGGTACAGTCTCAGCTTTACCAAGAAGAACACCCAGGGGAGTGGAAAGTTTCCCCGGCCTGGGTACTATTCTGGGTGGAGGAATTCCTGGGAGAGCTTCTCTTCCTTGGAGAGGTGAGCTAGAAACAAGAGTGGTCTGCAGCAGGGCCTGAGGGGACAGGCTTATAATCATATGTTCTCAGGAGGCCAGAGCCAGACAATCATAAGTTCAAGACCTACCTGGGCTACAGAGTGAGTTTAAGGCCTGTCTAGCAACCCAGTGAGATCCTATCTCAAAATAAAAAGAAAGTGTTGGCCGGGTGTGGTGGCGCACTGGGGAGGCAGAGGCAGGCAGATCTTTGTGAGTTCAAGGCCAGCCTGGTCTACGTAGTAAGTTCCAGGACAGCTGGAGCTACAGGAAGACCCTGTCTCAAAAGAGATTGACCTTATGCATAAACATCTCTTGCTGTAAAGGGCACCATGCATGAAGAAACTGCTGGCCTACGGAAACACGGGCTTCTCACCACACTTTGGGGGCTACGTTGGGCTCAGAGTCTCTTCCTGAAAAGCAGGGGTGCATCTCACTCACATGGTATAAGCAAGTACCCTCTTTAAAAAGCAGAAAATCTAGGGGCTGGAGAGATGGCCTAGCGGTTAAGAGTGCCGACCGCCCTTGCAGAGGACCCGGGTTCGGTCCCCAGCGCCCACATGGCAGCCAAGAACCGTCTGAAACTCCAATTCCAGGAGAACTCCAGTTCCAGGGGAGTCCGACACCCTCTTCTGACCTCCGGGCATTGCATGACACGGGTGCACAAACCTGCATGCAGACAGTGCATTCATACACATACAAAAATAAATAAAATTTAAAAAAAGCAGAAAATCTGATATGAAATTGAACCCAGCAATCCAGCACTTGAAAGAAGGCAGATGAAATAGAAAATATTATTGTAATAATATTAAGGAAGGAGAAAAAACAGAACTCCCAAAATACGTTAGGAAACAGATTTTAGCATTGTTGTTGTTTTGAGACAGGGTCTCACTAGGTAGTCCGGGCCAGCCTGGAACTCACCCTCCTCCTCGCCTAGTCCCCTGGGTACCACCACACTTAGTAAGACACAGGGTTTTCTTTGTTTTGTTGGATATAGTAACTGACTCTGAAAACCAAAAGATGAAGAGGAGATGAAAACCAGCTGTGATCAAAATGGAGCTGCAAGTGGGGTAAACACTCTGCAGACAAACAGATTTTATTTTTTGGTCGTTTTTAGTTTTATTGCTTGCGGGGATGAAGATCAAAGTCATAGCCTTTCATATGCTAAGCAATTGCTCTACTACTGAGCCACACACCCCAGCCCCTCACTGGAGGATTCTAGGCAGGAGCTGTACCAGTGAGCCATGCCCCCAGCCCCTCACTGGGGGATTCTAGGCAGGTGCTCTACCACTGAGCCACACCCCAGCCCCTCACTGGGGGATTCTAGGCAGGTGCTCTACCACTGAGCCACACCCCAGCCCCTCACTGGGGGATTCTAGGCAGGTGTTCTACCACTGAGCCACACCCCAGCCCCTCATTGGGGATGCTAGGCAATTACTGCACCACCAAGCTACACCTGATCCCAAATAGCAAAATTTTAGAAAGCATCACTGATCATGAATATACAGAGAAGCTCCATAGACAATCACCCTGGTGACATTCCAGAATGTTCTAAAAAAGATAAGAAAAGGGAGACTCAAAGAGAGGGTAACACATTTGAAGAAAAGCTACTGGAAATCCAATAAAGATATGGGTGGTAATAAAGAATACAGTGAACAGTGGGAAAATCCAAAAATAAAGAAAACTTTCCTGAACTAAACACATCAAAGTCTGCAGGCTGGCAGAGTTTACTGAACAGCAGGCAGAATGAATAAGCATCACTATGGTTTGAATGTGCCCCTCAAGGCTATGTGTTGGAAACTTAACCCCCAATGTATATATATATTATATATATTATATATATATTATAATATATATTTATATATATAATATAATGATATAATTATATATATATATATATTATTATATTATATATTAATACATTTAGTCTTTTCGAGGACGGGTCTCCCTGTAGCCCCAGACTGTCCTGGAACTCGCTCTGTAGACCAGGCTGGCCTTGAACTCACAAAGATCCATCTGCCTCTGCCTCCCAAGTGCTAGGATTAAAGGCGTGCGCCACCACACCCGGCTAACCCCCAATTTATATTAAACCTATTTATTTGGAAGAGGAGTCTGGGGGAGGCCTCCATCATGATGTTAGGGACTTCATAAAAAGAGGATGAAGCTGGACATGGTGTCCCATGTCTTTAATCCCAAGACTCAGGAAGCAGAAGCAGGTGGATCTCTGAGACTGAGGCCAGCCTGGTCTACAGAACAAGTTCCAGGCCAACTGGGGCTACAGGTGACTCTGTCTCAAAAAATAAAAAAAAATAAAGAGGACAAGGTCAAGGGGGAATGGCAGCTCAGTCGGTAAAGCACGTACTATACAAGGATGACGACATGAATCTGGATCCCAGCGCAGTGTAAAAAGCCAGGAGTGCTGGTCTACCAGCAATGCCGGAGCTCGCGAGGCAGATACAAGAGGATCCCTTAAGCAGGCGGCCCAGCTAGTCTTGCCAAATGCTGGAGCTCAAGGTTTAGTGAGAAACCCTGTCAAAAAATAATGTGGGGTCTGGAGAGATGGCTTAGTGGTTAAGAGCACTGGCTGTTCTTGCAGAGGACCTGGGTTCGATTCCCAGCACCCACATGATGGCTTATAAACATCCATAACTCCAGTTCCAGGGTATCAGACTCCCTTTTCTGATCTCCGTAGGTATTACATGACACAGGTGCACTTACATACATTCAGGCAGTACACCGATACACATAAAATAAAAATAAATAAAATATTTTTAAATTAATTAAAAATAATGTGGAGAGCAGAAGAAGAAACCTGACCTGAAGCTCTGGCTTCCACATGCACACACATGTGCTCATGTACGTGTACACAAATTCATACACCAGCATACACCACAAAACACACACACACACACACACACATACCCACACATACACGCTCATACACACGCACATGCCTGCGAGGACGAGGAACCTGAGCTATTGTGCATTGTCTTTTTTTTTATGTGTATGAGTGTATTGCCTGCTTATGTATAAGTGCACCCATGTCATGCAATGTCTGCAGAGGTCAGAGAAGGCATCAGATCCCCTGGAACTGGAGTTACAGATGGCTGTTAGCTGCCATATAGGTGCTGGGAATCAAACTTGGGTCCTCTGCAAGAGCAGCCGGTGCTCTTAACCACTGAGACATCTCTCCACAAATGCATGATGTCTTATCATGTGACACCGAATGGGATGTTAGGTTACAACAACAACAAAGACATTAGAAGGGAGAAGCAGATGCCGACACAATGCCCCTGGAAGCAGGGCCTCCCTGCTTCCAGAACTATTAGCTAAATTAGCTTCTCTCCTTTATAAATTTTTTTTCCTGTGTAGGTGTGGTTTGCCTGCATGTATGTAATGCATCTCTTCAAGGCCAGAAGAGGGCGTCAGATCCCCTGTAACTGGAGTCATGGATGGTTGTTAAACACTATGTGGGTGCTGGGAGCCAAACCCAGGTCCTCTGTAACAGCAGCCAGTGCTCTTAAGCACTGAGCCATCTCTCCAGCCCCTAACTTCTTTTTTTTCCTGTGTAGGTGTGGTTTGCCTGCATGTATGTAATGCATCTCTTCAAGGCCAGAAGAGGGCGTCAGATCCCCTGTAACTGGAGTCATGGATGGTTGTTAAACACTATGTGGGTGCTGGGAGCCAAACCCAGGTCCTCTGTAACAGCAGCCAGTGCTCTTAAGCACTGAGCCATCTCTCCAGCCCCTAACTTCTTTTTTTTTTTTTTTTTTGGTCTTTTTTTGAGACAGGGTCTCCCTTTCATCCCAGCTGGCCTGGAGCTTACTCTGTAGACCAGGCTGGCCTTGAACTGACAGAGTTCTGCCTGCCTCTGCCTCCTGAGTGCTGGGATTACAGGCATGCGCCACCATGCCCGGCTCTTGCCCCTAACTTCTAGTCTTTATAAATGACCCAGTCTCGAGGGCATGGTGGTACCGGGCTATAACCCCAGCACTTGAGAAGCTGAGACAGGATGGTAAATTTGTAGCCAGAATGAGCTATATACAGAGACTGTGTCAGAAGGAAGAGGAGAAGAAGGAGGAGGAGGAAGAAGAGGAGGAGGAAGAGGAGGAGAGAAATAATAATAACCCATTGTCAGGTATTTTTATAGCAATAAAGATGGACTAAGACAAACCACACACGTCAAGAGTTGGCTGATGAAGTAAGCAACTCTCTGAGGTTAATGAACAGTGAGTAGCTACAAGGTGTGGAATGCCAGGCTGATTTTGGCATTTTTCTCTGCGTCTCTGGGGTCCCATTCACCTTGTGACAGCCTCTCCCTGCCCTTTTAGCAACTCTCTCTCCTTTCTTTCCCCTCCTTGCACGTGCTCCCAATCTATCATCGGGAAATCCCAGATGAGGGGTACTTTCCCTTCTGTGGGCTCTGCACCAGGGCTATTTGATGAGCCCAGGTAGCGAGTGAGGCCCTGCGCATGAGCTGGGCCTCAGCTGCTTAGCAGCGCACCCTCCCTGCCGGGAGGAGAAACCTGTCCTGCAAACTCAGGTCAAGGATAGACAAGCCTTGAATAGCAGAAGCCACACATAGCTATTGGGCCACATTTGAGACCAAATAGGTCCCCTACTCTCCCAGACCAGATGGCACATTGTGAGCTCATCCAGGCTAAGCCAGGTGCCACATAGAGGGGAGGGCAACTCCCTGACCCAGGAAGGAAATGGCTCGCTAGCCAGTCTGTCCTGCAGAAACCTAATTAAATCTCTGACGCCTTTTCCCAAGGGTCATTGCGGCTAGAGCGCCTAAATGTCATAGGGTGTGAATGAGTTGCATTTATTATTTTCACCATGGAGACGCCCAAGAAAACTGACCTTTTCAGCTTCAATAAAAACGGATTTTCTTGTAGGTCCTTTGACAGCAGCTGTGATCATAAGCTAGGCTGAAACACAATATTAAGCAACAAAGAACAAAAGAAAGAGATGCCGTCCCTTGGTTTGGGGGAGTGACGAGTATCTGTTTACAATGAGATGGAGGAAGGACTCGTCCACTCCTGAACCCAGGTGGCCCAGGCGGCCCAGGCTCTTCCCTCAATCAGTGATACCTGATATTCACATACTCAGTTCAAGACGAGTTAGACTTGGAACAAAGAAGCTGCGCTGGAATTCTGCAGGACTGGCTTCTGACCTGCTGAAGAATCAATATCCTCTCTCTCTCTTTTTTTTTTTTTTTTTTGGTCTTTTTGACACAGGGTCTCCCTATAGCCCCAGCTGTCCTGGAACTCACTCTGCAGACCAGGCTGGCATTGAACTCACAAAGATCCGCCTGTCTCTGCCTCCCAAGTGCTAGGATTAAAGGCATGCACCATCACGTCTGGCTTTACAATATCCTCTCTTATAATACATCTGGGAGCCCCGCATATCTCACCTTGGCTCTGCTTCTCAGAACTAACCCTCTTGCAAAGACATGGCCACAATGGTGGGCACAATCCTTCCAAACTTGCGACTCTGCCACTTCTGACCAGTAGAGCCTGCCTTGCACCCAAATGACATATATAGCAAAACCAGCTGTTCCCGTGAAAATGGAGGATCTATGTCAGATCGCCCCCCCCCCCGATCATGTTACCACCAGGACAGCAAAGCAATTTTAAAGGCATAAGTGAAGAGGGACAGGACTAGATGAGGAAATTACAGTAACAGAGGTTTCAATGCAGTTTGGAAAGCAGATGGGTAGAGAGGGCACAGTCTGGATCATGTCGAGAAAGTGACACTTGTGATTCAGAGGGGAACTAGGGGCAGGGGCATATTTACCATAGAATCCTAGGCAACCTTGAGAAAACAAAAACCTTGGTTAATCTGGGCTAACAGTGTGGCCTTAAACATCCGAAAGGAAAGTATAACCAGAAATAAATCATTAGTAAGGCCTGAGCAATTGTACTTGAGGTATAAAACTTGAGATCTTAGAAAAAAAGCAAAAAAAAAAAAAAAAAAAAAAAGCACAGTTGTTTTGCCTGTCTTCCTGGCAAGTGCAGCTACCCTGTGGCTGCCACTGCTTTTGCCATCCTTCAAAGACATGAGACACAGCTTTTTAGCCTTCCAATATGGACTGAAGACTCATGTCTCTCCAAGAATCCTCCAAACCTTCAGTGCCAGATGGGAACTGCTGAGACATCCGGCTTGTGGACTAAGCTACTACTGGGGTTTCAGCCTCTTCAGAGTATAGACTGCCATTGTTGGACTATCTAGGCTATATCATGGAGACCAGTACAGGAGGATCAAGACAGGCCAAGGTGCTTACTGGACCTCATTTGGTGACCATGGGAAGGGAAAACCCCAGTGTGGAGCACAAGGGCAGAACTGATGGTGGTTTGGGCTTGCCAAGGAGGAGTCTTCAAACATGATATCTTTCAGCCTAATAAAGAAAAAAATCATAAGCTGAAGATGCTAAAAGATATATGTGGCATGCATATATGCATATTTTGGAGTGATGCAAATTGGAAGGAACAACAACAATAACAAGAGACTGTGTCAAAGAACTGACTGAAATGGTGAACTTCTGCTGGAAACAGTAAACTTCTGCATTGAAAATTTTAAAAGAGACTGAGAAAAAGATGAAAAACATGTTTGGTAGAATGCATGAGGTCTGGTGGGGCGGGGGGGCAAGGAAGGGAAATGGGTCTAATTTGATTGGAAATTTTATATGAAATGCACAAATCTTCAATAAAAATCTGGAAAAAAAAATCCTAGGCAATGGTGGAAGGGTGAGGTTCTAGAAGCTGGAGCTGGAAGTGGGGGTTAGAGGGATAACAGATGAGTGATCTCATAGATGGTGACTGTGATGTACAGCTTTAGTGTCAACGTTACACACCTGGGTTGAGGGAGCCTCAACTGGGGAATTGCCTCCATTGGACTGGCCTGTGGCTATGTCTGTGGGGCATTTTCTTGATTTTTGAGTGATGTGGGAGGGCCCAGTCCACTGTGGGCAGTGCCACCTCTGGGCAAGTGTTCCCGTGTTGAATAAGAAAGCCAACTAAGCATAGACCAGGGGAGCAAGCCAATGAGCAGCGTTCCTCCATGGCCTGTGCTTCAGCTCCTGCCTCCAGGTTCCTTCCCTGAGTTCCTACCTTGGGCTCCCTAAGGGATGAAGTGTGACCCAGGAGATGTAGGACAAATATACCCTTTCCTCCCCAAGTTGATGTTGGTTAGAGTGTTTTGTCACAGCAGTGGAGAAGCAAACTAGAACAGTGACAAACAGGAAACATGGATGATGTCATCGATGATGGCAGTGTTGGAAGCCACAGGGATCTGTCTCTCCACCCAAACATCTGTTGAGCTGGCAAAGCCTGTTGGAGGCAACTGTTTGGAACTTTTTGATCTGGTTGGAATACTTGCAGTACTCGATAGGATGTGTGAGGAAGAGCCTGATTGTATTGGTTACTTATCTCACTACTATGACAGAACATCTCACATAAACATCTTTTTAAGGCTGTTTTATTTTAACCAGGTGTGGTGGCACATGCCTTTAATCCCAGCACCTGGGAGGCAGAGGCAGGAGGATCTCTGTGAGTTCAAGTCCAGTCTGGTCTACATAGTGAGTTTCAGTCCAGCTGGGACTACAGGGAGACCCCATCTCAAAAAGACCCGAGAAGGGGCTGGAGAGATGGCCTAGCGGTTAAGAGCGCCGACCGCTCTTACAGAGGACCCGGGTTCGATCCCCAGCACCCACATGGCGGCCGAGAGCCGTCTGAAACTCCAGTTCTAGGAGAACTCCAGTTCCAGGGGAATCCGAGACCCTCTTCTGACCTCCGCGGCATTGCACGACACGGGTGCACAAACCTGCAAGCAGACAGTACATTGATACACATACCGAAATAAATAAAATTAAAAAAAAAAAAAGACCCGAGAAATATTTTATTTTATTTTATTTTATGTGCATATCTGTGTGTGCCTGAGTGTAAGTATATGCACCATGTGCATGCAGTGCCCATGGGGACCAGAAGAGGGCATTAGATCCCCTAGATCTGGAATTACAGCTAGTTGCAAGCTCCCTGCTGTGGGTGCTGAGAATCAAACCTGGGTTCTCTGCAAAAGCAGCAAGTGCTCTCAACGGCTGAGCCATCTCTCCAGTCCCTGATCCATACATCTTAAGGAAGGAATGATTTGCTCTGGTTCACAGTTTCCAAGGGCTCAGTCTGTGGGTGCTTGAGCCCCATGTTCTTGGGCAGAGAATCATGGCAGAAGGAATACATGTTGGAGGCTGATTTTGACTTCTTGGTGGACAGGAAACATAAAATTGAGCGTATAAGAGAAGGACAGAGCCAGATGTAACCCCAAGAACCACCCCCCATGCCCATGAACTACTTCCTCCAACTAGGCCCCCTCTCTTACCACTTCCTAATAATGACCTCATGTTATGAACCCAACATGGGGTTAATCCATTGATTATAGCCCCTATGACCTAATTGCCTCAAAACACCATCACCAATACACCTAGACAGGGTTTTCACTAATCCCCTAGTTGTTCCTCAAGCCAATCAAAGTTGCAAACCAAGAAAAATTCCAGAATGACGTGTCTCCATTGGTGAATTATCCCAGTCACTTACAGAGAATTAGCACCAACACTCTCAAACTCTATAAAAATTTAAAAGAGAGTATTTCTTTTCTTTTTCTTTCTTTTCTTTCTTCTTCTTCTTCTTTTTTTTTTTTTTGGTCTTGAGACAGGGTCTCCCTGTAGCTGCCACAGGATGGCCTGGAGCTCACTATGTAGACCAGGCTGGCCTTGATCTCGCAGAGAACTGTCTGCCTCTGCCAGGATTAAAGTCCTGGGATTAAATGCATGGGCCACCATGCCCGACTCAAGAGGGTATATCTTGAAATGTTTTATATAATTCTGCTGTGAAACCATCTGGGCCTGGGCTTTTTTTAGTTGGGAGGTTTATTACATCTTCAATTTCTTCGTATATTATGGGTCTGTTTAAGCTGTCGATCTGTTCTTGGTTGAGCTTTGGTGATTCCCAGGATTTCAGATATTCATCCATTTCTCCTAGGTTTTCAAACTTAGTAGAGTTTAGGTTTTTGAAGTATTCCTGTATGATTGTCTGGATCTTTTCATTGTCTGTTTGATATTTCCCCTTTCATCACAGATTGTATTGATTTGGAGTTGTTCCTACTTTCTTTTGGTTAACTGGGCTAGAGGTCTGTCTATCTTGTTTATTCTCTCAAAGAACCAACTTTTGTATTCATTGATTTTTTTGGTATTGTTTTCTTTGTTTCTATTTCATTGATTTCTGCTCTGATTTTTGTGATTTCTTCCTGTCTATTGCATTTAGGGTGCATCTGTTGTTGCCTCTCAAGTGCTTTTAGCTGCAGTGTTAGATCATTCACTTGTGCTCTTCGTTTTTCTAGTGTAGGCACCCAGGGCTATAAACTTCCCTCTTAGGACTGCTTTTAAGGTATCCCATAGGTTTTGTTGTGTTGTATTATCATTGTTATTCAGTTCCAGGAATGCCTTTATTTCTTTCTTTATCTCTTCCTTGACCCAGTCATTATTCAGGAGTGTGTTGTTTAGTCTTCATGTGTTCTTGTAGATAGTAGGGCTTATCCTGGTGTTGATAATGAGCTTTATTGCACTGTGATCTGATAGAATGCATGAAGTTATTTCAATCTTTTTGTATTTGTGGAGGTTTCTTCTGTGTCCCAGTATGTGGTCGATTTTGGAGAATGTTCCATGGGGTGCTGAGTAGAAAGTGTATTCTCTGGTATTAGGGTGGAATATTCGGTAGATGTCTGTGAGGTTCAGATGTCTCTCTGTTTACTCTTTGTCCTGTTGACCTGTCCAAAGGACTCAGTGTGGTATTGAAGTCCCCTATTATGAGTGTACTGGGGTTAATCTGTGCCTTGAGGTCCTGGAGAATTGTCTTTATAAAGTTTGGTGCACCAGAGTTTGGTGCATATATATTCATAATTGTGAAATCTTCTTGGTGAATTGTTCCTTTGATAAAAATGTAATGGCCTTCTTTGTCTCTTCTGATTTCTTTTACTTTGAAGTCTATTTTTGTCTGATATTAAAATGCAACACCTGCTTTCTTTTTGGTACCATTTGCTTGGAATATTTTTTCCATCCTTTCACTTTAATATGGTGCATATCCTTGAAGGTAAGATGTGTTTCTTGTAGACAGCATATTGATGGGTTCTGTTTCCTAATCCCATCTCCCAGTCTATGTCTTTTGATTGGGGAGTTTAGTGCATTAATATTTAAGGTTATAACTGAAAGATGTGTGTTGCTTCCTTTCACCTTATTATCCATGTGCATTTTTGGTCTAGGTTTCTTTTTTATTTTTTTTAATTTTTATTTATTTATTTATTTAATGTGTATGAATGTATTGTCTGCATGTAGGTCTGTGCACCCATGTTGTGCAATGCCATGGAGGTCAGAAGAGGGTGTCAGATTCCCCTGGAACTGGAGTTAAAGACGGTTCTCAGCTGCCGTGTGGGTGCTGGGGATCGAACCCAGGTCCTCTGCAAGAGTAGTCGGTGCTCTTAACTGTTACGCCATCTCTCCAGCCCCGTTGGTCTAGGTTTCTACTTCTACAGTTATGTTTTTATTAATTTCTCTTTATAGGTGCCTGGGGATAGTTGCTCCTTCTGTCCTTTGAATTGCTTCAAGTATTCTTTGAAGGGTTGGTTTTCCAGACATNTCGTGTTAAAGCGGTGACTATAGATGCCAACCCAGATTACTATACCCAGCAAACATGTCCATTATGGTTGTAGGAGAGAGAAAAAAATCTTCCATGACATAACAAAATTGAAAGAATACAAAAAAAAAAAAAAAAAAAAAAAAAAAAAAAAAAAAAAAAAAAAAAAAAGGAGCAACTATCCCCAGTCACCTAAAAGAGAATTAATAAAAAACATAACGTAGAAGTAGACACAGACCACCGGGGCTGGGAGGAGATGGCGTAACAGTTAAGAGCACCGACTACTCTTGCAGAGGACCTGTCGGTTCGATCCCCAGCACCCACACGGAGTCTGAGAACCGTCTTTAACTTCCGTTCCAGGGGAATCTGACACCCCCTTCTGACTCTCCATGGATTCACCAAACATGGGTGCCCACAGGAACCTACATGCAGACAATTACATTCATAACATTCAATAAATAAATAAATAAAAATTAAAAAAAAAAAAAAGAAACCTAGACCAAAAATGCACATGGATAATAAAGGTGAAAGGGAAGCAACACACATCTTTCAGTTATCACCTTAAATATTAATGCACTAAAAACTCCCCAACAAAAGACATAGACTGGGAGATGGGATTAGGCAAACAGAACCCATCAATAGCTGTCTACAAGAAAAACACATCTTACCTTCAGGATAGGCACATTATTAAAGTGACAGGATGGAAAAATTATTCCAAGCAAAGGTACCAATAAAGAAAGCAGGTGTTGCATTTTAATATCAGACAAAAATCGACTTCAAAGTAAAAAGGAAATCAGAAGAGATAAAGAAGTCCATTACATTTTATCAAAGGCACAATTTCACCAAGAAGATTTCATAATTATGACTATATATGCACCAAACTCTGGTGCACCAACCTTTATAAAGACAATTCTCCAGGACCTCAAGGCACAGCTTAACCCCAGTCCACTCATAATAGGGGTTTCAATACCCCACTGAGCTTTGGACAGGTCAACAGGAACAACAGTCAACAGAGAGAATCTGAACCTCACAGACATCTACCGAATATTCCACCTAATACCAGAGAATTACACTTTCTATCAGCACCCCATGGACATTCTCAAAAACGACCACATACTGGGACACAGAAGAAACCTCCACAATACAAAAAGCTGAACAAACTTCATGCATTCTATCAAGATCACAGTGCATTAAAGCTCATTATCAACACCCGGATAAGCCTTTACTATCTACAAGCACACATGAAGACTAAAACAACACACTCCTGAATAATGACGGTTCAAGGAAGCGATAAAGAAAGAAATAAAGGCATTCTGGGAACTGAATAACAATGATAATACAAACACAACAAAAAATATGGGATAATTAAAAGCAGTTCAAACGAGGGAACTTTATAGGCCTGGGTGCCTACACTAGAAATACCGAAGAGTAACAAAAAATACAACCAAAAACAAACAAAACAAACCAACAAAAAACCAAAACAACAAACCAAAAAAAAAAAACAAAACCCCCCAAAAAACAAAAAAAAATAACAAAAAACAACCTAAAAAAAAACCCAAACAACAAAAAAAAAACAAAAACACAAAACCACCAAAAACCAAACAACCAACACCACAAAAAACAACCGGGGTGGTTGGGGGTGGGGGGGGGGTGGTTGGGGGTCGGGGTGGGTGGGCGGGGTGGGGGAGGGGGTTTTTTGGTGGTTGGGTTGGTGGTGGGGGGGGTTGGGGGTGTGGTGGTTGTGGGGTGGTGGTTTGTGGGGGGGGTGGGGTGGGGGGGGGTTGTTTGTTTAAAACATTGTCTCCTTAAAATAAACAATTTTGTTGTGGGGGGGGTGGGTGTGGCGGGTGTGGGGGGGGGTGTGTTGGGTGGGTGGGTGGGGGGGGGGGGGTTTGGGTGTGGGGGGGTTGGTGGTTGAAGGGGTGTGGGGGGGGGTTGGGGGTGGGGTGGGGCGGGGGGGGGGGGGGGGGGGTGTGTTACAAAATCAAAAAATTTTTGTTTCCCACACAACCCACCCAACACACCCCAACAACACAAACCACTTTTTTTTTTTTTTTTTTTTTTTTTTTTTTTTTTTACAAAAAAAAATACAAAAAAAAAAAAACAAAAAAATAAAAAACAAAAACCTAAAAAAAACACAACAACAAACCAACCAACAAAAACCAAACCACAACAAACTAAAACAACAAAAAAAAAACAAAAAACCAAAAAACCATCACACACAAAAAAAAAAAACAACATACACAAAAAACAACATAAAACAACAAAAACAAAAAACAAAAAAAAAAAAAACCAAAAAAAAAAAAAAACAACAAAAAAACAAACAAACAACACAAAAAACACCCACACAAAAAAAAAAGAAAAAAAAAAAACAAAAAAAACCAAAAAAAAAAAAAAAAAAAAACCAAACAAACAAAAAAAAACAAAAACCAAAACCACACAAAAAAACCACAAACCACAACAAAAAAAAAACAAAAACCTCAAATAAAAAAAAAAAAACAAAAAAAAAAAATAAAAAATCCAACCCCCACCCAAACCCCCCCCAAACCCCCACACACACACCAAACAACCAAACCCACCACCCCACCACCACCCACACACACCAAACCCCCAACCCCAACAACACACACAACCCCCCCCCCCCCACCCCCACTCACCCACCCAACACCAAACAAAACACACAATAAACCACCCACCACAAAACCCCCCACCACACCCCACCCCAACACACACACAAACCACACCACACAAACCCCCTCCCACACCACTCATACAACCAAAAAACACCCCACACCAACCCCCCCCACAACCACCCCCACCCCCAAAACACCCCCACCAACCCCCACAAAACACAACCAACAAAAAAACAAAAACAAAAACCCCACACCCACCCACCACCCACCTTTTTTTTTGCGTGGGGTGTGGGGTGTGGGTTGTGGGGGTGAGGTTTGGTGGGGGGCTTGGGGGGGGGGCGGGGTGTGTTGGGGGGGGGGATGGGGGGGTTGGGGTGTGGGTGTCGTGTGTTGGGGGGGGGGTGGTTTTGTTGGTGGGGGGGGTTGGTGGGGGTGTGGGTGTTGTTGGGGGTGTTGGGGGTTGGTTGGGGGGGGGGGGGTGGTTGTTTTTGGGGCGGGTTGGGGGGGGTTGTTGGGGGGTGGGTCGGGGGGGGGGTGGGGGGGGGGTGGGGGGGGGGGGGGGGGGGGGTGTTGTGGGGGTGGTGGGGGGGGTGGGTGGTTGTGGTGGGGGGGGTGGGGGGGGGGTGTGTTTGGGGGTTTCTGGCGGGGGGGGTGCCTGGGGTTGTTGGGTTGTTGTGGGGGGGTGGGGGGGTGGTGGGGGGGGAGGAGTGTTGGGGCTGGTGGTGTGTGTGGGGGGGGGGGTGGGTGGTTGGTGTGGTTGGGGGTGGGTTTGGGGGGGTGGGGGGGGGGGGTGGGGGTTGTGTGGGGGTTGGGTTGGGGGGTTGTTGGGGTTGGGGTGTTGGGGTGTGTTGGGTGTTTGGTTGTGGTGGTGGGGTGGGGTGGGGGTTGTTGGTGGGGGGTGTTGTGGGGGTGGTTTGGTTGGGGGGGGGTGTGTTGGTGTGGGGGTGGGGTGTGGGTGTGTGTGGTGCCCCCCCCCCTCCCCCACACCCCCCCCCCCCCCCCCCTCCCCCCCCCCCCCCCCACCCCCCCCCCCCCCCCCCCCCCCCCCCCCCCCCCCCCCCCCCCCCCCCCCCCCCCCCCCCCCCCCCCCCCCCCCCCCACCCAGCTAAAAGCACTTGAGAGGCAACACAGATGCAACCCAAATGCAATAGACAGGAAAGACATCACAAACATCAGAGCAGAAATTCAAAAAATAGAAACAAAGAAACAATACAAAAAATCATGATACAAAAGTGAAAAAAAAATTCTTAGAAAAAAAAAAAGAAGACCTCTAGCCCAGTTAACCAAAAGAAAGGTAGGACACAACCCCAAATCCTAACATCTGTGATGAAAGGGGGAAATTCAAAACAGACACAATGAACAAAGATCCAGACAATCATACAGGAATCAACTTCAAAAACCTAAAACTCTACTAAGTTTGAAAACCTAGAGAAATAAAAAAAAAAAAGGATGAATATGAAATCCTGGGAAATCCCAAAGCTCAACCAAGAAACAGATCGACAGCTTAACCAGACCCATAATACGAAGACATTGAAGATGTATAAACCCCCAACTAAACAAAGACCAGGGCCCAGATGGTTTCCAAGCAGAATTCATATAAAACAATTCAAGATATAACCCTTTGCGTCGGGCCAGGTGGCCCTGCATTTAATCCCAGGACTTTAATGCACTGGAGCAGAGGCAAGTTCTCTGCGAGATCAAGGCCAGCCCTGTTCTACATAGTTGAGATCCAGGCCATCCTGTGGCAGCTACAGGGAGAGCCCGTCTCAAGACAAAAAAAAAAAAAGAAGAAGAAAGAAGAAAGAAAAGAAAGAAAAAATAAGAGAAATACCTCTCTTTAAATTTTTATAAGAGTTTGAGAGTGTTGGTGCTAATTCTCTGTAAGTGACTGGGATAATTCACCAATGGAGACACGTCATTCTGGAATTTTTCTTGGTTTGCAACTTTGATTGGCTTGAGGAACAACTAGGGGATTAGTGAAAACCCTGTCTAGGTGTATTGGTGATGGTGTTTTGAGGCAATTAGGTCATAGGGGCTATAATCAATGGATTAACCCCATGTTGGGTTCATAACATGAGGTCATTATTAGGAAGTGGTAAGAGAGGGGGCCTAGTTGGAGGAAGTAGTTCCATGGGCATGGGGGGTGGTTCTTGGGGTTACATCTGGCTCTGTCCTTCTCTTATACGCTCAATTTTATGTTTCCTGTCCACCAAGAAGTCAAAATCAGCCTCCAACATGTATTCCTTCTGCCATGATTCTCTGCCCAAGAACATGGGGCTCAAGCACCCACAGACTGAGCCCTTGGAAACTGTGAACCAGAGCAAATCATTGCCTTCCTTACAGAGTATGGATTCAGGGACGGGAGAGATGGCTCATCACTCAGCCGTGAGAGCACTCTGCTGCTTTTGCAGAGAACCCAGGTTTGATTCTCAGCAACCAATCAGCCTAGGGAGCTTGAACTAAGCTGTAATTCCAGAATCTAGGGGATCTAATGCCCTATTCTGGTCCCTGGGCACCAGCAAATGCACAGGTGCATCATACAACACTCCGGCACCACCCACAGATATGGCACATAAAATAAATTAAAGTAACATAAAATTTCTACGGGTCTTTTTTTTTTTTAATTTTATTTATTTCCGGTATGGTATCAATGTATGTCAGCTTGCAGGTTTGTGCCCCCGTGTCGTGCACATGCCGCGAGGTCAGAAGAGTGGTCTCTCGGATTCCCCTGGAACTGGCAGTTCTCCGAAACTGGAGTTTCAGACGGCTCTCGGCCGCCATTGGGTGCTGGGGGATCGAACCCGGTCCCTGTAAGAAGCGGTCGGCGCTTCTAACCGCTAGGCCATCTCTCCAGCCCCTTCTTCGGGTCTTTTTAGAGATGGGGTCTCCCGTGTCCACTGGCTGGAAACTCACTATGTAGACCAGAACTGGACTTGAACTCACAGGCGATCCTCCTGCCTCTGCCTCCAGGTGCTGGGGATTAAAGGCAGTGCACCACCCCACCTGGTTTAAATAAACAGCCTTAAAAAGATGTTTATGTGAGATGTTCTGTCATAGTAGTGAGATAAGTAACCAATACAATCAGGCTCTTCCTCACACATCCTATCGAGTACTGCAAGTATTCCAACCAGATCAAAAAGTTCCAAACAGTTGCCTCCAACAGGCTTTGCCAGCTCAACAGATGTTTGGGTGGAGAGACAGATCCCTGTGGGCTTCCAACACTGCCATCATCGATGACAGCATCACTGTTTCCTGTTTGTGCACTGTTCTAGTTTGCTCTCCACTGCTGTGACAAAACACTCTAACAACCTAAAATTGGGGAGGAAAGGGTATATTTGTTTTTTTTTTTATCCTAACATCTCCTGGGTCACACTTCATCCCTTAGGGAGCCCAAGTAGCTTCTCTCCCCCCTTCTTTTTTTTCACCTCAGGGCGGGAACTGGAGGCAGGAGCTGAAGCACAGGCCATGGAGGAACGCTGCTCACCGGCTTGCTCCCTGGTCTATCCTTAGTTGGCTTTCTTATTCAACACGGGAACACTTGCCCAGAGGTGGCATGCCCACAGTGGGATGGGCCATCCCACATCACTCAAAAATCAAGGAAATGCCCACAGGCATCGCCACAGGCCAGTCAATGGAGGCAATTCCCGTTGAGGTCCCTTCATCCCCGGTGTGATAACGTTGACACTAAAGCTGTACATCACAGTCACCATCTATGAGATCACTCATCTGTTATCCCTCTAACCCCCACTTCCAGCTCCAGCTTCTAGAACCTCACCCTTCCACCATTGCTCGGATTTTTTTTCCATATTTTTATGAGATTTGTGCCTTTCATATAAAATTTCC
Source organism: Rhizomys pruinosus (assembly GCA_009823505.1). Taxonomy (NCBI): domain Eukaryota; kingdom Metazoa; phylum Chordata; class Mammalia; order Rodentia; family Spalacidae; genus Rhizomys; species Rhizomys pruinosus. The sequence goes on along the minus strand of VZQC01000845.1, from coordinate 602,131 downwards.
AATCAAATTAGACCCATTTCCTTCCTTGCCCCCCCCCCACCAACCTCAGCATTCTACCAAACATGTTTTCATCTTTTTTCTCCGTCTCTTTTAAAATTTTTCAATGCAGAAGTACTGTTTCCAGCAGAAGTTCACCATTTCAGCTCAGTTCTTTGACACAGTCTCTTGTTATTGTTGCTCTTCCAATTGCATCACTCCAAAATATGCATATAGCATGCCACATATATCTTTTAGGCATCTTCAAGCTTATGGATTTTTTTCTTTATTAGCTGAAAGATATCATGTTTGACGACTCCTCCTTGGCAAGCCCAAACCCACCATCAGTTCTGCCCTTGGACTCCACACTGGGGTTTTCCCTTCCCATGGTCACCAAAGAGGTCCAGTAAGCACCTTTGGCCTGTCTTGCTCCTCCTGTACTGGTCTCCCTGATATAGCCTAGATAGTCCAACAATGGCAGTCTATACTCTGAAGAGGCTGAACCCAGTAGTAGCTTAGTCCACAAGCCGGATGTCTCGCAGTTCCCATCTGGCACTGGAAGTTTGGAGGATCTTGGAGAGACATGAGTCTTTCAGTCCATATTGGAAGGCTAAAAAGCTGTGTCTCATGTCTTTGAAGATGGCAAAAGCAGTGGCAGCCACCGGGTAGCTGCACTTGCCAGGAGACAGCAAAATCAAACTGTGCTTTTTTTTTTTTTTTTTTTACTTTTTTTCTAAGATCTCAAGCTTTATACATCACGTACCAATTTCTCAGGCCTTACTAATGATTTATTTCTGGTTTTATACTTCCTTTCGGATGTTTAAGGCAACTGTTAGCCCAGATTAACAAAGGTTTTTGTTTTCTCAAGGTTGCCTAGGATTCTATGGTAAATATGCCCCTGCCCCTAGTTCCCCTCTGAATCACAAGTGTCACTTTCTCGACATGATCCAGACTGTGCCCTCTCTACCCATCTGCTTTCCAAACTGCATTGAAACCTCTGTTACTGTAATTTCCTCATCTAGTCCTGTCCCTCTTCACTTATGCCTTTAAAATTGCTTTGCTGTCCTGGTGGTAACATGATCGGGGGGGGGGGCGATCTGACATAGATCCTCCATTTTCACGGGAACAGCTGGTTTTGCTATATATGTCATTTGGGTGCAAGGCAGGCTCTACTGGTCAGAAGTGGCAGAGTCGCAAGTTTGGAAGGATTGTGCCCACCATTGTGGCCATGTCTTTGCAAGAGGGTTAGTTCTGAGAAGCAGAGCCAAGGTGAGATATGCGGGGCTCCCAGATGTATTATAAGAGAGGATATTGTAAAGCCAGACGTGATGGTGCATGCCTTTAAATCCTAGCCCTTGGGCGGCAGAGACAGGCGGATCTTGTGAGTTCAAGCCAGCCTGGTCTGCCAGAGTGAGTTCCAGGGACAGCTGGGACTAAAGGAAAAAAAAAAAAAAAAAAAAAGTACCCAAAAAAAAACACAAAAAAAAAGAGAGAGAGAGGATATGAATTCTTCAGCAGGTCAGAAGCCAGTCCTGCAGAATTCCAGCGCAGCTTCTTTGTTCCAAGTCCTTAACTCGTCTTGAACTGAGTATGTGAATATCAGGTATCACTGATTGAGGGAAGAGCCTGGGCCGCCTGGGCCACCTGGGTTCAGGAGTGGACGAGTCCTTCCTCCATCTCATTGTAAACAGATACTCGTCACTCCCCCAAACCAAGGGACGGGCATCTCTTTTTTGTTCTTTGTTGCTTAATATTGTGTTTCAGCCTAGCTTATGATCACAGCTGCTGTCAAAGGACCTACAAGAAAATCCGTTTTTATTGAAGCTGAAAAGGTCAGTTTTCTTGGGCGTCTCCATGGTGAAAATAATAAATGCAACTCATTCACACCCTATGACATTTAGGCGCTCTAGCCGCAATGACCCTTGGGAAAAGGCGTCAGAGATTTAATTAGGTTTCTGCAGGACAGACTGGCTAGCGAGCCATTTCCTTCCTGGGTCAGGGAGTTGCCCTCCCCTCTATGTGGCACCTGGCTTAGCCTGGATGAGCTCACAATGTGCCATCTGGTCTGGGAGAGTAGGGGACCTATTTGGTCTCAAATGTGGCCCAATAGCTATGTGTGGCTTCTGCTATTCAAGGCTTGTCTATCCTTGACCTGAGTTTGCAGGACAGGTTTCTCCTCCCGGCAGGGAGGGTGCGCTGCTAAGCAGCTGAGGCCCAGCTCATGCGCAGGGCCTCACTCGCTACCTGGGCTCATCAAATAGCCCTGGTGCAGAGCCCACAGAAGGGAAAGTACCCCTCATCTGGGATTTCCCGATGATAGATTGGGAGCACGTGCAAGGAGGGGAAAGAAAGGGACGAGAGTTGACTAAAAGGGAAGGGAGGACGGATGTTAAAAAAGGTGAATGGGACAACATAGATAGAAGACGAAAAAATGACAAAATACAGACCTGGCATTTCCAAAAAGTGTAGATAATAAATGTTAATTAACTCAGAGAGTTGATTCACTTCAGAAGAACAACGCTTGACGTGTGTGGGGTGGGGGATTTGTCTTAGGTCCATATTTATTTGCTATAAAAATCCTGGACAATGGTTATTATTATTTATTATACTGAATGCTTTGCTCCACGTTCTTCTTGCTTTCATAGTTTGCACTGAGAAGTCATTTGTAATTCTGATAGGTTTCCCCTTATATGTAACTTGTTTTTCTCTTGTGGCTTTCAGAATTTTGTCTTTATTTTGGGCATCTAGCGTTTTAACTATGATATGGCATGGAGAGTTTCTTTCCTGATCTTGTCTGTTTGGAGTTCTGTGTGCTTTCTGTATTTGTATTGCTTTGTCTTTTGTTAGTTTGGGAAATTTTTCATCTATTATTCTGTTGAAGATCTGATCAATACCATTCTCTTGGGATTCTTCTCCTTCCTCTATTCCTATGATGGCGAGGTTTGATCTTTTCATAGTGTCCCACAATTCCTGGTTGTTCCACTTTTGTGTATTTTTAAATTTTTCATAATCTTTTCTTGAGGTTTTTAGTTGTTCTGTGTTATCTTCCAGGTCTGATATTCTTTGTTCTGCTTCCTCCATTCTACTTCTGAGGCTTTTTCCATTCCTTTCCTCTTGATTGGATGAGTGTTTGATTTCCTTTTTCATTTCATCTTGTGACTTCTTTAGTATTTCTACTTCCTTTTGGAGCTTCTCAATCTCTTCCTGTAGCTCTTTGCTTTGCTCGTTGGATTCCTTTTCTTTTTCAACATGGGATCTTTTCAGTGTTTCCACTTCCTTCCAGAGTTTGTCATTCTCTCTCTCTAGGTCCTTCTTGGGTTTTTCATTCTCTCTCCTCAGTTCTCTGACTTGTTCTTTATATTCTTCGATTTTTTTTTAATATGTCCGCAATTGTTCCTCTAAGATCTGTGTCCTGGGCCATCCCCAGGGGGATCCCATGTAGGAATCTCCCACAGGGTTGGTAGAGCTCGGTGTGGAATTATCCTGCACCTTTCCCATGTTGTCTCTTCTTCGTGTCCCTGGCATGTGGGTTTCTCTTTGCCTGTATTCCAATGTGAATCCCAAATGCCTCTTCACTGTGTTGAAGGCTTGCTTTTCTTGCTTCTTTCAGATGCCTTCATTGTTTGTTTGTTTGTTTGTTTGATGATTTGTTTTTCTCCTTGCTTATGGAGGGTTGACTTGTCTCCGTTTTAGGCTTTCTACTGGAAGTCTAACTCACTCTTCCCTTTCTTTGCTGAAGGTTCTCCAAAGAATCCACTTGGGCCGGGCGTGGTGGCACACGCCTTTAATCCTAGCACTCGGGAGGCAGAGGCAGGTGGATCTTTTTGAGTTCAAGGCCAGCCTGGTCTACAGAGTGAGTTCCAGGCCAGCTGGGGCTACAGGGAGACCCTGTCTGGAAAAGACCAAAATAAATAAATAAATAAATAAATAAATAAATGCATGCATTCTACTATATCATGATCAAGTGGGATTTATTTTCAGAATGTAAGGATGGTTCGCATATAAAAAAATCAATAAAATAATATGCTACACTAACAGAATAGAGGCAAAACACATGTGGTAATCTCAATTTATGTATAAAAAAAGCATTTGGAAAAAATCAACACCTTTTCATGATAAAAATCCTCAATAAATTAAGGGGCTGGAGAGATGGCTCAGCAGTTAAGAACACCAACTGCCCTTGCAGAGGACCGGGGTTCGATTCCCAGCACCCACATGGAGGCTAACAACTCCAGTTCAAAATGAATCCAACACCTTCTTTTGACTCTGAGGGCATTGCAGGACATGGATGCCATTACACACCATGGAGGCAATACACTTATACACATAAAATAAAAATAATAAATAATAAATTTTTAAAATGTTCAATGAACTAGGAATAGAAAAGAATTTCCTCAGCATGATACAAACCATATATGCAAACTAAGATCATTCTCAATGGTGAGTTACAGGCGGTTGTGAGAAGTTTTATGTGGGTGTTGGGAGCCAAACCTAGGGCCTTTGCAAGAGCAGCAAGTGCTTTTAGCCTGTGAGCCATCTCTCCAGTCCTAGTTTTTAAATTGGAAAATAACAAATGTTGGTGAGGATGTGGATAAACCAAAGCCTTAGGCATCACCGGTACGAATATAAAATGAACAATACCATGAAGCCCGGTGGGAGCCAGGCTGGAAGCTCCGCAAGAAGTTGGATGCAGGGTTTGGGTTGAGACAAGAGGCTCCATTCTGCTTTTGATAGCTTCATGTATCTTTCATAATTGTACGGAATAGCGATGGGACACAGCGCTGGCTTTAAAGTCTCCTAGATTACACTGAAGATTATTTTTCCTTAGTGATGCTGCCTACCCTGCTAATACGTGCTCTTTTCTAAAATTTACTCTGTGTGTGTGTGTGTGTGTGTGTGTGTGTGTGTGTGTGTGAGAGAGAGAGAGAGAGAGAGCGAGAGCGAGAGCGAGAGAGAGAGAGAGAGAGAGAGAGAGAGAGAGAGAGAGAGAGAGAGAGAGAGAGGTGATGTTCTGGGGGACAGAGGACAACTTGAAGGGTCAGTTCTTTCCTTCTACCTTTACATGGGTTCTGAGGAAAGAACTGAGATCATCAGGCCTATGTGGTTGGGCAGCAAGCACCTGTACCTGCTGAGCCATCTTGCCACTCTTGTTCTTCCTCCTCCTCTTCTTCTTCTTCTTCCTCCTCCTCCTCCTCCTCTTCCTCCTCATCCTCTTCTCTTCTTCTTCCTCCTCCTCTTCTTTCTCCTCTTCTGCCTCTTCCTCTTCCTCCTCCTCTTCTTTCTCTTCTTCCTCCTCATCCTCTTCTCTTCTTCCTCCTCTTCTTTCTCCTCCTCTTCTTTCTCCTCTTCCTCCTCCTCTTCCTCCTCATCCTCTTCTCTTCTTCCTCCTCCCCTTCTTTCTCCTCCTCCTCTTCCTCCTCCTCTTCCTCCTCCTCCTCTTCTCCTCTTCCTCCTCTTCTTCCTCCTCTTCTTTCTCCTATTCCTCCTCCTCTTCCTCTTCCTCCTCTTCCTCCTCCTCCTCCTCTTCCTCCTCTTCCTCTTCCTCCTCCTCTTCCTCCTCCTCCTTACTTCCCTTTTTTCCTCTTTTTTTTTTTTCCAGACAGGCTCTCACTACGTGGTTCAGCCTGGCCTTGAACTTATAATCCTCTGGCTGTGGTATCCTCAGTACTAGGATCACAGACATGCACCAACATGCCCAGCTTTAGTTTTACAGAAAAATGTTTTCCTTGAAAATTAAAATAATATCGGAAGTTTTTATGTTAAAAAAAAGTTGAACACAGATTTATGATAGATTTACAGACAATTCCACTGTTGGGCATATATCCAAAAATATCAGAAAATAGGGAGGAAAATAGGTATTTGTCCACCAATTTTTCTTTTTTATTATTTATTATATTTTAAGGGTTTCACAATATAAGAGCACAGTTGTTTTCAGATCACATTGACATTGCTGAGTTTGCCATACAATTAGGCAATTGGTGCTAGCATCCACAGATGAGGGATACCATTTGTCTTTTGTTTTTCTGGGACTGTGTTACTTCACTCAGCATGATATCTTCTAGTTCCAGCCATTTACCTGCAAAGCTCATGATGTCATCTTTCTTTACCTCTGCATAGAACTCCATTGTGTAGATGGACCACATTTCCTCTATCCACTCGTTGTCCACCAAGTTTTCAACAGCCAAATATAGAAACAATCAAAGTCTCCATCAATATATAAGTGGGTCAAGAAAATGTGGTTGCATACAATGAAGTATAGTTGGTCATGTAACAAACTAAAATTTAAGTACATGCTAAAAACATGGGTGAACCTTGTAAATACTGTGATAAGCAGAACAGGGCAGTCAGGAAGTGACAGTGTTGAATACTTTGACTTACAGAGAATGTCTAGAATGGGCAATTGCATAAGAGAGTGGGATTAAAGGCGTGCACCACCATGCCCGGCAATTTTTGGGGGGGTAGTTTTTGAGACACGGTCTCCCTGTAGCCCCAGCTGGCCTGGAATTCACTGTGTAGTTGAGGCAGGCCTTGAACTCATAGAGATCCGCCTGCCTCTGCCTCCCAAGTGCTGGGACTATAGGCCTGCGCCACCACACCCAGCTTACAAAACTTTATAAAACAAATAGGAAGATAGATGAAAACTGCAAACAGAGCATCGAGGATCCTCTCTCCAGCTTCAACGTCAGGAAACAGAGGCCAGAGGTTCATTTTGTTAGGGAAGTGAACCAAGAGGTCGAACTTCAAGGCATCGGAGGCCTGTGAACAGGGAAGACTGTCTGACTTCCATCACCAGAGATGACATGTCCTTGTCACACAACCTCATGCCCATTCACATATGTGCACATGCCAACACCCATGCATGTATACACGCCACACTGACATATACAGATATACATCACACCCACACTTACTGAACCCACCCATACACAGCCATACACACACTAAACCATGCATACATACCCATACACACACATAAGCACACCCATGCACACACCTATACACACCCATATACACATCCATACACACACTAAACCATAAAAATAAAGCACACCTGCACCCCACAGACAACACCCATATCCACATACCACATGTACACACATAGAACATCCACGATACTACATTCCCAATCATGTACATCCAATAATGCCATACTCATATACTGCCACATCTCTACACACTCACCACACCCAAACACACACCCCATACACACACACATCACACCATACACACCTCATCTAAATGTACACATAATACTGAAAACATACACCACACTACACACACCATACACCCATCCTTGTATCGCACACACCACACTGACATACTAAGTATACCATGCATGCATGAAGATCACACACATCTCCCACATACCACACCACACCCTCCTCGCTAGAACCTCAGCAGGTTTTTCCTGGTCTAACTGGACCATCATCTAGAGAGAACAGCCTCAGACCCAATTTATTTCTCAGCGTCCCAGGACACCAGAAAGATAGGAAATTTGCAAAGTTCTGTCCATTGTGCTAACAGGAGTTCAAAAGAGTGTTGTCAGGAAGGAAGGTAGGAGGTAGGAGAGCGGAGCCATGTTCCCCATGGTAAGTCTTTGACCTTTTATCAAAGCATGCATTGCTTTGATAACAACATTTAAAAATTAGACAAACTGACTGAAACAGTGAACTTCTGCTCAAAACAGTCAACTTCCTCATGGAGAATATTGAGAAAGACTGAGAAAGAGATGAAAAGCATGTTTGGCAGAATGCATGAGCTCTGGCGGGGTGGGGGAATGGGTGGGAACACGGGTCTAGATTTGTTAAAAAAATAAAAATAAATTTATGTGAAAAAAATAAATAAAAAAATACATGACAGTCAATTAAAAAAACTGGATTTGATCATAAAAAAAATAAAATAAAAATTAGACAAAACAATATCAAACCCTCACCAAAATAACGCAGGTGCCCCTTCCAATTTAGAAACTATGTCCCATGCAACAGAAAGTCTAATAACTCACCTTAGAGGCCTGCAGTCCAAACATGATGGGGGTGGGTAAATTATACCCTCATGGCTCTTCTGGCTGGGCTGCCAGTTCTGCCGTTTCCATCCCCTGTGCTGTCTCACGCTTCTGATTTACTGGTTACACCTTGCTCAGCCTCTTCAAATCAGCTAAGAAAAAAAGAGAGTTATTGGTTTCTGCAAGAGGCTGTTGGCTGGGAACCTCTCTTCCACAGCCAACTGGGGCTCCCACCTGCTGGCTGGGTTCACTGAGTCCACTGTCCAAAGGCAGATGACCCAAGACTGCCCAGCACACACATGCAGTGCATATGTGTACACACATGCTCAAGGGTCACTGGGGCAGAACAAAAAGAAGGCCCTTGTTGGATGAGTGGTACACACTGGAGTCCCAGAGCTCAGAAGGCTGAGGCAGAAGGTCAGTGACTTGGAGCCTAGAGTGAGTTCCAGGCCAGTCAAGGCAAAGAGGGAGCCCCTGACTCAAAACAGATAAAAATGCGCTCTCTGAGAAGAGCAGAGACCCTGTAATGATCATATTTACTTCTGCAGGCTTACCTCGCAGAAGAGTGGCGATGGGGCTGCAGAGATGGCTCAGCAATTAAGAGCAATGGCTGCTCTTACTGAGGACTGGGGTTTGGTTCCCAGCACTCACATGGCAGCTAACAACCACGTGTAACTCCAGTTCCAGGGAATCTAATGCCCTCTACTGACCTCCACGAACACTGTATGACACGGGTGCACAACTACCCAGCAGTCTACATGTGTGGTGACCATAGAGCCCTCCTAATAACTGGCAGTGACCTTCTCTGTGTCCGCACAGGGCACTCTGTGTTGCAGCCAGGTACCACACAGCTCGGGAAGATGAGAGAAACATCCTGATGTACCTCCTGGGGCTCCAGCACTCCCAAAGGACTCACTCTGTAGCCTCCCGGTAGGAACCCGTGGCCAAATGTTTTTAGGTATGAGGCACTGCACCCTACTCCTTCAATCATCTCAGTGTCCAGGGAGATTCTTGCATTGGCCATTTTATGTTGCTATGATCACAACACCTGATGGACACGAGAAAGTAAAGATTTGTTTCGGCTTGTGATTTCAGACCATCGTGGTGGGAGAAGGCATGGCAGAGAGAAGCATGCAGCGTAAGTTCCTCACGTCACAGACGATCAGGGTCAGTGTTAGACCGGAAGCACTAGAGACCCACTTCTACCTTTGAGGCCTCATCTCCTAAAGGGTCCAGAGCCTCCAAACTAACACTACCTTTTGGGGTGCAGGCAGCAAAACCAGGGCCTGAGGGGGCCAGTTTGAATTCGAACTCTCAGTCCCTTTGTTATGTTGCTTCAAGGTCCTCAGTTCACGGAAGCCTGTCTGCTCACATGACCAGCTGGTTGGCACAGGGCAGAGCTTTAGCTCCCCTGGTCCTGCACATAGGTTGATGGTAACCTTCAGGGAAAGGAATCAAGACACACGTGATGCATGGTCAAATGATTCTTTTTTTTTTTTTTTTTGGTCTTTTTTGAGACAGGGTCTCCCTGTAGCTCTGGCTGTCCTGGAACTCATTCTGTAGACCAGGCTGGCCTCGAACTCACAGAGATCCACAGGCCTCTGCCTCCCAAGTGCTAGGATTAAAGGCGTGCGCCACCACACCTGTCATTTATTTATTTCTGTATGTGTATCAATGTACTGTCTGCATGCAAGTTTGTGCACCCGTGTCGTGCAATGCCGCGGAGGTCAGAAGAGGGTGTTGGATTCCCCTGGAACTGGAGTTCTCCTGGAATTGGAGTTTCAGACGGTTCTCGGCCGCCATGTGGGTGCTGGGGATCAAACCCGTGTCCTCTGTAAGAGCGGTCGGTGCTCTTTACCGCTAGGCCATCTCTCCAGCCCTCAAATTATTTTTTATGTCATCCTTCTGCCTGTGCTCTAGAACACTGCAAAGAGGAGTCAGTGGAGGGAGCTAGGAAGATGTCCAGACAACCCCCACCCCAGCAAGCACAACCCAGAAAGCAATCCCACTGGTCACTGGTCACTGGCCCCAGCCCATGTCTACACCCCATGGCTCTTCTCTTGTGGTTAATTTTCTCATCACTGGCACAAAATACTTGACAGAATTAATTTAGGGGAAGGATTTAGTTTAGCTTACAGTTTTGTGGCAGCCACAGGGGTGACAACAGCTCCTGTCTGCATCAGTGGGAGGGTGAGGTGGCTTGTTTGCATCTCCATAGCTGACAAAGAAGTAGTGACCTTGGGCTGGAACTGGAGCCATGCTGTAACCCTCAAGTCCCACTCCACGGCCCATCTGCCAGTTACATCCCGTGTTCAGAAGGTTCCACAACTGGAGCTGGAGAGATGGCGCCACGGTTAAGAGCACTTACTGATCTTGGGGAGGACCTGGATTCAGTTCCCAACACCCAAATGGCAGCTCACAACGGTCTGTGACTCCAGTTCCCGGACTCTGGCGCCCCCTTTTGGCCTCCACAAGCTCTCGCATGCACATTGTGGAGTTATATAGGCACACACATACACATAAAAATATAAACTAAATAAATCTTTTTCAAAAAGGTCCCACAATTAAGGACCCAATGTTCACATACACCAGGGGACACTGCACTCTCACACATCTTGGGACTTTAGAGGACAACTATATAGGACAAAAGTAAAGTGTTCCTAGAGAGCAAGCCCTCCTCTGCACCTGGTAGGCCTGTCCATCAGCTCCAGGCCTGCTTCTCCATGCTTTATGTTGTTGCCTCTGGTGACCTCATCTCAGGACCTCTGCCTTCTCTGGAGCCTACTTGCCCCTTCTGTCCAGGAAGACACAGCCTTCTCTATCTGTCCCAATTCCTGCATGAAACCCTTAAGGTCACTAGCAATATTAGCAACGGCCCACTTGATCAGGACTCGCTGATAGAAATCTTGCCACAGGCAATAGGAAGGGGACCCAGGGGACACTGAGGATGGATGTGCTGTATTAGTCACCTTTCTGTTGCTGTGATAAAATTACCACAACCAAGGGAACTTATAAAAGGAAGAGTTTATTTGAGCTTACTGTTGACAGTTCCAGGGTATTAGAGTCCATTGTGGCAGGGAGGCATGGTGGCTGGAGCTGGAGCAGAAAGCCAAGGGTCACATCTTCCAAAGAGCACAGGAAGCAGAGAGAGAGCAACTGGAGACTGGCAAGCCTTGTTGAACTCTCTCAGCCTCCCCCTCCCCCAGTGACATACTTCCTCCAGCATGGCCACACCTTCTAAGACCTCCCAAAACAGTGCCACAAACAGGGGACAAAATGTCTGAATACTTGAAGCCTATGGGGGACATTCTCATTTAAACCACTACATGTGACAAAGGCCCATCAGATCTGCAGCTGGGATATCTTAGAACACCACCCACCAGCTTGCAGTCAGCATCAGGAACCAGGGGTTATGTGGCTGATGTCGTGTCCACCAGTGTTCCCTTCCACCATGAAACAGAACAGCACCCTAGACATACCTGGGTTGGCTCACTGGTACTCTCCTAAGCTATAAGCAGTGGAACGTCTTTCATAGAACCCCTTTGTGCTTGGGGACCAGGACTCCAGCTCCAAATACACCAGCAGGTGATTTGGCCAGCAGGGTGGAGAAGGGGGGTTGGGGTGCATGCTAAGGAAATGTTCTGTGTCCACTGAAACTGTTTATGTCCTGCCACTCTGGAAACTCACTCACTCACCTCCCGCCAGTGTTTTCTGCCAGGCCAGATCGATAGTGGTGTAAACAGCTTCGTCCTCAGTTATTGGTTGTCCTTCCTGGTTTGGGGTGTAATCCATAATGTTCGCTTCCATTGCCTGGCTCCACAGGGGCTAGGAAGGATGCCGGGGAGGGGGTGTCAGTTGAGGGCCAGGGTGTGGTGTCCTTGGGAATAACAGTGAAGACCACTCCAGCAGGACTCCCGCCACCCCGGGTCTCGATGGGTGCGGTGCCCTTCACTCCCAGCATCTGATACTTAAGACTTCTCTAAGCTCAGCCGCCCTCACGTCCCTGTCTGTCAAGCTTGCCGAAGACAATTTGTTAAGAGCCGTCAGCTCAGTCCATAATGAGGCTCAGCCCTTCCATTCTGACTCTGGTTGGGGGTGTTACAGGGAAACAGGCTTTGCAGGGATGCTCAGGCATGGCCGTGCTGTATCCTGGCAACCAGACCCAAAACCAAGTCCTCCTGAGATCCCTGCTCTGGTCCAGCGCTGGGTAGAGTGGGAGAACGGTCACCACACAGGGTTGCTCTAACTGCGCAGCCTGGTCTTTGGCTGTCTCTGTCATTTCTCTCAGACCCTGAGCTGTGTGGGAGTCCGTGCCCCCATTAAGTGGCTACACCTGATACACACAGCTGCTATTTTCCACCTTTGGCTCTCTGGGGGTCCCAGAACCCTTCCTTAGCTGTAGCCTTAATTTCCCATTTGTAATATGTGTGTGAGATACTTCCAGTCACCTCCCATGGACTCTGTTATATCAGGAACTTGAATACTGGGCCTCACCTGTATTTAAGGCAAATGGACACTGTATTATCAATCTATCTCTCTAGCCTTCTTTTTTGGTGTTTTTTTTTTTTTTTTGGTCTTTTTTGAGACAGGGTCTCCCTGTAGCCCCAGCTGTCCTGGAACTCACTCTGTAGACCAGGCTGGCCTTGAACTCACAAAGATCCGCCTGCCTCTGCCTCCCAAGTGCTAGGATTAAAGGCATGTGCCACTACGCCTGGCTCTCTAGCCTTCTTTTAACTTTTTATTTGAGACACAGTCTTACTGGGCTTCCCAGGCTGACTTTGAACTTACAACCCTCCTCCCTCAGCCTCCCAAGCAGGTAGGATCACAAGAATGGCTTCCTGGACAGTTTTTTAAAAAGCAGTAGCAAGTGGAATGGCAGATGGGTCAGAGGATTGCAGAATTCCAGGCTCGAACCTCCCTGGCTTCTCTCCGGACTTTGTCATTTCTGGGCATCTTTCTTGGCAGGAACTGAAAGAAGACTCACTGCACAACCTAAGCCAGGACCTTCTGTCTCTAGTGGACAGACAGAAATAAGGCCCTGGGACTTGTCTGAGCCCAGGAATTGAAGGCTGTCCAGTTAAATACACTGTGTTCAGGCCCACTAAGCACCCAGCTGCCCCTTTAATGCACCACTCTGGGAGACAGGTCCCAGAACACAGTTCTCCCTCCCCAGGCTGGCCCTTCTATCTTTAAAGTTGCTAGGAATCCCCTGGCATTCCTCACTGGGAATTACCTCAACATCCAGGGACACGTGGCTTCCATAGTTACGCCCCCTTTGGGGAGATCCCACTTTCAAAGACTGCTTGATATAGGGCACAAAATGGCTTGCCTCTTGCCTCTCTTTGGGGCAACTCTGAAAGAGGATCCCAGCTCCACACTGCTCCATGGGACTGGTTGATATAAACTCCATGGTGGGCCTACTTCTCGTTTGGCCCATTCGCTTTCTGCTCAGTTCCTTAAAGCGGTCTCTTCTGAGAGCCTCAAGCACAACCTGCTTCAATTCAGATTGCATCCAAGGAGCTCAGCCTCAGATACCTGTGGGAGCTGGAGTTGGCTGCCTGTTTGTCCAAGGAGCCTGCTGGGTTTGCTTACTTTGGGAACTTTTTCCAGTGAGCTCAGCATTCTGTGTTCGTGAGATACTGGCCCACAGGCCCTCCTTATCTGGTAGCCTTTGTGGAGAAGTCTGTAGTTAAATCTGTAGTGATGACTTCTTCCGAAGTCTCTCTGTCTTGAGATAGCATTTCACTATGTAACCCAGCCTGACCTCAAACTCACAATCTAACCCCTGACCAACCTCCACCAGAATTATAGAAATTTGCCCAAACCAGTGGACACTGTGCCTTCTGTTTCCAGAATCTCTGGTTTCCAGTGTCTTGTCAGCAGGAGTCTTGATGATCTGTTATTCTGAGAACCACTCTGGGGATGAAGCTGCTGTCCTCCAGGAGAGAGAATAGAGAGCGTTGAGATGCTCAGAGCCCCCTGGGTACCTCTTAGTCGATCCTGTGAAACCCCCTTTCCTTTACCTAATCCCACTCTTGTTTGGCCTGTTGCTCTTTGTCACCCTGCCCAATTCTATACAGCTTTTCTTTACTGCTTCTCTGGAGCTATAATTCCTTTGTAAGTCACCTGACTGTGGAGGCTCATCTGAGGATCCGTTCTGGGGAGCCCCACCTAAGATCAAGAGAAAACAGAGTCCCGAGATCCCCAAGACATGCACCCCCATACCTGTGGGTCTTGGGATTTTTTTTTAAATATAATTTTCTTTTTAAAAAAATTTTAAATTTATTTCTTATTTTTTATGTGTATGAGTCTGCATGTAGGTTGGTGCACCCGAGTCATGCAATGCTGTAGAGGTCAGAAGAGGGTGTTGGATTCCCCTGGAACTGGAGTTAAAGACCGTTCTTGCCCGCCATGTGGGTGCTGGGAATCAAATCCGGGTCCTCTGCAAGAGCAGTTGGTGCTCTTAACTGCTGAACCATCTCTCCAGCCCCAGGTCTTGGGATTTCATAACTTGTCAGCCAAGAAGAAACCTCCTGCCCAATTTTCTGCAAGGGTGAGGATCCTTCACCCACTCTTTCGTCCATTGTTTTCCAGATCTCTATTTGTTAAAATGAAATTTTTCATCCACTACTTGAAATTCATTTTAGTACATAAGGAAGAAAATCTATTTAATACTTTTTCATAAACAGTTAATTATCACAGTACCATTTATTTATGTGGTTTTTAAATTAAAAATAAATTAGTACATGAAATACTCTCCAAGATATTATTAAGTAAAAAGGAAAATCAAGGGCAAACCAATGCATGTAATGAGCTGTTTGTTTTGTTTCAGTTTTGTTTGTTTTTTTAAAAATATTTTATTACTTTTATTAGGTGTGTGAGTCTATTGCCTGCACATAAGTGCACCTGTGTCATGCAATGCCCACAAAGGCCAGAAGAGGGTGTCAGAGAGCCCGTGGAACTGGAGTTATGGATGGTAGTTAGCTGCCATGTGGGTGCTGGGAACTGAACCCAGGTCCTCTTCAAGAGCAGCCAGTGTTGTTAATCGCTGACTCATCTCTCAACCCTTGGTTGACTCTTTTTTTGAGACAGAGTCTCGCTCTGTAATTCAGGCTAGCCTGAACTCAGCACATACCACAGAGTGGTCTTGAACTTGTGATCCTCCTGCTTCAGCCCGCCAAGTTTTGGAATTATAGATGTGAGCAACTATGCCTGCCTCTTATTTGTTCTCAAGAAATGCATAGAAAGCCGGGTGTGATGGTGCATGTCTTTAATCCCAGCATTTGGCAGAGGCAGATGGAGCTATGTGAGATCAAGGCCAGCTTGGTTTACACAGTGACATGCAGGCCAGCTGGGGCCACAGGGAGCCCCTGTCTCAAGAAGACCAAAAGAAAAAAAGAAAAGAAAAGAAAAACAAAAAGGCCAATAAGATAACTCAGTGGGTGGGTAAAGGCATCTGGCTCTAAGCTTAAGGGCCTGAGACTGATCCCCAAGACCCCCACAGTGGAAGGAAAGAGATCACTCCCCCAAGTTGTCCTGTAAACTCTACCTGTGTTCTGCACACACACACACACACACACACACACACACACACACACACACACTATGTATACATACATACATACATACATACATACATACATACATACATACAAGAGCTATGGCCATGAATTCTGAAAGGATTTATAAAAGTTATCACTATTTGGATTGTGATATAGGGGTCTGCTGTGGGAGGGAGCCTATTCTTCATAAATTGTCTTTTGACTTATTTGATTTTTTTTTAAGACAGTGTCTCCCTACGTAGCCCCAGCTGGCTTAGAACTTGCCCTGTAGACCAGGCTGGCTTTGAACTCACAGAGATCCACTTACCTCTATCTCCCAAGTGCTGCAATTAAAGGCATGCGCCACCACTCCTAGCCTTTCTATTAAAATTTTTAGGGTATTCAATTATTACCTTTTTAGTGAAAAATGAGTTAATTAAAATATTCAAAGTTCTGTAAGTTGCAAGTAACAACGGAGCAGTGAATCTGACTTCAGCGTAAAAGGATAAAATGTTTTGTTTCATGATCCTTAAACTAGCGATTCTGTTACCTCCATCTCCC
This sequence comes from Rhizomys pruinosus, assembly GCA_009823505.1. Classification (NCBI taxonomy): domain Eukaryota; kingdom Metazoa; phylum Chordata; class Mammalia; order Rodentia; family Spalacidae; genus Rhizomys; species Rhizomys pruinosus. The sequence goes on along the minus strand of VZQC01000845.1, from coordinate 586,051 downwards.
AGTTACAGACAGGAACTACCACATCCAGCCATGGTGTTTATTTGATGCCATGGTCACCATGAAGCCCAAGGCTAGGAGGAGAACCAATGTGGAAATTCCAGGGACCAGACATAAAAGCTAACAAGACACCCTACCCTTACCAAGCAGTGATGAAGCATAGAACCCGTGGTGCCACATATAAACTGAATTCTTATGAAATTCTGTCCAACACATTCCATGGGCAGTAGCGAATTTCATTTACAAGAAATGCCATGTTGGGCTGGAGAGGTGGCTCCACAGTTAAGTGTCCTCTGCTCTTCCAGAGGACCTGAGTTTGGTTCCCAACACCCATTTAATGTGGCTCACAACCACCTAGGGTTTTTTGATGCTTTTGGTCTCTGTGGGCACTTGCACTCACATGCACACACACACACACAACACACACACACAAACACACACAATTTAAAATAATAAAAATAGCTGGGCATGGTGGCACACATCTTTAATTCCAGCACTCTGGAAGCAGAAGGAGGCAGATCTCTGTGAGACTGAGGCCAGCCTGGTCTACAAAGTGAGTTCCCGGCCAGCTGGAGCTACATTGTCTCAAAATTTATATACATATATAATATATGTATATATTATATATATATACACATATATTATATATGTATATATAATATATATATTGACCTTTCTAATATATATGTATATATATTTTATATATATATTAGAAAGGTCATGCTAATGTTAAAAACCTTCTAGGGATGAGGATGTGGTTTTGGTGGTACACTGCTTGCTTAGTAAGCTCAAGGCGCTGGGTTTGATCCCTAGCACTGAGAAAAAGAAGGAAAAGGAAGAAAAGGAAGAGGAGGAGGAGGAAGAGGCAGCTTCTAGAATATCCTGAGATGTAGCTCAGTGGCACAGCTCTTGATCAGCATGCTCAAGGCCTTGGGTTGAAACCCATGCATGACAAAAAAGAACCTTGCAGGACAGAATTTTATTCTACTCATCTTCCAGTTCAAAGCAAGCACCATTACTTTTTTCCCAAAGAGAATGAGGTAGCCAGAGAATACATAGTTCTTTGTTGGCTGGCTTCTCTAGCCATCAAAGAATGCTGATTGTGGTGTTTTCTGCTGTTCATAGGAGCCCTCCTTCTCCATTGTCCTGTGGAATCACATGCAAAGGAACACTGAGGAGGATTCCTAGAGGGAGCTGACCACTTGAGCCCAAGTCCCAAGAGACTTAGAACCACAAGTGCCTCTTGGACAGCCTCCCCCCTGCCCCCAACTCTGGCAAGGCATCTCTAATGAAAACCTGAGCTATCTAATTGTAGGGGCCTCCCACATCCTCTTTTTCCCTTGGCTCCTATTTCCAGAGCCCAGAGCCAACAAGCATCATTGATTGCTTTTCTAATATGTAAACCCAGTGGGAAGGTTCTCAGCGTGGGCTGGGAAACCTTCATTCCTGACTTTCTCACTTGCATCCTGTCTCATTCAGCCCACTGTCTCTCAGAAAGGGACTGCCTACTTAACAATCCCACTTCTGGTACCAAGTGTGATAACCCAGTCGTGTGCTTCTGAGGTGATCATGTGCTCAGGATAGGATTAAACAGGAGCATGTTTGTTTGCTTCCTTGCTTGCTTGCTTTAAGATGGGTATATTTGTCACTGTGGTCAATAATCTCAGACAGAGAACTTAAAGGCAAAAAGATTAATTTTTTTAGCTTATGCTTTCAATGCATAGCTAGCTGGCTGTGTTGCTTCTGGGCTGGGGGGAGGCAGGATATCCTGGGGGGGTTAGGGTTGGGGGGGCTATCGCAGAATAAAACTGCTTACCTGAGGGTAGCCAGGAAGCAGAAAGGGCAGGAGCAAATGCCAAGGCTTCTTCCTTTTCCCCCTGTGGTCCCACCTGGGCCCCTAGCTTGCTACATTCCCCTCAGTTAATCCTCTTTGGAAATACACTCACAGATACACTTAGAAGGGTGCTTTCCTGATTCCCTAGTTCTCTTAATCCAGCTAAATCAACAATCACGATTCTCTCAAGGGCTTTTACCATGTTATCCGGGTTGATTTTCTTTCTTTCTTTCTTTTTAATTTTATGTGTATGAATGTTTTGCCTACATGTAAGTGTATGCATGCATGCAATTCCCATGTTCCAAACTCCTGGTTCTCAGCTGCTCAGACAATTACTGTTAACCCTGTGCACAACTCTCTTGCCCCTTCCCCGACTTCATCCTTGGAAAGACATCTGTGCTGGATAGCTTTAGTGTCAACTTGACACACCTGGGTTGAGGGAGCCTCAACTGGGGAATTGGTGCCATTGGATTGGCCTGTGGCCACATCTGTGCAGTATTGTCTTGATGGTCGAGCGGTGTGGGAGGGCCCAGCCCACAATGAGTGGTGCCACCCTGGGCAGGTTGTTATGTACCATATAAGAAGGCAGGCTGAGGGGGCTGGAGAGATGGTCTAGCGGTTGGGAGCGCCGACACTCTCGCAGAGGACCTGGGTTCGATCCCCAGCACCCACATGGCGGCCGAGAGCCGTCTGAAACTCCAATTCCAGGAGAACTCCAGTTCCAGGGGAATCCGAGACCCTCTTCTGACCTCCGCGGCATTGCACGACACGGGTGCACAGACTTGCATGCAGACAGTACATTCATACACATACAGAAATAAATAAAATAAATTTAAAAAAATTAAAAAAAATCAAGCTGTTTCCTTTCATTGGTTGGCATTTTATCCAGGAGTAACCTTTTTACTCCTACTGATGAAGAACAAGCAATTAGATTATGCAGGCATTTAAACAGTACAATTATTATCGGTAGGTTAAGTTGGTATGGACAGCAGATGTTTGGATGGTAATGCCAATCCATGTGAACTAACTATAGCTTTTCTGTAAAAAGCTGAAGAGGTCTTACTGTGGTTATAACATCTCCTAAGCCACTAGAAGGACTTTTGAGCTTGCTGGGCCCATCGCAGCCCTGAATTATTCCTGGCGCAAGGAGAGAGCTAATAGCCAATTAGATTTTTGGGATATACAGGTAATTTGCTGCCACTGGCTACAGAGTATTTCTAGGCAGGTGATGTGTAGCTGTTGCTGACGGAGGAATCTTGCTGACTCAAGGAGACAATATTTGCTTTGTTGATTTACGTGGCCTTTGTAACACTCTCTGACATTCCAAAAACCAACTGTACACTTGCAACTGTGGTCTTGATATATCTTTCCAATGCTTATGACCATAAGGCTCTTCAACAGCAGGGCCTTATCTTCTCTCTTGCAGGTATCCCAGTTTGCTAGGAAAAAGCCTTTATCTTTGGGGGGGGGCTTGTATCCCCTAGCCAACTTCTCCTTGGCTGAATAATTCCATCCATCTACATTTGATATTTAGAGGCCAAGAGGCAATCTTTTTAGATCCTTTTTTTGCCGTTATTTTTTTGCCTTAGTTTGCTGATTCTGGACCTGTTATGGATGAAAAGAAATAAGGTGAGCTTTGTGAACTTTTCTCCTGGGTGATGCCTTGATGCTCTAAAGTTTGAGAGAATTTTCCCCTTTTTTTAAAATTTTAATTTAATTTTATTGATGGCTTGTGCATTTCCTGGTAATCATTTTCAATTCAGTTTAGGAATATTCACTTTTCCCTTCCCCCCCCCATCCCAGATCATGTATTCTTTTTTTTTTTTTTTTTTTTTTTTTTTTTTTTGCCAGGGTTTTTTTTTTTTTTTTTTTTCCATTATTTTGCTCATAAAGTGGAAATATCCATAGTACAAGCATGCCTTCGTTCTCAAAATCCATCTGGCAGAGTGCCGTGTACTTGGTGTGGGCGGCGGTCGGTTGCGCGTGTCGATGACTTAGTGATGTCGCGTTGTCTGCAGGGGAGGCGTCGCTCGGGTGCGTCGTCTGTGCTGGTTTCGGTCTAAGCCGAGGAATGTTGTATAGTGCTGATTCACTGACATGTTATATTTTATTGGTGAGATCCATTGAGGTGAGTTTATGTCGGTAAGTGATGGATACCGGAGTGGGGAGGTGTATGGCATAGTTTAGTAGGTTGGGTGGTATGTTGGTGCGTCAGTGTACTGGCTGCTTCCTGAGGAGCAGATGATCTGGGAGGTTCTTTGGGTATTCGGGTTTGTGGTATTTATCTTCGTGTTAGTTATGTGGGGATTAGTGTACATTGTGTTCGAGGACGTTAATGATTTTGGGTGGATACGACGATATCTGATTTGTCAGATAGAGCTCGACATGGTGGGATAGTGTGACTGAGGGATGCGTGTGTTGTGTGCGTATTAGAGGGGTCTGACGAGGTGTGGTTAGTATAGTGGTGTGAGTTTGAGCGTGAAGGGTCGTTGTATGCTGCTTATCAGACGATCGTGTCGATGGAGTCTGTGACATTGGCTTAGGTCGCTGGTTCGTGCGGAGATTTTGATGTTTGCAAGGGTTCTTTGGGTGCTATCATAGGAGGTAGTCTGGATTAGAGTGGGTAGACATCTTCATCTCGGCGGTATGAGATGAGTCGACTTAATCGGCGATGTTAGAGGCTCTGTTTTAATTTTGTATGTGTGTATATCCATGTGTCGTATGTGTCGGTCGGAGCATGTGTGCGGGGTAGGGTAGTTATTTGTGCGGAGGATGGCGGCTGTGTACTTCTATAGTGTAGATAGATGGTCGAATAGAGTAGAAGCAGGTCGTTGAATGTGGCGGCGTATAGAGTGTGTGGTACAGCGTGCGACTTATTCAGCTATGATCGTGCGTGAGTCTTGGGGCGTATGCTGTGATGTGTAATATTATGCTTGCATATGTGGAGTTTGTGTATGATATTGGAGTGTAGCTGGACAGGTGCGGGTGTTAGTTCGGCGGATGTGTGCGTCGCGTGCTGGCGGACTGTTGTTAAGTAGTATTACGTGTACGTGTTGAGATGTGTTAGGGCGGCTTATAGTATTTGTACGTTCTTGATATGACGTAGGAGTCGATAGGTATGTCTGGAACCACGATCAGTGAGAGTCGGCGTGAGTGGGGTGCTGGTCGGCGCGTTCGTGGGAGTGAGTTGTGGCTGTAGCTATGTAGCTGGATCGGTGCTTAGCAGTTGTGATGATTAGACGAGTAGCGTGAGTGCGTTGTGGACTGGTTCATTGCGTAATATTTTATACCTTTCGTAGCTGGAGACTTGTCGGAGTGCGTGGGCGCATGAGTCAGTTTTAAGGTCGTATTAGCATAGTGACGCGCGGTGACTGTTTCAGATTGTCGTGAGTTACTGCAGTGAGTGTGTTATTGTTGTCGTCGTTTTTTAGATTTAGTGACACGAGCTGCTGTCGGTTTGCTGGATATGACTCTATATAGATATTTTGGAGTGTAGGTAATGATGACCATATGAGTAGCGTATAGATGACACAGGTTAGTTGTTCGGTGTCACGCCATAGCTCTTGCTTGGTGCATGCATGTAGTTTGTGCACATCCGTGGTGTCGTGCAAATGCCGCAGAGGTCAGAAAGGGTGTCGGAATCCCCTGGAACTGGATTGAGCTGAGATTGGCGTTGTTACTGTAGGGACTTATTGTATTGAGGCTGCTGGTGAGGTGTGTGGTTATTGACGAGTATTTTTTGGTGGTACTGGTGAGTACAGCGTTTCTGCAGTTTGATGCGTGGGGTGTGGCGTGTTGGTGGTATTGTGTAATTCTATGGCTGTCGTTAGTGTGGCGGCAGCATTAAGATCGGTGGTTCGCGGCATGGGTGGCATTGATTGTGAGGTCGGTTGTTGTGTTGTGACAGGTGATCGTTGAGAGTGAGGGGAGTGGACGAGAGTTGATCGTTGTTTGGTGCTATTGATGGGCTTGGTCTGGTATATGTGTGATCTGGAACCTGGGTCCGCCTGGCGCAAGAAGCATGTCAGAAGCTCCTTGCGATAACTGCTGTTGTGGCGGACACTGGCATCTCTCCGCCCCAGCAGTCAGGCTACCCTTAAACTCCAACTCATCTCTTGGATCCTTGTTTGATGGCGTCTTTATGACAAATTCCAAGAAGCAGATCATGGAACAATTGTCCATGTATACTACCACAGTGAGCTCTGAACAATGGCCACAGTTCATCATAGCTATCCAGTTTTCTCTTTGCAAGTATGACGACCAAAGCATCTTATTTTGATTTTATTCTTATTTTTTAATGAACAATTGTTATTATTTTATTTATTTGATTATTTATTTATTTCTTATGAATGTACTGTCTGCATGTAGGACTGTGCACACCATGTCGGTGCAATCCCCGGAGGTCAGAAGAAGGGGGTTGGATTTCCCGACTGGGAACTGGAGTTTAAAGATGGTCTTCAGCTGCCAATGTGGGTGTGGGGATTGAACCCAGGTCATCTGCAGAGCAGTCAGCGCCCTCTTGAACCTGCTAGAGGTCCAGCACTCCAGCTCCCGGAATCTTATTTTAATAATATGTGCTTCTGATGACACAGAAGTTGAATGTCCTTTTAAAAACGTTATTTTATTTTGGGCTGGAGGATGGCTATGTTTACACTAACGGTTTAAGAGCGCTGACCCTCTTGCAGAGGACACGAACAGCATTCCTCCATGGCCTGTGCTTCAGCTCCTGCCTCCAGGTTCCTGCCCTGAGTTCCTGCCTTGGGCTCCCTAAGTGGTGAACTGTGACCCAGGAGATGTAAGCTGAAGAAACCCTTTCCTCCCCAAGTTGGTGTCCGTCAGAGTGTTTTGTCACAGCAATGGAAGACAAACTAGAACAACATCCTTCTAGTCATTTTTTTTTCTCTCTACTTTTAAGTGCCCATATTTGGGGTAACGTGAATGCTCTCAGCCACAGCCCCCAATCATTTGATCCTTCTTGCTTGCTCTGTTGCCTTAGAGAGAAAGAATGCAAAGATGTCAATTCCCCTCCTGGGAAGGTTTGCATCCATCGTAAGCCCTTCCTGCCCTTGAGGAAAGAAAGGGTAACTAGGTTTTTGCTTTCTAAATGATGGGCTGGGCTTAATGGTTCATCAAATCAGGCCTATTGTGAATGAACAAGGGAAGATGAGGGGTTTGTTGGCATTTGAGGTGTGCAATAAACAATGCCCTTTCTCTCCACCGTGTTTTGAAAAATAAAATACAGTAATCAGACAGATGGAGATGAAATCAGCCTCCAGTCTGATGAGGCTGATGTGCACTGTAGGATCTGAAGCCCCTGGCGCCCCGCCGGGTAAGATGTCCTGATGCTGGAGTCCAACCCACTCCTTACCAGATGGGACATAAATATCTGCAAAACCTGCATCCTATCAGATTCACTATGCTCTCCAACTTGCTTTTCCATAACCTTTACTTCATGAACCTCATTAATTGGCACCTTAGTTGTTCTAACAAGGGATGATTATAGAGTGTTGTGATGAACATCTGAAATCTCTGTTTTCTACTTGTTTTATGGTTTCTGGTTAATGATGTATATGTGTGGACATCCAAAATCTCTGTGTTCTATTTGTTTTATGGTTTCTTGTTAATGATGTATATGTGTGGGTATGTGCCTATGGAGGCCAGAAGAGGGCGTTGGATCCCCTGTGGTAAGAAAAAAGCTACATTCTTATAACTTTCTGTATTCATATATACTCTTTTAAGCTTAGACTATTTGAAAGTTTCCTTTGTTTTCCTTACTAGCCAGACACCTTGAAATGTAACCCTGGGGTGTTTTACTATGTTCTAGTGCTCTGTGTTTTCACAGCCTTGAGATGTTTGTTACTTTGTAATATCTTGAAGCTTTGGGATGCTTTCCACTCACTATGTATAACTGTTGATCAAGGTATAAAACTAGGGGCTGGAGAGATAGCCTAGCGGTTAAGAGCGCCAACTGCTTTTGCAGAGGACCTAGGTTCGATCCCCAGCATCCACATGGTGGCTGAGAACCTTCTATAACTCCAGTTCCAGGGGAATCTGACACCCTCTTCTGACCTCTGCGGCATTGCATGACACAGGTGCACAAACCTACATGCAGACAGTACATTTATACACATAAAAAATAATAAAAAGATGTAAAACTAGCTGGGTATGGTGGCGCACACCTTTAGTCTCAGCACTCGGGAGGCAAAGGCAGGCAGCTCTCTGTTAAGTTCAAAGCTAACTTGGTCTACATAGTGAGTTCCAGGCCAGCCGGGGCTATGAAGGAGACCCTGTCAAAAAAAAAAAAAAAAAAAAAACCAAAAACAAACCCAAGATATATGTGAAGTTAAGAGAATGAAAAGGTTTAATGAGGCCAATTAGTCCAAAAAAAGTATAAATCAAATGTGTCAGAAATTTAAACTTCTACCGATGATTTTTTTTTGCAAACTGGGATGATTTTTTGGCTGACTCCTTGCCTCGTTAGCGTTGCCTAGCTGTAGATCAACAGGTGGCGCATGTCTTGACCCATCCCTGGGACACTGATTTCGTAAGCTATGATGAACCAATGAACTCAGGAAGGAATTTTCCTGAAATAACATGGTCCATCATGAAAAGAAACATAGGGCCCATTTAATCTCCATTTAATCTCCATCTATATTTCTTAGCTGCCATGTGCGTGCTGGGAATTGAACCCAGGTCCTCTGCAAGAGCAGTCAGCACTTTTAACCATCAAGCCATCTCTCCAGCCCCAGTCCATCTACCTTTCTTTCTTTCTTTCTTTCTTTCTTTCTTTCTTTCTTTCTTTCTTTCTTTCTTTCATGCATTTATTTATTAATAATAGGTCATAAGTAATGAATACATGCATCCTTCATGTAAAAACAAATTTGCAAGTAGCTATGCCCAAACTTATACAGCCCGAGGCCCCCATTGTCCAGCTGGGGGAGCTTATATGTACTATCATGTTGATCAAGTAAGAGTCCAGTCTATGTTTCTGTAGTTTCATAGTTCACCCCAATCATAGCCCTCACATTCTCCCATGCCCCCTATTCCACAGATTATTCCCTAGGCTTAGAAAAGGGACACAAGTGGGCCAGAAGCAGAACAGTCTACTTTCTCTGGAGATGTCGTTTTGGACTCTGATCAGTTCAAGCTGTTTCCTTTCATGGGTTGGCAGTTTACCCAGGAATAACCTTTTACTCCTACTGATGAAGCACAGGCAGTTAGATATGCAGGCATTTAAACAGTACTAATTATTATGGTAGGTTACGTTGGTATAGACACAGATGTTTGGATGGTATGCTAATCCATGGACTATAGCTTTTCTGTAAAAGCTGACAAGGTCTTACTGTGGCTTATAACATCTCCTAACCACTAGAGGACTTGAGCTTGTGGGCATCAGCCCTGAATTATTCCTCCAAGGAGAGAGCTAATAGCCAATTAGATTTGGGGTATACAGGTATTTGGCTGCCACTGCTACACAGTATTTCCAGGCGGGTGAGGTGTAGCTGATGCCGACGGAGGAGTCTTGCTTGACTCAAGGAGACCAATATTTGCTTTGTTGATTTAGTGGCCTTTGGTAACACTCTCTGGCATTCCAGAGGCCAACTGTACACTTGCAACTGTGGTCTCGATATATCTTTCCCATGCTTATACCAGGTCTTCAACAGCAGGGCCTTACCGCCTCTCTTCTTGCAGGTATCCCAGTTTTCTGGCAAAAAGCCTTTATCTTTGGGGGGGGGGCTTGTATCTCCTAGCCAACATCTCCTTGGCTGAATAATCCATCCATCTACATTTCTATTAGAGGCCAAGAGGAATCTTTTTAGATTCCTTTTTTTGCCTTAGTTTTTTGCCTTAGTTGCTGATTCTGGGACCTTATGGATGAGAAAGAATAAGTGAGCTTTGTGACTTTCTCCTGGGTGATGCTTGATCTCTTAGAGTTTGAAGAATTTTTCCTTTTTTTTTAAATTTTAATTTAATTTTTATTGATGCTTTGTGCATTTCGTACATCATTTTCCAATTCAGATCAGGCATATTTCCCTTTCCCTTCCCCCCCCCCCCTCCCAGATCATGTATTCTGCCATAACTGTCCTGTATCTTTCAGGTTTTTTTTTTTTTTTCCATTTTTTAGCTATAAGTGGATAATCCATGAGTACAAGCATCCTTCGTGCAAAACCAATCTGCAGACTGTTGTGCCCAAATCCCCACAGTCCCACCATCCAGTGGGGGGTGACAGGTTATTTGTTCAATCAAGTTGATCAAATGAGTGTCCAGACTACATCGCTGTAGTTTCACCATTCACCCCAATCGCAGCCTTTAACACCTGGAGGTGGAGTTAATTACTGGCAGTTATAGACTGTCTGACCAGGGTGCTGGGAACTTAAGCCAGGTCCTTTGCAAAGGCAGTACACACTCTTTTTTTTATATAACTTTTTAAGTTTTATTTATTTATTTTCTATGTGTATGAATGTACTGCATGCATGTAGGTTTGTGCACCCGTGTCGTGCAATGCCGCAGAGGTCAGAAGAGGGTGTCGGATTCCCCTGGAACTGGAGTTCTCCTGGAATTGGAGTTACAGACGGTTCTCAGCCGCCATGTGAGTGCTGGGTATCGAACCTGGGTCCCCTGCAAGAGCAGTCAGAGCTCTTAACCACTAGGCTATCTCTCCAGCCCCAGCAGTACACACTCTTAAACTCCAACTCATCTCTTTGGTCTTGTTTGATGGCGTCTTTATGACAAATTCCAAGAAGCAGATCATGGAACAATTGTCCATGTATACTACCACAGTGAGCTCTGAACAATGGCCACAGTTCATCATAGCTATCCAGTTTTCTCTTTGCAAGTATGACAGACCAGAAGCATCTTATTTTATTTTATCTTATTTTTTAATGAAACAATTGTTATTATTTTATTTATTTGTTTATTTATTTGTATGAATGTACTGTCTGCATGTAGGTCTGTGCACCCATGTCGTGCAATGCCCCGGAGGTCAGAAGAGGGTGTTGGATTCCCCTGGAACTGGAGTTAAAGATGGTTCTTAGCTGCCATGTGGGTGCTGGGGATTGAACCCAGGTCCTCTGCAAGAGCAGTCAGCGCCCTTAACCGCTAGGCCATGCCTCCAGCCCCGAATCTTATTTTAATAATATGTGCTTCTGATGATCACAGAAGTTGAATGTCCTTTTAAAAACTATTTTATTTTGGGGCTGGAGAGATGGCCTAACGGTTAAGAGCGCTGACCGCTCTTGCAGAGGACACGGGTTCGATCCCCAGCACCCACATGGCGGCTGAGAACCGTCTGAAACTCCAATTCCAGGAGAACTCCAGCTCCAGGGGAATCTGACGCCCTCTTCTGACCTCTGCGGCGTTGCATGACACGGGTGCACAGACTTGCATGCAGACAGTACATTCATACACATACAGAAATAAATAAAATTAATAAAAATATTTAAAAAAACTATTTTATTTTTTATCTTATATGTATTTGTATATTGCTTGCATGTATGCTTGCATATCGTGCAATGTCCAAGAACATCAGAAGAGGGCATGGGATCCCTTGGAACTAGAGTTAGTTACAGACAGTTGTTAGCTGCCATGTTGATGCTGGGATTTGAACCTGGGTCTTCTGAAAGAGCAGCCTGTGTTCTTAACCGTTAAGGCATCTCTTCAACTTAGAAACTGAATGTCTCTTTTTGGGGGGTCTTTTTGAGACAGGGGCTCCCTGTAGCCCCAGATGTCCTGAAACTCACTATGGAGACCAGGCTGGCCTTGAGCTCACAGAGATCCACCTGCCTCTGCCTCCTGAGTGCTGGGATTAAAGGCATGTGCCACCATGTCTGGCTCAAAACTTAAATGTCTTTTAATATTAATCAGACATTGCATTTCTTTTGGGCTTGACTGCATTTGTCCTTTCAACTTTGTATTTAAAAGTACTTTGTATGTTAAAGACAATAACCTGCTAATCATTTATGAGCAACAAGTGTTTCAAATCAGTCTTCACATATGTATTCCTAGTAAAAAAAAATTTTTTTAAAGCTGGGTATGGTTTCAAAAGACTTTAATCCCAGCATTCAGGAGTCAGAAGCAGGCAGATCTCTTTGAGTTTGTGGCCAGCCTAGTCTACATAGTAAGTTCTAGGCCAACCAGGGCTATATAATGAAGCCCTGTCTCAAAAAGCCAAAAAAAAATGGTGTGTGTGTGTGTGTGTCCGTGTCTGTCTGTGTCTGTCTGTGTGTTATATGTGAATCACCAGCAAATTTTTCTTTTTTATCCTCTTTATTTCTTCCTTTCTTTCCTTTCCTTCTTCCTTTTTGTGGGACTAGGGATGGAAGGCAGGACCTTTCACATGATATGCAAACCATCAACCACTGAGCCATGCACCCAGCCCCTCACTGGTAGATTCTAGGCAAGTGCTCTACCACTGAGCCACATACAACCTCAGCCCCTCATGGCTGATTCTAGGCAGGTACTCTACAGCTGTGATAGAGACCCTCAGTAATTTGTTTTATTTTGTTTTGAGACAGGTTCTCGCTATAGAGTTTAGGTTGCCCTTGAACTCACTATATATCCCAGGACCACCTTGAATAGTCACCGTCTTAACTCAGCCTCCTGACTCCTGGGATTATAGCTTTATTATTTCCTAGCTTCACTTAGAAAAAGTGCACATGCTAGCTATATTTGTCATTTTCTATTCGCCATTCTAAATGTTTCATGTATATTAATCTAATCCTTAATAATCTTATCAGATAAGCAATATCATTGTACCTATTTCTCAGACAGAGACTTGAGCTCAGAGGGAGTGTGACTTACCCAAAGCCACAGAGCCAGGGCAAAGACTCAAGTCCACTGCCTAGTTACTGAGTCCTTGCTGTAATGGGAGGGGGGGAGTTGTTTTCACTCTAACTCCTTGGATCGAGGCTAATAAATACATTTTGGGAAAACTACTCAGGTAGTTTTGATACATCTGGGGGATAAGTATGACTGGCTTTAATTTTTTTTCACTATTTATTTGTAGTTTATCTCACCAAAGTTTTCAATTTTTATGTAGTCAGATTTGTCTTATTTCTGCATTGGAGAATTACAAAAACTCCCCTTGGCATATAGATACAGATAGAGATATATAACACATATAGATAACATATATATAGATGACATATATGTTATCTATTTTGGGGGGGATTTTTTTTTTGAGACAGAGTCTCCCTTTAGTCCCAGCTATCCTGGAGCTCACTCTGCAGACCAGGCTGGCCTTGAACTCACCAAGATCTGCCTGCCTCTACCTCCTGAATGCTGGGATTAGGCATGCAGCACCACGCCGGTTATATGTTATCTATTGTTGCCCAATAGTAATGCTGAAAATTTTATGAGTATGAGTGCTTTTTTCTGCATGTATGTAAGTGTACCCCATGCATGCAATAGCTAAAGAGGTCAGAAGAGGGTGTCAGACCCCCTGGAACTCGAGTTATGGATCATTGTTACCTGCCACATAGGTCCTGGGAACTGAATCCAGGTTCTCTGGAAGAGTAGCCAGTGCTAAGCTATCTCTCCAGCCCTACCATGTATGTGCTATTTTAAAATATAATTATCTGGGTGATCTTTGGATCCAGTTCAGCCAGTTGGTTTTCCTGTTGGTCTCTCCTGGGATCATAATGCGGAGGTGCTGGCAGGAAGTTCTTGTGTTTGGTTGGGGCCCGGTGGTTTCCATAGCATGGCCTCTTGTTCCAGATAAAGCCAGACTGGCCTCCTTCCTGGCACAGTGGGTGTTCTGAGGGCTCCATGTTGGCAAAGCAAAAGTTAGGTAGCCCAAGTTGGACCTGGAACCTTTTATAGATAGCCCAGGCTAGCCTTGCACTCACAGCCTCCTATTTCAGCCCCTCGAGCGCTCGCTCAGATGATAGATATGCACCACATTGCCTGGCTTCTACCTCTTTCAAGGGGGGAAGTTGCTGCTTCTCTTAAGGTGAAAGCTGGAGACTTGAACAGTGTCATTTCTTTATCTTTATTACAAGGAAAGTTAGGAATCCAATCTAGTTCAAAGGTGGGAATATGGAACCTCTTGATGGAAAGGTTTGCAAAACTACGTGGCAAACAGACACAGGGACGTGTGATACTATGCTAATCAATCACACAAAGACATTAAAATTGATCTTTCACAGGGTCTCTAACATTTCTCTTTTAGGCAAAATGCACATATCGTAAAACGAGCCACTCAAAGCATGCCCTTTGGTGGCATTTAGCATGTTCATATCTCCTTTTGTGACCCCAAAAGGAGAGCCTGGACCCCTGTGGCAATCACTCTCTATTCTCTACCACCCCCCCACCCTCCACTCCCAAAGCCATCAGTCTGCTTTGTGTCTCTGTAGATTTCACTCTCATGGAGAGTTCATGCAGATAGAACACTTGGCTTCTTTCCGTTAGCGTAGTGTTGAGGGATGTGTCAGAACTCCATTCATTTTGATGGCTGAGTAAGATTCCTTGATATAGATACAACATATTTTGCTCAGCCATTTATCAACCAATGGTTACTTGAGCTCTTTCTGTGTTTTGGGCTATTGTTAATAGTGCTGCCATGAGCCGGGCATGGTGGTGCATGCCTTTAATCCTAGCACTTGGGAGGCAGAGGCAGGTGGATCATGTGAGTTCAAGGCCAGCCTCATCTACATAGCAAGTTCCAGGATAGCCAGAGCTACAGGGAGACTCTGTCTCAAAAAGACCAAAAAAAAAAAAAAAAAAAAAAAAAAAAAGTGCTGCCATGAATATCTAGCACTCTTGATATTGGGGTGTGTGTGTGTGGGGGGTGTTACTAGGAATTGAACTCAGGGGCTAAGCAAGTGCTCTACCATTGAGCTACAACACCAGCCCTTTTCATCTGTTACTTTGAGGTAGGGTCTCACAACGCAGCCCAGGTAGGTCTTGAAGCTTTCGTCCTTCTGTTGCCATCTTCTGAGTAGCTGGGATTAGAGGTGTATGCCACCATGCCTGGCTTGATTTTCCCTACCTTTAAATCATCCCCATATCTGGGATTCGATTTTGTACATGGTATGACCATGGTAGGAGACCTTCACTTCTCACAGTTCTCCTAGTGACACATATTATAGACTATACTTCTCACTCTGATTTATCTTCTTGCTTAATGCTCTGTGTCCTTGAGCAAGCTACTTAACACCTCTGTGCTTTAGTTTCATCATTGTAAACTTGGAATGGTAAGGTGGGGTGGTTGTCAAGATTTAAATGAGGTGATATACAAAGTCTTTAGCACAGGCCTGTCGGGTGAAAATTATACAGCCAACTTCCATTATTACCATTAGCAAGCCCAGCATTCCAATTAGAAAGCAATCTGTTTAGGGGCTTAATTATTGAGGTGGCTGATCTTGCTTGTCACTGGGAAGAAGGAACTTCAATGGAGGAATTTCCTCTACCAACTTATCCTGAGGACACGACTGTGGGGCATTTTCTTGATTGCTAACTGATGTAGAAGGGTCCAGTCCACTAGGGGCGGTTCCACTCCTAGGTAGGCAACCTGGGACATATAAGGAAGCTATCAGAGAACACCCGAGGAAGCAAACCAGTAAGCAGCTTTCCTCTTTGTTTCCTGCGTCAAACTCTTGCCTTGACCTCCTGTTTTGATTTCCCTTTATGATGGACTGCAACTTGTAAGCCAAATAAACCCTTTCCTCCCCAAGTTGCCTTTGGTGGTGGTGTTTATCACAGCAACAGAAAAGCTAGCTAGAACTATTGCGCTCCGTCATCCGGTCCATATTTCCTGTAAACATTCCTTCCCATTCTTTTTTTTTTCTTTTTTTTTTTAATTTTTAAAATTATTTTATTTATTTATTTATTTATTTATTTATTTATTTATTTATTTATTTATTTGTATGAATGTACTGTCTGCATGTAGGTCTGTG
Source organism: Rhizomys pruinosus (assembly GCA_009823505.1). Taxonomy (NCBI): domain Eukaryota; kingdom Metazoa; phylum Chordata; class Mammalia; order Rodentia; family Spalacidae; genus Rhizomys; species Rhizomys pruinosus. Next base: position 570,325 of record VZQC01000845.1, on the reverse strand, counting down.
CACCCGTGTCATGCAATGCCGCGGAGGTCAGAAGAGGGTGTCGGATTCCCCTGGAACTGGAGTTCTCCTGGAATTGGAGTTACAGATGGTTCTCAGCTGCCATGTGGGTGCTGGGGATCGAACCCGGGTCCTCTGCAAGAGCAGTCGGCGCTCTTAACCACTAGGCCATCTCTCCGCTCCCCCCCCCTTTCTTTTTTATCTCCACAGACACAAAGTCTCCCTTCATTATTCTGTTAACAAATTTTCTGAGCTCATCTTACTCATTTGGAGTTCTTCCAGTTAAATTTTATCAGATTCTTCTCCCTCAGTCCTGCTGGGATCTTTATTGGAATTACAGTTATAGATTCATTTGGGGGGAGGGATTGAAATATTTTTATTATCAAATCTCTCTTGGCTATAACATGTCTCTCCATTTATTAAGCTCTTATCTTGTATCCCACAGTACAGCTTTATAGATTTTTTTTCTAATTCAGATGCTTTAAATTTCTTTTGGTGTATTTCGGGATATTTTATATTTTGGTTGCTATGGTAAATGGGATGTCCCTCCCCCATTATATCGAATTAGTTATCAGTTGTATATAGGACAACTATAGATCTCAGTTTCATTTTTGTTTTTCATACTGTGATGCTTTATTTATTGACTATTTTAAAAAAATCACATCATCTTGAAATAATTACCTTCTTTTCTTTCCTCTTCTGACATTGTATCTCTCTATTTTTTTTCTTAACATATTGCACAGGCTAAGAAGCTCAGGACATTGGCTCACAGACAGTGGCTGGTATGAGACAGGGTTTACGGGATAGTGGTGAGTGGCAAGGGGGTGTTTCTAAGGACCAGTATTGGACAGGTGCTTGTAGAAAGAAAGTTTCAAAGCCAGGAGGAGCTGCCCTTTAAATCTAGAGTGTGGACTGTGCAACTGATTCAACAAGTGGTGGATACTTATCTGATGTTGGAGCAGGAGACTTATGCACTCAGGATGTATTTTAGAAGCATCACTCAGGCAAAGGCAGAGGACCAACCACAGAGAGGGAAGTGAGACTCAAACAGGATGGCCAGTTAAGTCCTTACAGATCACCAAGTGAGAGGTGGTGAGGACAGGAGCAGTGTTGGGGTCGTGGTGGAGAACGGTCTTTGGTTCAGATCATCCTGAGGCTTTGAGTAACATGGAAAGTTCAAGAGTAAAGATTTGGCCGGGCGTGCTGGCACACGCCTTTAATCCCAGCACTTGGGAGGCAGAGACAAGTGGATCTCTGTGAGTTCAAGGTCAGCCTGGTCTACATAGCGAGCTCCAGGCCAGCTGGGACTAAAGGGAGACCCTGTCTCAAAAAGGAAAAAAAAAAAAAAAAGAGTGAGGTTCATGCTCCCACCTAAAGGGGCTCAAGTGAGATAGAAACCAAGCTGTTTTCCATCTAATATTAAAGCCCTGTCCAGATGGCTGAGGCCAAAGGGTAGCCTCAACTCCTTCCAGTCTCACTCTGTGGAAGAAAGCCCGTACTTTCTATTACATGCACAAGCAATATGGGGTGCAAGCAGCGCGGGACTTTATGGGATTTATTCTTGCTATTGTCCGTTTCACGTAACATAATGATCTATGGGAACAACTTTCCAAGGCTGTATCCCAGCCTTCAGTGTAACTTATCTTACAGGTCAGTGGTGGTAAGTCAACTTTCTTCCCCTTCATAACATTTCCTTCGTTGGCTCAGCCCCATGTGACTCTGGCTCATCCACAGGATGCTGGCGGGTGCGGAACCTTACACCACAAGGTGTAGTATTAGGACAAGGAAGGGTTATCCTGCATCTCCCCAGTTATTCCAGGGCACCCCTGAATGTCTAGTAAGACTTCATTTCTGTCCTTCATATCTAGCCCACGTAGAAGCAGAAGAGCAAGAGGCAGTGAGAGCCCGAGCCTCCATCTGGAGGAGAGAAGAGACGAGAAGCCAGCGTAGAGCAGGGAACACCCACTACTCCCGGCAGGAGCCACAGACGCTGGCAGTGGGGAAGCCTGCTAGAAGAGGCTGCCTTGCCAAGCAGAGCTCAGAGCAGGTGGGTGGGAGCCAGCAGGGGTTCCATGAGGAATCTGAGCAGTGAGGTATGCATCCAAAAATAGGGACATCGGGGCTGGAGAGATGGCTCAGCAGTTAAGAGCACTGGCTGCTCTTGCAGAGGACCTGGGTTCAGTTCCCCACACCCACATGGTGGTTAACAACCATCCGTAATCCCAGTTCCATACGGTCTGATGTTCTCTTCTGGCTTCCATGTGTACTGCACACATGCGGCATTCATATATGTATATATACATATATACACATATATGCAAAATATACATATAAAGTAAAAAAATTTTTTTTAAATAGGATTGTTCAGCTGGGTATATTGGCAGACACATTTAATCCCAGTGTTTAGGAGGCAGAGGCAGGCAAATCTCTGTGAGATTAAGGCCAGCCTGATCTACAGAGGGAGTTCCAGGTCAGCTGGCATTACAGGAAGACCTTGTCTCAAAAACTAAACTAAACTAAAATATTAAAATAAAATGGGGATTTTTTTCCCCCAGGACCTCAAAGACCTCAATAGAAATCAATACTTGGGGACATGGCAAGCCTTAACACAGAGCCTGTTTTTCCTATGACACAAAATCCTACTAAGGAACTGCGTCCTGACAGTAGAGCTTCTCCGGACGCCATGCCAGTCTCACTCGGGTCTGGCCTTCTGCTGGGTCTGTGGCCCCTCAAAAGGATGGGAGCAATGCCAGGGACACTAGTTTGTGGGACATCAAGGTCCAAGAATGGTGACTAGTTTATGGGACATCAAGGTCCAAGAATGGTGACAAGACCCCCCTTTTTTTTTTTTTGTATGTGTATGAATGTACTGTCTGCATGCAGGTTTGTGCACCCGTGTCTTGCAATGCCGCAGAGGTCAGAAGAGGGTGTCGGATTCCCCTGGAACTGGAGTTCTCCTGGAATTGGAGTTACAGACGGTCCTTAGCCTCCATGTGGGTGCTGGGGATCGAACTCAGGTCCTCTGCAAGAGCAGTCGGTGCTCTTAACCGCTAGGCTATCTCTCCAGCCCAAGACCCCAGTTTTATGCACAAATCCAGCCCTGAACTGACTGGGCTCTTGATGACTTTAAAAGGGAGGTGGCGATGTGGGCGATGGGCTACTGGATGGACTGGGCGGCCGAACAGTGTGTAGAGCAGCACCTGGCAATGTGCTCAGCCTTGCCTGGGGGAGCTCAGAGCTTCACATAGGAAGTTCAAAAACCCAGGTCTCAATAACAACAACAACAACAACAAAAACAAAACAGGTCTCCTTTTGGCAATAGAAGGTGCTAGCTGTAAAGCAGGTAGAAGCTCAGCCTTGCAAGTTGCTCCTCCTCCTCCTCCTCCTCCTCCTTCTTCTTTTTTTTTTAATTTTTATTTTATTATTATTATTTTTTTTGCTTTTTTGGTTTTTTTCGAGACAGGGTCTCCCTGTAGCCCCAGCTGGCCTGGAACTCACTATGTAGACCAGGCTAACCTTGAACTCACAGAGATCCACTTGCCTCTGCCTCCCAAGTGGTGGGATTAAAGGTGTGTGCCACCACAACTGGCAATCTTCTTTTTTCTAATTGTCAAAGAACAAATTTCATTAAAAAAGAATCGAAATCAGATAGGTTTCCAAGTCTGTACAATCTTTATGGCTGATTCAGCCTCAATGCTGAAGGAGAAGAAAATTACATATTGGTAAACCTTACCCTCTTCAGAGCACTGCCAACCTCTTAAATGGAGCTCACACTCAATATATGTGTGAACCCTATAGAACCCATACTGGAAAAATCCATTTGCTTTTAGAAGGAACACACCTACAGAGTTTTCCTAGCTATACAATTACTTTATTAGTTACCTTCTGTTGCTGTGATACAACACTGTGACCAAGGCAACTGTGGCTGCAGAGGTCTCCAGAGCAGAAAGCTAAGCATTCACATCTTCCACGAAGCCCAGGAAACAGAGACAACTTGGAACATGGCTGAGAACTTTTTTTGTGTGTGCCTTTTTGAGACAGGGTCCCCCTGTAGCCCCAGCTGTCCTGGAACTCACTCTGTAGACCAGGCTGGCCTTGAACTCACAAAGATCCGCCTGCCTCTGCCTCCCGAGTGCTAGGATTAAAGGTGTGTGCCACCACATCCGGCTGGCTGAGAACTTTTAAAGCCCACCCCTAGCAACGTGTTTCCTCCAGCAAGGCCACATCTCCTGAAGGTTCCACGACCTTCCCCAACAGCACCACCAACTGACCAAATAAGTGTTCAGATACTTGGAACCTATGGGAGACATTCTCATTGAAACCACAATATAATATAATATAATATAATATAAGTATATACTAGTTATATATATATATATAATCAGTTTCTTTTCCTGTTGCTGTGATAAAATATCCTGACAAAAGCTATTCAGAGGAGAAAAGACTTAGTTTAAGTTACTGTCCAAGGATACAGCCCACTGTGGCAGGTGGGTCATAGAAGCAGAAGCTTGAGACTACTAGTCACACTGCATCTGAAGTTAAGGAGCATGAAGAGGAGAGTCCTTCAAGCTGTTCATTCTTCTTTTCAAGGCTTTATTTTTATTTCAAAATTATGTGTATAAGTGTATCTTTGTGTAGGTATGGGCACATGAGTGCATTGCCTGAGGCGACCAGAAGAGGGCGCCAGATCCCCTGGATCTGGAGTTACAAGTGGTTATGAACCACCCCACATGGGTGCTGGGAGTGAATCTCTAGCTGTCTCCAAGAGCAGTATGCATTCTTAACCACTGACCTGTCTCCCCAGTCCCAAGCTACTCATTCTTGTTTTCTACCCACGGTTGCTCCAAGGAAGAGCTGCACCTCTGGACTTCCTACAATAGGATGATAGAGTTGAAGGGACCTTAAACTCCCTAGAATGTAGTAAATCACAGTACTGGGGTTTGGATGTGGTTATTGAAAGCTCTTAGTCCCCTGCGTGGTCATGATGTGAGGTGGTGGCCCCTTTTAGAGGTGATGCCCAGCTGAAGCTGACTAGGTCATTGGAAGCTCTTGTGAGGCTGGGTTAGTTCTCTGATGGACAGTGCCCCTCGCCCCATGCCTGCTTCCCTTGTTCAGGGTTTGGCATGAAGTCTGATTTGGGGCTTGATGTTGTGTTTACATTTGCTGGGAGTAAAGTCTATTGGAAACCTGTATGGAAGGAGTGTTTTAATTAACAGAGCTGCTCTGAACATTAGGCTGCTGCAACTTTGCTCAATGGTAAGGATGATCGCAGTTTAACGTCGGGGGAAGAAAGCGATGAAGGAAATAGATCAGATGAAGCAATATTGGGAGTTTATGAAGTCTGTGCATTTTCTGTGGCTTCACAGGGATCACTTTTAAACTGGGTGTCACCCAGGCATGAATTATCCCTTCCACCTGGGAGGACAGAGGCGGACGAGAGACATATACCTGCACAGGGGGCTCGGGTACTCACCAGCCTCATAATTCTCTCCTATGCTGCTAAGTGGAAAGAGCTGTGATAGCAGAGAGAGACGTGACCCTCCTGATGTCTTCAGAATAAAAAAGCCCTGGGGGCAGAGGAGGAGAGAGCAGAGATGAGAAATAAATAACAAAGCAGGATGCTATTTACATACAGAGGGAAGGCCTCTGAGACTCAGCTCGGGGGCCTTGGATGTCAGTAATAACTCTGTGATGGAAATAAAGAGATTCGCCTGCAAACCCACGTCGCCTGAGACCATATCAGGCCTGTTTTCTCCTTTCTTTCCAGACAGATTCCTGCACAGTGGTAGAAAGGCCTGGCTGTCAAAGGCAACAGTGTGGTGGGGTGAGGTTGAGTCCGGTGGTCCCCATGATGACTCAATTATGCTGGCTGTGAAGAGATTAATTAGAATTGAATGTTCTATTGATGTAAAACCGCCTTCTGCACCTGCTGTTGGCATCCTCATTACTGGTTTTCCATTACAGGGGGATTATATGGTACAATGAAATAAAGTTTATGTGTCCTGGGGGATACTCTTAAGATGGCTTTACTGTACTTAAACTGGTGTCAAAGAGGGCTACCTGAGAGAAATGTGTGTGTGTGTGTGTGTGTGTGTGTGTGTGTGTATTTCTGTCTCTTTCCTTCCTTCTCTCTCTCCCTCTCTCTTGAAATATGGGAGCCTCTGTCCCCTTCCAGGAACTGCAAGTATAGGCATTCTCATGTCCACTGGCCAGTCTACAAGCTCTGAGGCCCTGACATATGGACGGATGATGGAGTTGACGGAACCCTGTCAACTCCCTCCAACTGAAGGAATCACATTGTCTTGATTTTGTAGCTACGTCCCCCAAAGTTTAGGGTCTTGGAAGCTTGGGCCCAGTGTGGTGCTGTAGAGAGGTCAGGAGGGAGGGAACCTTTAAGGGGTGGGACTTCACGGGAGCCTCTTAGGACATTAGGAGAAGTATCCTTGGACTAGATTAAAATAGTTCTAATGGGACTCAGTTAGTTCTCTCCAGAGAAGCCAGGCTGACTACTGTCTGCTGTCTGGTTTTCTCTCTTATCCAATGATCTTCAAAGCTGCATAGTCCCCCTCTGAGAAACAATAATCCTCACTTCATAATAAGAATCCTGGCTGGGTGTGGTGGCGCACACCTTTAATCCTAGCACTTGGGAGGCAGAGGTAGGTGGATCTTTGTGAGTTCAAGGCCAGCCTGGTCTACAGAGTGAGTTTCAGGACAGCTGGGGCTACAGGGAGACCCTGTCTCGAAAAGACCAAAAAAAAAAATTTTTTTTTGTTTATTTTTATTCTATGAGTGTTTGAGTGTGTGTATGTAAGTGTGCCATGTGTGTGTCTGGTGTTCTCAGAGGCCAGTAGAAGCCACTGGTTCTCTTGGAACTGGAGTTAAGGATGGGTGTTAGCTGCCATATGTGTGCTGAGAACTGAACCTAAGTTCTCTGGAAGAGCAATAAGTGCTCTTAACTGCTGCATCATCTCTCCAGCTCTGAGTTCTTTTTTTTTTTTTTTAGGTGNGTAACTTTTCAACCCTAAGATAAACAAAGAAGCACCCAGGCAAGTAGGTGCCAGCTGCCAGTTAAGAAAGACAGGGGCCTAATGCCTCCTTCCTATCTGTGACTCAATGATGAGTGCTAATCATGCCTCATACTGAAATTGGACCATCATGATTCATTTCTAACACCCCAACATGGTGCCATCCTCCAGGATTCAAGAGATCCCTCACCAGAGGCCAAAGAGATGAGTCTGTGCAGTCTTAGACTTTCAACTTCCCAAACTCTAGGCCTTTCTTTATAAAGTATCTAGCTTCGGGGATTTTGTTATAGCATGATGAAACAGAAAGACACACAGGGAGTGACTCTAAGGAACAAGAGGCCTATAGAACTGGAGTCCTTGGGGTCTGTGGAATTTGTACTTTGACACTGGGAAGAGGAATGGATGTGTGTGTACAGGGGTGGGCAGTAATTGTTCGAGGGTGCCCTTAGAATCCCCATGGTGTTGGGGAGTCAGTCCTGGTTATCTTTAACTGTCGACTTGACACAGTCACCCAAAAGGAAAGCCTTAATTGAAGAATTGCCTGGATCACATTGGCCCGTGGGCATGGCTACAGAGGCTTGTCTTCCTTGTTCATTGATACAGGAGGACCCACCCACTGTGGGCGGCTCCATCCCTAGGCATTATGGGTTATGTAAGAAAACTGCCTGAGTAGGAGATAGAGAGCAAGCTAGAGAGGGGAGCAACAAGTAGGCCTCCTCTATGTCTCCTGTCTCCAGGTTCCTTCATGGCTTCCCTCAGTGATGGATTGTGGCCTGATTGTGTAAGCCAAATAACCTTTTCCCTCCCTGAGTTTCTTTGGGTCAGAGTCTTTTATCACGGAGACAGAAATTAGAGTAGGACAGAGTCTGAGGAACTATAGTTTGGGGCCTGGATGACAGGCAGAAATGGAAGATCCCAATCCCCCACCCCCATGCAATACTCAGCCTGAAGCATACTTCTCTGATGTTTTCTGGGGGGATCCATGCTGAGCACCGGAACCCACAGACATCCTTGCTTCCCTCAAATGGCCTACAAAGTGGATGCTTCCCAGCATCCTCTGGGACTCCGCCCCCTCCCTTGGCTTAACCGGTCCCTGCCTGGGCTTCTTTGGAGTTATCAAGGAGTACTTTGCAGATGGATAGTAGACGCCAACGAGATTTCTGGTCTAGATGATGGGAAGGGTGGTGACCAAAGTTGCCAAGAAGTGATCTTAAATATACAAATATCATTGACTCAGAAACAGAGGGGAATTGGGCCTTCATGGTGGGGTCAGAGTGTCTTTCTTGTGAATGACACTTTAATTCTTTTAAATTGTATTTATTTTTTTTTAATTTTTTTAAATTTAATTTTATTTATTTCCATATGTGTATGAATGTACTGTCTGCATGCAGGTCTGTGCACCCATGTTGTGCAATGCTGCGGAGGTCAGAAGATGGTGTCGGATTCCCCTGGAACTGGAGTTCTCCTGGAATTGGAGTTTCAGACAGTTTTCGGCCACCATGTGGGTGCTGGGGATCGAACCCGGGTCCTCTGCAAGAGCAGTCGGCGCTCTTAACCGCTAGGCCATCTCTCCAGCCCAAATTTTATTTATTTTTGTATGTGTATGAATGTACTGTCTGCATTTAGGTTTGTGCACCCATGTTGTGCAATGCCACGGAGGTCAGAAGAGGGTGTCGATTTCCCCTGGAACTGGAGTTAAAGATGGTTCTCAGGCACATGTGGGTGCTGGGGATTGAACCTGGGTCCTCTGCAAGAGCAGTTGGCACTCAACCACTAGGCCATCTCTCCAGCCCGTGAATGACACTTTAATCCATGTCACAGAATACGGTGACTCCTGGATTCACTCTCTATATCCACTCAACTAATATTGTTGAGCTTCTGGTTTGGCTGAGAATATAGCTGTGAACATGTTAGTGTGTTCTGTGATCTTCAAAGCTTGTGTTGCAGTAGCACAGCAGATCTTTCTAATAAGAACTTGGTGTCCCAAGGGGACCCAGGCTTCAAGCTCAGAACTCAGAGTCAGGATCATCACCGTTGCCTCAGGGCATATGCAGAATAATGGTTAAAGAAACCATTTATTACGCTCAATATGCTTATCAGTCTGTGCATTAGGGTACACATCTTTAATCCCAGCACTTGGGAGGCAAAGGTAGGTGGATCTCTGTGAGTTTGAGGCCAGTCTGGTCTACACAGCAAGTTCCACATAACTGGGGCTATAGGGAGACATTGTCTGAGAGAGAAAGAGAGAGTAAAATAAATATATTTATCATAAAATAAGAAAGAAAAGTAACCCAAACAGATGTATAACACAAACAGTTATAACAATAACAATAATTACTTGAATCAAGGAATGGAATATCTCTCCACCATCCCAGAAATCCCTTTGTGACTCCTCCCAATCTCAACCTTTTCCTTCCCTGCAAAATCAACCCTCGCCAGACTTTTTTTTTATTTATGAGTTTTAAGCCCAAACTGGCCTTGAAGTCTTGCCTCAGCTGCCCAAGTGCCGGGGTGGCATGTCTCCTCTCCAGACTCTCCCCTGACAGCTACGCTCTCTGTTCTCTTCTGTTTTACTGGTTTTGTCATCTGAGTATCTAGAAAGACACAGAATGTAATCTTGTCAGTTTTTTTAAGAATTCGATCTGTCTTTTGGGTCTCTATTAATTTGGAGGTTCCCCACCCCCACCCCTGACCTGTTTCTTTTTGTTAATTTAAATTTTTTTCCATTTATTTATTTATTTATTTATTTATTTATTTATTTTTAAGGGATTCACAATATAAGAGCACAGTTGTTTTCAGATCACATTAATGTTGCTCAGTTTGTCATACAATTAGGTAATTGGTGCTAGCATCCACAGATGAGGGAAACCATTTGTCGTTTGTTTTTCTGGGACTGTGTTACTTCACTCAGCATGATATCTTCTAGCTCCAGCCATTTACCTGCAAAGCTCATGATGTCATCTTTCTTTACTGCTGCATAGAACTCCATTGTGTAGATGTACCACATTTTCTCTATCCACTCGTCAGTTGAGGGGCATTTGGGTTGGTTCCAGCTCCTTGCTATTGTGAAGAGAGCTGAAATAAACATGGCCGTGCATGTATCTCTGCGGTGGGGTGAGTCTTGAGGGTACATGCCCAGGAGTGGTATGGCTGGGTCGGGTGGCAAGTTCATTCCAAGTCTTCCAAGGGTTCTCCACACTGCTTTCCATAGTGGCTGTACGAGTTTACATTCCCACCAGCAGTGGATGAGTGTTCCCCTTTCCCCACAACCTCTCCAGCACTTGGTATCATTTGTTTTCTTGATCCTAGCCAGTCTTATTGGAGTAAGATGATATCTTAAAGTGGTTTTCATTTGCATTTCCTTAATGATTAGTGATGTTGAACACTTCTTAAGGTGTTTCTCAGACATCTCTAATTCCTCACTTGTGAAGTCTCTGTTCAGTTCTTTGCTCCATCTATTGAGTGGGTCATTTGTTTTCTTTTTTCTTTGTTTTTTGAGTAGTTTATATATTCTGGAAATCAATGCTTTGTCAGATGTATCTGCAGTGAAGGTTTCCTCCCACTCTGTGGGATTTCTCTTCACTTCCTTGATTGTTTCTTTTGATGTACAGAAGCTTTTGAGTTTAATGAGGTCCCATTTGTCAATTGTCGACCTTAATTCTTGTGCAGCTGCTGTCTGATTTAGGAAGTCTTTTCCTACGCCTATGTCTTGTAGTCTGCTGCCAACTTTTTCTTCTATCACCTTCAGAGTTTGGGGTTTCACGTTGAGGTCTTTAATCCATCTGGAGTTGACTTTTGTACAGGGTGAGAGGTAGGGGTTTAATTTCATTCTTCTACAAGTGGTGATCCAGTTTTGCCAACACCACTTGCTGAAGATGCTGTCTTTTCTCCATTGTGGTTTCTTGGCCCCCTTGTCAAATATGAGATGGCTGAAATTGTATGTGCTCAGATTTGGATCTTCGGTTTTGTTCCATTGGTCAACAGGTCTGTTTTTGTGCCAGTACCAGGCTGTTTTTATGACTATAGCCCTGTAGTATAGTTTAAAATCTGGTATAGAGATCCCTCCTGTGTAGCTCTTTTCACTCAGGATTGATTTGGCTATTCGGGGTCTTTTGTTTCTCCAAATGAATTTAAGAACTTTTGTTTCCAAGCCTGTGAAGAAACTCTTGGGGATTTTGATTGGGATTGCATTAAATCTATACAAGAGTTTTGGTAAAATGGACATTTTTACAATGTTAATTTTCCCAATCCATGAGCATGGGAGGTTTTTCCATCTTCTGAGGTCTTCTTCAATTTCTTTCTTTAAGGGTTTAAAATTTTTGTTGTAGAGGTCTTTGGTGTCTTTGGTTAGGTTTGTTCCTAGGTATCTTATTGTTTTTGAGGCTATTGTGAGTGGGAAGGTCTCTTTGAATTCTTTCTCCAGTTGCTTGTTCTTGGTGTAAAGAAAGGCCATTGATTTTCTAAGGTTAATTTTGTATCCTGCCACTTTGCTGAAGCTGTTAATCGTTTCTAGGAGTTTTCTGGTGGAGTTTTTTGCATCTCTTAAGTAAACAATCATATCATCAGCAAATAGGGATAGTTTGACTTCCTCTTTTCCAATTAGTACTCCTTTAATATCCTTTTCTTGCCTTATTGCTCTAGCAAGTGTTTCAAGCACTATATTGAAGAGGAGTGGTGATAGGGGGCAGCCTTGCCGAGTTCCTACCTTTAAAGGGAATGTTTCCGTCATTTCCCCATTTAGGATGATATTGGCTGTGGGTTTCCTGTATATGGCTTTGATTACATTGAGGAATGATCCCTCCAATCCAATTCCCTCTAGGACTTTAAGCATGAAGGGATGCTGGATTTTGTCAAAGGCTTTTTCTGCGTCAGTTGAGATGATCGTGTGGTTTTTGTCTTTCAGTCCATTTATGTGCTGTTTCTTTTCCATAGATGTGTTGAGGCAACCGAACCTCTTGATTCCCAGAGTTCCCATGGTCTGGATTCTGCTGATTGACACAGTTGGGACATTTCCAAACGACCTTTCCAAACTGGCAATTGGCAGGTGGATCCAGGGGTTGGTCAGAGTCAGGTTCTCTCGTTTTTTTGGTCAGGTCCGTGTGGCTATGGGGTTCTCTCATGGGAAGGCAGGGGTTCTCGTTAACTCTGTGTGATGTGGGCAGCTTTTGCTGCAGGATGCATGGCTCTGTTAATTCACTGGGGGCCAGTCAACACGGTACAAGTCTCTGCCTCTTCACCTATTACCTTGAATAGTTCTGTAAAGAAATATTTCCAGTTTCCCAGCACTGGGTTACCTAGTGACCCCATTCACATGCTAAAGGCAGATAAATCCTTGACTCTTTCCTTTTACTTACCAGTTTCTTTTGTTGTTTTTTTTTTGTTGTTGTTTGTTTGTTTTGTTTAGTTTGAGACAGGGGTTCACTGTGCAGACCTGGCTGGTCTAGAACTTGCTATGTAGACCAGGCCAACCTCAGACTCACAGAGATCTGCCTGCTTCTATCTCCTGAGTGCTGAGATTAAAAAATATATACATCATACCCAGCCCATTTGTTTTGCTTTATTTTCCAAGTATTTTTAAATTGAAAATTTTTTGCAAATTCCATATAGCTTGATTATATTTAGATTCCTTCCTCATCTGCAACCCTTACTATCCCCTGCCTAATTTAATGTACACACACACACACACACACACGCCTATAGAGTCACACTTGTGTCTCCAAATCCCTTTCAGTGTGTGTCTATCCACTGGGGCAAGGTCAATCCACCAAAAGTTTCACCCTTAGACTAGATGGACTCCCCCCACCCCCCCCCCAGCAGCCATTAGTCACCAATAGCTCTCCAGCTAGAGTTGGGGTTTTGTATGTACTTCCTTCTGTCCTTGCTGGGATTTTGTCTGGCTTGAGCTTACATAGGACTTGTGCATCCTGTCATCATGGCTGCGAGTTCATATAAGTAACTGCCCAGCTGTCTGGAAAACTCCATTTTTCTGTGACCATCAAACCATCTCTGGCTCTTAGAATCTTCCTGCCCTCTGTTCCACCGTGATCCCTGAGCCTTGGGAGGCAAAGGTTTGATACAGGTGTCCTGTTCAGGATAAGCACTCTCTGGCCTCTTATTCTCTGCACAGCGGCAAGTCGTGGGTCTCAGTATTAGTCACCCTTTGCTGTGTAAGGAAGCTTCTCTGCTGAGAGTTGAGAGATGCATGGATCATGGTGGGCCTGGGATAGCTCACAGAGCCGGGGGTGCACAAAGGTCCCAGAGGTCCAAGCAAGCCTGAGAGCTGAGATGGTTGGGGTCTTTGGTTTGGATTTTTTGAGACAAGATTTGGCAACAAAGCCCAGATTAGCAGTGACCTCATGATCTTGGTATCTCTACTTCCTGAGTGCTGGGATTATAATACCACTGCATCCACTTACCAGTCTTTGAGAGAATGAATTTATTTTTTATCCTCTGAAAGGTGACAATGTTTTAAGAATAAAATTTTGAAATGGATTTGATGAGGTTTAATCTGCTACAATGATAACCTTTATTGATGGACAAATGGTTCTCAATTGGGCCAGTGGGAGCCTCTTGCAGATGGTTCTTGTTTCTAAAAGACTCAACCTTTTAGTCTCTTCTAGTGTCCTTGACGTCTTGGCAAGCTCTTCCAGGCTCATCTTACACATTTGCTGCTCTAAACCTGAAGTCACTCCTCTCTGTAAGAAGTCCTGCTTTGTACTGTTGCAGAATCTATGTATGCATGCATGTATGTATATATGTATGTATGCATATGTGTATGTATGTATATATACATGTGTGTATTATCAATCTATATGTATATGTATCTATCTACCCACCTATGATCTATCTATCCTATATCTGTTTATCATCTATCTTTCAGAAATTATAAAATATCAAGAGAATGAGCAGACACCCACAGACTGTGAGAAAATATTACTCTATCTTGATTGTCACACAGAATGTCCAAATAAATCAACTACTGTGCTGGATAGCTTTAGTGTCAACTTGACACACCTGGGTTGAGGGAGCCTCAGTTGGGGAATTGGCTCCATTGGATTGGACTGTGGCCACATCTGTGGAGTATTGTCTTAATGGTCGAGCAGTGTGGGAGGGCCCAGCCCACAATTAGTGCCACCCTGGGCAGGTGGTTGTGTCCCGTATAAGAGAGCAGGCTGGGCATGGGCCAGGGGAGCAAGCCAGTAAGCAGCATTCCTCCATGGCCTGTGCTTCAGCTCCTGCCTCCAGGTTCCTGCCCTGAGTTCCTACCTTGGGCTCCCTGAGTGATGAACTGTGACCCAGGAGATGTAAGCTGAATAAACCCTTTCCTCCCCAAGTTGGTGTTGGTCTGAGTGTTTTGTCACAGCAATGGAAGACAAACTAGGACAACTACCAAGAAACGAATGATCTTGGAAGAAACAAAAATGCATATTGGTAAGTGAAAGAGCCCATCTAAAAAGGCTATACATAAAAAACCGAAAGCAACCATCTTATTTTTATTTATTTACTTATTTTATGTGTATGAGTGTATTGTCTGCAGGTATAAAAGTGCACTTGTTTTGTGCAATGCCCAAGGATGTCAGAAGAGGGCGTCAGATCCCCTGGAACTGGAGTTACAAATGGCTGTTAGCCACCAAGCAGGTGTGGGAACTTGAACCTCGATCCTCTGCAAGAGCAGCCAGGGCTTTTAATCACTGAGCCATCTCCACAGCCCCCAAGCAATCAATCTTCTTATATCTAGGGAAATTGGTTTGTAAATAAGGTTATGAGTACATTCTTACTAGCATGTAAGAAGTTTGGAACTAGTATTCCCACGAGCTTCCATGAGAATGGATTTCAGAGAGCTTGTAAACCGCTTAGACACATATCAGCATAAAGGAATAAATATGAAATCTATAGTTATAAAATTAAGGAGAAATAAACATTTACTAGAGAGTTATGAGCTGTCCAATATGTGTGCCAGGAACCAAACTCAAGTCTTCTGGAAGGGCAAGAAGAGTTCTTATCTGTTGGGCTATCTCATTACTCATTTAAAGAATAAAAGTGTTGGGGCTGGAGAGATGGCCTAGTGGTTAAGAGCACCGACTGCTCTTGCAGAGGACCCGGGTTCAATCCCCAGCACCCACATAGCAGCTGAGAACCATCTGTAACTCCAATTCCAGGAGAACTCCAGTTCCAGGGGAATCCGAGATCCTCTTCTGACCTCTGCGGCATTGTACAACACGGGTGCACAAACCTACATGCAGACAATACATTCATACACATACAAAAATAAATAAAATTTAAAAAAGAGACAACCCCCCCAAAAGACCTCAAATCCTTAAAAAAAAAAAAAAAGAATAAAAGCGTAATTGAATTGAGCTTGTAGAGCAGTCAGGTTCTTAATAAAATTAAATGAAAAGCATAGAATTCCCACCTACTTTCACAGAAACACAAGCCCCCCCCCCAACACTGCATATCAGCGTGGTATGCTTGCTACAATTGATGAGCTAGCATTGACTGATATCAACCCAAGCCTGTAGTTAACATCAAGAGTCACATTTTCTGTTGTATATTCTATCAATTTAGAGAAATAGGTAAGAACGCATATTCACTCAAAATGGCTTTGTTGTCTTATAAAGCCTGCTTCCTCTATCTGACTGTCCCTCTCTGCCACCAGGGCCTCTGGCAACTCCTGATCCTTTCTCTGTTTTCTACACCTTCATCTTTTTATGAGTGTATTGTCTGCATGTGTGTAAGCGCACCCATGTCATGCAATGGCCGTGGAGATCAGAAGAGGATGTCAGATCTCCTGGAACCGGAACTCCAGACGGTTGTGAACTGTCACGTGGGTGCTGGGAACCAAACCTAGGTCCTCTGCAAGAGCAGCCAGTGCCCTTAACTGCTGAGCCATCTCTCTAGCCCTGGTTGCTTGCGTTTGTTTCTTGAGTTTGTGGAGACTGTCTTGTTTCCTTCCTGCACAGAGGGGCAGTAGAAAAGCCCATGGTGATCCAGTTGTCAATCCCTCCCGGATCATGGGCCATTTTTGCTTAGATACTCAACAGATTTTTTCTTTTCCCTTAAAGTTCTATCATTTTACTGAAATTATGGCCTGGCATCGGTCATTCAGGGGTCAGTATTCTGAGGTCACATGGGGTGACCTTTCAATGTGGAGTTTGAAAGCTTGCTTTTTCTTTCTTTCTGAGAGGCTTTCTTGAACTCTCCAGCTTTTTGTGTTGAGTCTATCCCTGTTTTGGCTTTTTTCTTAGGGAATTCTATTGTCTGTGCCTTGGCTCCTTTGACCTACCCTCGAGATTTTGTTCCTTTCTCTTTAATCTTTTGAGTCATGTTTGTGTCTTTGATTTTTGTACATTTCCATTTTTGTCTTTTTATTTCTTCTAAGACATTATCTGTTGTGTTTATTCACTCTTGTATTTTCTCCAGTTTCATTTCTGAATTTTTATTTTTATTTATTTATTTGCGTTTGAAGCTGCCATTCCTTCCTGAATTGGTGATTTCATCCTTGAGTTCTCTGTTTATGAATGTATGTTATATTTTTTGTCTCTTATATCTTTCTTTTAATTTCTTTGCACTTGTTTTTCAAAGAGTAGGTTATGCCTTTGTTTGTATGCATATCTTTCTGGTGTATTTTTCATCGTCTTTGGGGACGTTATGCAAGTCTTTATTCTTTCTTTTTTTCCTCCAAATCATTTTGCATGGAAGATGACTGAGTCCTTTCCTGTTGTTGATTTCTGCCAAGGCAAAATTAATTCTTCTGAACTTTTAGAAAGAGGTTGAGTTCAAGAGAGTTTTTCTAAGTTCACCTACTTTTGATTTTCCTGCAGTAATAAAAAATCATGGCAGTATTTTTTTTTTTTCTGAGATTCGTGAGTCTTGTGAAAATGTCTCCTGGATCTTCTCTTCCTTTCTCCTCTATTGTTTTTGCCTTTTTATCACCATGCTAGAGATGGAACCCAGGGCTGTGCGCTTGCTAGACAAGTGTCTGACCGCTTGGCTCCATCCCCAGCCCTCTTTACCCAAGTTATTTCCTCTCAAGCCCTGGATTGTCAGTCTCAAGAGTTCTCATAGGCTCTTTGTTTTTCAGTTCTTTCTACTAGAGGCCCATTGTGCAGGTGCAGTGCTGTCCTGAACAACCCCAGCTCTGTGCCTATCTAGACCTGGTGGCACAAATCTGACATCCCAGCTACTCTGGAGGCGGAGGCAGGGGCATCACAAATTCAGGCCAGCGTGGGCTAACGGAATGAGTTCAAGGCCACCCTGGGCAACTTAGACACTGTCTCAAAAATGAAAAATAAAGAGGTCTTAGTACCACCACTATCACCACCACCAAGAGTACCACCAGAAGCCCACCACCTTTCAGCCACAGTTCTAGATGTCTGTGATTTCCAGCAAATGCTTATTGTTTATTTGGGGTCATCACACTGTCAGAGATGGCTAGGATGCTGCTTCTGCCCTTCAGTCCCTCTTCATACATGTTATGATCACACAGGCTTTTGGACTCTTAGTGTCATTCTCCACCTGTTCCTGGTGTGGTGTTTAGGGATGTATCGCCCCCTAGTTTTGTTGTTGTTGTTGCTGCTGCTGCTGTCGTTTTTTGTTTATTTGGGGAGGGTCTCACTATGGAGCCCAGTCCCGCTTCTAGCTCCCGACCCTCCTTCCTCAGACTCCGGAGTGCTGGGATTGTAGGTGTGTGCCACCATCCCTGAAAGCCCTCTAATTTTGTAACTCATAGGTTTTCAGTTTTGGTGTCCAGTTATCTGTCTGTTTATTATTATTTTTTTATTAGTGACACATTCAAAACTACGCCGCTAACATTGTGGCTACCTTCTCAAAAATACCCCAGGCATAACTTTTAATTAAAATCACTAATGATGCTTTATTAAAACCAAATTAAAGAGGAAAAGGTATGTGGAGTCCTTAGTGTAATGTCGTGTGTTGATTACGACATTGTAGCACACTCTACTGACGCTCTTTCCTGCATCCCTGCAGCCCACCCAAGTCGATACCAGGCATATTTCTAACCTCAGGCATGCTCATCTTCTCTCTTGAGGATTGTCCTTGCCCACCAAAGTTTGATGACCCATCATGTGCTTCCTGAGATTCACTCTCAAAGAGACTATGTGAACTCAAAGGTTTGTCTCTGCTGTGCTTTGGAGAAACACACCCTGAGATAAACATCAACCTGTTTTTCTATTGTGTGTTCCAAGCAAGTATCACTCACAGAGTGCTGCCTGTTTATGAATTTTTAAGATGAGACAATGTTAATTTTTTTTTTTTTTTTTGTCTTTTGGAGACAGGGTCTCCCTGTAGCCCCAGCTGTCCTGGAACTCACTATGTAGACCAGGCTGGCCTGGAACTCACAGAGATCCACCTGCCTCTGCCTCCCGAGTATATACCACAACACCAGGCCTTTGTTTTTCTTTTTTTAACTCCTGAGCATAGAAATGAGAGTTCTTTGTTTGTGGGTACCAGAACATCCCCCATGTTTTACAAAATGCCTATTAAATTATTACCTCTTTGGTTTTTTTTTTTTTTTTTTTTGAGACTGTGAGTCTTGTCCTGAGTGATGACAGGCCAGGTCAAATGCCACACTGGATCCCTGAGGCCCAGCGGGTGCAACTTAACCGCTGCTAACATGAAACCATCACTCTTCTAGTTGGAAGTCTTGTCTGTGTCTGTATCTCTGTCCGCTTTCCGAATGGTGAGCTTCTAAACTGTCATCCTAACATCCTGTCTCTAGAAGATTCTCAAAGGCTTGTCTAGGTTGCCTGTGCCTCAGGGGCAGAGGGCTCAGGCACCAGTCAAGAGAGTTTGGCTTCACCACAGAAACTGTCCCTTGCAGGCAGTTGCCTGGAGGGCATGTAGCACACCTGTAACCAGGGCTGAGCTGGGCCCAGGGCTTGGCCCCTTGAATCTTGGACGAGGTGTAAATGAAGAAGCAAACATTAAAGGTGGACTCCTGTGAGCCTGTGAGGACACCACAGCTCCAGCAGATCAGAGGTTCCATCTGAAGATAGGGATGGAGGACCGAGTGTGACTGGCTCTGCACTGGGAACTTTATGGCTGCCTTCATGCTACTTCTTGCATGGTGTCAAAAGCGGAGATATAGGCTGCCTTGTTTTTTTAAAGCTAACTTTAAACACTGCTGACAGCAAGATGTCTCCTGTTCTGAAGCAGACAGGAAGGCGACTGTCTCTCTGTTTCCATGGCTACAGACAGGACGCCACTGGGCAGCGCTCTGAACTCCAGGGCATCCCAGGCTCTGACTGCAGGATGAAGTTTCCTGAGCTTGGGGAGAACTCAGCAACAATGTGATAATTGCTTCTCTCTGCTTCTGTCACCAACCGCCTTCTATTTTCCATGAAAGTGTTCCATTTTTCCAGGGGTCCAGAGATACCATCAGAACACTCCTGTACCCAGAAACCTGGGTAGACTGGAGATGCCTGCCCTATGAATCAGCTGCAGGTTGGTTATATCATTTGCTGCCAAAGCCCGCTGACCTTGACATCCTCTTTCCACTAGGGAAAAGCTTAGCAAAGCTGAGAGGCTACTTGGGAGGGTGGCAGGCTCTCAGGTACCTGCTGGGCATAGAATTGAAGAGGCTGCTGGTAAGTTTGTGCATTCTCCATTTACATTTAGGCTTTCATATGTAGGGTTTCCATTTTTTTTTCTCTCGCAGGGAACCTGCAGAAGAAGGGGTCAGGTGTTTCTCCGAGGACTGTCTTTGTTGAAGCACCAGAGGCTGCTGATGGGGCCCAGCTTGCCTCCCAGACCTGAGGCACGGGTTTCTGATCTCCCGCATTCAGATGCCCCTGGAGGCTGAGCCTTTTGGATGGGCTCCTCCTGGTCTTGTCTCCTTGGATGCATCCTCCAACCAGGCTTTTTGTTTTCAGTCGTGGTGGAACGATTCATACCACCAGGTGTTGTGTGGGATCCCAGCGCAGTGTGAAAATACCACTTGCTCAAACCACGTGGAGCCGGGCAGTACCTGCCGCTGAGTTTCCATCTCCGATGTGGCCGCCCACACACTTTATGGCACAACTAGCCTATGCCTGAAGGCTCTAAGCAAACCTGGAGACCACCAACCCACTGCGAGAGATTTTTAGTGCCTGTCCACAGGCAGGAAGCAGTTAGCACTGAGTTTGACAGTGCCTTTGTTTTCCAACTCTGTGTGCAGGATCTGAGGTATCTCTAAAATGAGGTCTTTCCGGCCTGACTTGGACACTGCCCCGTCTCCTCTATCTCTGGGTCGCATTTCTCAACCCATTCCATTATTCGCTTTACCACTGACTCAAGGATATCTCAATGTGCACATCCTTACCCAAAGTAATGCCCCCGCTGGCATCTGATAAATGTTTCTGGAATTTTCCAGTAGAAATAGTTTTGTTCGGTTCAAAGCAATTCTTTCTTCTCAAAAATCTCCAAACCTGATTCTTAATACTAAGCATTAAATTTAGAGCAGCATTCAAGTTTGCATTGAAAAAAAAAAAAAAAAAGATGCTTTCAGGTGTCTCAGGAACCTAGAAAATACTTAAGCTCCACTTCTTTCCTGCCGCACAATGGACAAGTCCTTGATAACAGAGGAGGAGGGTGTGTGTGTGTGTGTGTGACAAAGTCTCTGTTATGTAGCCTTGAATTAATGTTCCTCCTGCTTCTAATTTCTGAGTGCTGAGATTACAGGCCTGTGCCCCCCTGATGTGGCTGGAGATGGGGGGGCATTTTCAAATGCTCCCGGTGAGGATGGGATCCTGGTCTGAGAGGGGCAGCTGGGCCTCTCATGGAAGCCCACATGAAGCTAAGCGACCCACCGCCTCTCTGCTCTAGGGCTCTACCAGCAGGTGCACAGGAGGCAGCTGAGTCCAGCCAATCTGGGCTAAGCCAGAAGGAATTCTAGAGAATTAACGAGCTCTCCAAATTAGAGAGCATTTAAAAAGAAGTGCCACTTATTTATGTTATAAGGTAATTTCCTCTTTATAATAGTCACCTCAGTTAATGACTAACAACATATAGCCAAAAAAGAGAGAGGCAGCCAAGCCAGCTTGATTGAATAGAGAGAACGATTCGTAATGAGCTCATTCATAGCCGGATACACAGGCGTACTCTACTATTAAGAAATGTCAAAACCCGTCGCCTAAACCAGGCAGGGGAGACGTCCTTCTGCAAACCAGTTCCCACTGTCTTTGACTGACAGTGAAAAAGTAAACTTCAGCCGGGCTCTGCATGCATGACATGAACACAGAGTCAGTGTGGTCCAAATTAAACAGCATTTACTGAATTGTGACAGATAGGCATTCTCGAATTTTAAACTCTTTATCCCACAGTAAAAAGAATTGAGAGTAAAATATCATTTAGACTGAGGGTGCACTGGACTTAGTACCCCTCCTCTCCTTCAGCTGTCCCCATCATGGGGAGCCCTGGAGAAGGAATCTCCCTGAGCCACAGGAAGATGTGCAGCCTCGGGGGTCCTTGGGATTTGAGGGAGCAACCAGCATCAGTCAGTCCAGTGGTTTTGCATATTTACTGTCATCTGTCTGTGTGGCATAGTGCATAAGTGTGGAGGTCAGAGAACAATTTTCATGAATCAATTCTTTCTATAGTGGTTTCTGAGGATCAAACAAAGATCACCCAGCTTGTGTAGCAAGTGCTTGTACCTACTGAGCCATCTTTTTTCTTTTGTCTTTTTGAAACAGGGGCTCCCTATAGCCCCAGCTGGCCTGGAACTCACTGTGGAGACCAGGCTGGCCTTGATCTCTCAGGGATCTGCCTGCTTCTGCCTCCTGAATGCTAAAATTAAAGATGTATGCCACTGTGCCCAGTTAAGACAGTATTTTTTTTTTTTTTCAAGCATCAAAATGAATTTGAATGTGGCAAGCTCTCAACTAAGAAGTCAGGCTGGCTCTGAGCACAGTTTACATGGAGAGGCTAGGTATCCGCTTGGGCTGAGATTGTCCTTGGCTGTAAGGTCCTCCCCACCCCCATTGCGGGCTTGCCTATCTTAGAATGAGGGAGTAGGGGTCAAGGCCATCATGATGGTAGTGGTCTTCCCGGACTAGGAAGGCATCACACAAAAGGCTGCTCCCCCCCACCCCACCCCCGCGTTTGCGTCCGGGGTATTTATTTGAGTCTTCTGCTCTTCTTCCTGCTCCAGAAACCTGCTCTGCAAAGAGCGACTATTGTTATGCGGTAAGAGTTCCAGAAATTGGAAGAGGTAGACAGGATGCTATGGTTCGAGTATAAAATGTCCCCCACACGCTCATATCTTTGAACACTTTCTGTATCTAGTGGCTCTGTTTTGAGAAACCGGAGACCCTTTGGGACTGTGGTGTAGCTAGCAGAAGTGAGTGGGCCTTGAAGATGATTGATACCCACTTCCGGTTTCAGCCTGAGCTCTCTGCTTCAGGATCCGAGATCAGAGGAGCCACTTCCTCCAAGTTCCTGTGGGTGTGGACAAGAGCTGTTCCAGCCACCACACCTTCCCTGCCACATTGGACTCCACCTTCACAATCATGAGTCAAAGTAAAGCCTTCCTTCCTCAAGTTGCTTCTCCTGTGTGTCTAGGCAAAACATTAAGGAGAAAAGTAACATGTATACAGAGCGTGGGAATGCCAGGAAACCCCGGCATCATGGATAATTCAGGGGACTCACAGGCATGCTGGCATTCAGAAAACCCAGGCAACTCAACATAGAAAAACAAAAAGCAAAGTGATGCCCCAGGCTGGGAGTGGTGGCCCACACCTTTAATCCCAGCACTCAGGCGGCAGAGGTATGCGGATCTCTGTGAGTTCAAGGCCAGCCTGGTCTACATAGCAAGTTCCAGGCCAGCTGAGACTAAAGGGAGACCCTGTCTCAAAAAGACCAAAAAAAAAAAGTGATGCTCCATTTCCTTGGAAACCAAAAGGGATTCAGAAAAGGGGGAAGAGAGAGCAAGAGGAGTAGAGAAAAGGAAGATTCAGCCAACAACCTGGCTACCAGACATCTTGGCTGGAGATGGTTCGCAGCCTCTCTCCTGGCCAAGGTTTCCAGAATCATGGATTCACAGCAGCTCAAGGGCCTGGGCCCAAATCTCATTACTGCTTAATAATTTAAAAAGTATTATTGGGGCTGGAGAGATTGCTCAGCAGTTAAGAACACCGACTGCTCTTGAAGAGGATCCGGGTTCAATTCCCAGCACCCCACATGGCAGCTAAGAACCCTCTTTAACTCCACTTCCAGGGGAATCCGACACCCTCTTCTGACCTCCGCAGCATTGCACGACACAGGTGCACCTACTTACATGCAGACAGTACACTCACACACATAAGAAATATTATTTTATTTTATTTTATATTGCTTGCATGTGCGTAAGTGCGCCTGTGTTGTGCAGTGCTCCTGGAGGTCAAAAGAAGGTGTTGGATCCCCTGGAACTGGAGTTATGGACAACTGTTAGCAGCCATGTGGGTGCTGGGAATCAAACCCAGGTCCTCTGCAAGAGCAGTCAGTACTTTTAACTGCTGAGCCATCTCTCCAGCCCCATTAATGATTTTTTATCTATTATTTTTTATTTTATATGTATGAGTATATCGCCTGTGTGTATGTAAGTGCACCATGTCATGCAATGCTCATGGAAGTCAGGAGAGGCCATTGGATCTCATAGAACTGGAGTTACAGATGGTTGTTAGCTGCCATGTGGGTGCTGGGAATTGAACCCATGTCCTCTGGAAAAGCAGCCAATTCTCTTAAATGCTGAGCCATCTCTCCAGCCCCATGATTTTTTTACTTTAAATTATTTCTATTTTATTTGTATGAGCATTTTGCCTTCACATACACACACAGACACACAGACTCAGACAGACAGACAGATAGACACAAACACACACACACACATACACTCACTCACACACACATGCACCAGAGTATTCCATGCTTGCAGAAGCCAGAAGAGAGCATCAGATCCCCTAGAACTGGAATTACAGATGGTCGTTAACCCTCATGTGGGTGGGGTGCTGGGAGTTGAACATAGGTCTTCTGCAAGAGTAGCCAGGCCTATTAACCACAGAGCTCTCTCTTCAGCCTTCTCATTACTGCTTAAATGAGGGAGACCAGCACCTGTGAAAGGAAGGCCTTGGCCTGGTGCCAACACTAGTACCTCAACAGAAGCAGCTGGTGAGCAGCCATGTTCCCAAGGAAGAGTGGCCTGACTTGACTCACTCTGATCTGCATGTCCCTGGCCCGGCTGGCCAAGTGAGCTAGCTGACCACATGCTTGATACAGACCACACCTTGGGGTGGTGGATCTGGAGTGGTTCAGGGGCAGGCCAGCTACAGAACTCTGGTGCCCAGTATACCCTCATCCCCTCCATTCTGCAAGGTAGAGTTTACTGTCCCCTTTTGAAAATGTCCCCCTTTAGTATTTGAAAGACCAAAAGGCATACTGGAGACCACCCAGCTGACACCATACCAGGAGAGCCATACCAATCTCTTGGTTCAGCTCCGTTCTTCTCTTCTTTCTCCCATTGGACCCTCAGGAGCCTGAAAAAGCATTCCCAATCTGCTACTGTGCAAGGCTTTGCTCCTCTCTAGGGGAACAGTGCTCTATTTTCTGTTTGTTTTCTGATTTATTGTTGCTGTTGTTTGATTTCTAATATAGTCTAGGCTGGCTCAGAATTAGACACATAACCTAGGATTATCTGGAACATACCTCATCCTCCCAAGTGCTGGGATTATGGGCCTATGCTACCAGCCCATTTAGATAGTTTTACTGGCTGAGCTGGAGATCTAACCTAGGACTCTGCATACTGTGCAAGTGCTCTAACCTTAAAGCAAAAACCCCAGCCCCTCACTGGGGGATTCTAGGCAGGTGCTCTACCACTGAGCCACACCACCATGCCCTCACTGGGGGATTCTAGGCAAGTGCTCTACCACTGAGCCACACCCCAGCCCCTCACTGGGGGACTCTAGGCAGGTGTCTATCACTGAGCCACACCGCCATGCCCTCACTAGGGGATTCTAGGCAGGAGCTCTACCACTGAGCCACACCCCAGCCCTTCACTGGGGGGTTCTAGGCAGGGGCTCTACCACTGAGCCACACCCCAGCCCCTCACTGGGGGATTCTAGGCAGGTGCTCTACCACTGAGCCACACCCCAGCCCCTCACTGGGGGATTCTAGGCAGGTGCTTTACCACTGAGCCACACCCCAGCCCCTCACTGGGGGATTCTAGGCAGGTGCTCTACCACTGAGCCACACCCCAGCCCCTCACTGGTGGATTCTAGGCAAGTGCTCTGTCACTCACCTCTATCCCCCGTCCCCACTGCTTCTTCTCAGGGCAATGGCCTCAACACTGAGTCTTGTCTGTCAATGGGTTTCCAATCACTGTGAGAATCAGTTTTGACTTCTTCGTTGTGTTACCATCAGTCTCAGGCACAAAGGTGGACAGAAATCAGCCCAGACAGACAAGGTATCTGTGAGAAGACAAGATGGCACCCCAGAACTGGAGTGAGGGGTTTGCCTGTGGCCTGCAGATAAGCCCCCTCCCTGTCTTACACCCCTGTTGTTGCAGGCTCCCAATCTCTTCATCAGCTCTGGAGTTTAGGTTGCGAACTCACCAGGCCATCCAGCGAAAGTCCTTTTGCCTTAGTTGGGATGCAAAGAGCCGAGTTTGCCACTCACTAATCTTTCAGTGGAGACACACATATCAAAACTCACAAGCGC
Organism: Rhizomys pruinosus; assembly: GCA_009823505.1. Lineage (NCBI taxonomy): Eukaryota > Metazoa > Chordata > Mammalia > Rodentia > Spalacidae > Rhizomys > Rhizomys pruinosus. Next base: position 544,619 of record VZQC01000845.1, on the reverse strand, counting down.
ATACCAGGCTTCAAGCCGGGGTTTTGCAACGTGTCTCCACCTCCCTCGCTGCAGAGGCTGAGTCTGACTTTCGAGAAAGGGCACTGCAGCTCTTAGCAAATCTCCAGAGAAAAACTCCTTGCTTGTTCCTGTCAGGGGCCCCAGGCCCCCTTCAGGGATCTCCCTGGAGGGCCTCTTCCAAACCAGAAGGAAGTCTGAGTGAAATGTGGGGAAATGGGGATTATGTCAAAGCCTTGCCGCATTGTTGATTCTTGGTGGTGTCTGCCTGAATATTAGATGCAAATAAGTGCTAATAAGTACAGTCGGAAAAGCTAATGGAAAAACCACCCTTCCCAGGAGGATCGCTGCACACAGATGTGACGGGCAGCAGAGATGGCCCGACTGGCTCTACTCACTGGTCTTGGGGAGCCTGCGTGTACTGCTCCTTGGAAATACAGCCTGTGCAGACTTGTTCTGTGAAGGTACTCGCTGTCCAGAGCCTCCTTTCTCCTTGCCTTAAGCCTGAGCTGGGTGTGGAAACTCCCCCTCTCTCTCTGCTGGCCAGTGTGTGCACGCACATAGGAGTGTGTGGCCAGGTGCATACATTTGTCTTCCAAGGTATTCATTCATGCCGCTCAAGAGGGTCCCTTGACCAGCTGGCTTCTGAGGCCCAAATCCCGTGTTCTCTCAGGCCTTCAGGTGCTGCCCAGCCAAGCTTGTGGCTAGGACTCTAGGTGGGGTAAGAGGCTAGGGATGGAGGGCCCAAAAGCCAGAGGGAGAGGCTCGCTGCAGTGTAGGCTAGGTGGAAGGCCGGTAGGCTTCTCACTGCCTTCTCACTGTTCCTATTCTACTTTGCTCTGGCTGTTCAATAGGGGATAGATACAGATTGTACTGCCTCGTTCTGCCTCACACGTGAGTCCTGCCCCTTTGCATTCAGCTTCCTCCACCTGCACTTGACTAGGGGAACACAACCTTGCACACCCCCTTCCCACAAGTCACCCAAGAAGCCAGAGGAGCCGGGTAGGTCACAAGATAGCCCTGAGCCTCTGACCCTCTGGAGCACCAAACAGAGAATCCCAGCACTGAACCTTTTCCACTTTGAAACGGGCATACCTGGGCTCAGTCCTGACACTGTCACTCTCTGAATGTGTGAACAACATCTGTTCCTCATTTTCCTCATCTATGAAATGGGAATAATACAGGGCTGGAGAGATGGCTCAGTGGTTAAGAGCACTCGCTGCTCTTGCAGAGGATCCCAATTCAATTCCCAGCACCCACATGGTAGCTAACAACTGTCTGTAACGCCAGTTCCCGGGGAATCTGACACCGTTTTCTGACCGCTGTAGGCATTGCATGACGTGGGTGCATTTACATACATGGAGTCAGAACACTTATACACATAAAATAAAAATAATAAATAAAATATTTAAAAATGGGAATAATAACACATGCTTGTTTCAAGAACCAAAAGGGGTTTGCAAGAAATTAAAAGGAAGACGGGCACAGTGGTGCAAGCCTGTACTGCCAGCACATGGTTATATATTGAGAGCCCGTCTCAAAAACAGAAACAAAAGAAAAACCATGAAAGGAAAGTTCCCATGGTGTTGATTTCTTCAAATTTATCTTATCACTCACCCTGGGCTATCCTTGGATACTCTGAGCTGACCTGGGGCATTAAGAGATTCCAAGACATCCCAGGCCTGCCTGCCAACAACCCTCAGTAGCTGTGCTGGCAAGGCTCACCCACCCCTATCTAATCATTCAGAGGCCATAGTTGCATTTCAGTCTCTATCACTCATCTGAGTCGACTGGCTGGGGTCAGGCCCACTCCAAGAGAGGAGAGAGAGCAGCCTGCATTCTGCTTTGCTGGAAGCTTCTATGCATTTTTTTTTTCTCCTTCTTAATTCTTTGTGTTTGAGGTGATTGGCTCACACAGTTTGTCAGTTTTGGGTGAGATAATAGCACAGCCCACCATCCTTCCTCCCAGTGCCTGCTTGCCTTCTGCAAGTTGGGACTGCCTGTTCCCAGTAAGAACAAGAACCCCGCCACAACCCTGGGTCCCAGTCCCTGTTCTGCCTTGTGCTGTGTGGCTCTGGACCTCTCTACTCTGTTATGGGCGTGGACGAGCAGGAGTTCGTTGGTTCCACTCAGACTGGGGCCAGACAGGGACTTGAAGAACGAAGTTCTAAAGCGTGAACATGGGTCACTGGACACTTTTAATAGGGCACAGGACCCCAGAAATTTGGAGCCGAGTTCCGACGAGAGACAAGGCCTTGATCCCATTCCACGCTGACTGTAGTGGGGGGGGGCGGGGGGGGACCTACCCGAAACCCTCTGGATATCCATCCTTTTGCAAACGCTGTGCGCTCTGGCAGTGTGGGGCCCGGAGCACACCCGGTGACCCTGCCCAGTGGCGCCTAGCCTTTCTCCCCGGGTCACTTCTCGGCAGTGGCAGCGGCTGTGTGGCTGAGGAGTGGAGCCAAGCGGCAGACTAGAGTCCAGCACTCGCGGAGCCGGAGCCGGAGCCGGGCGCAGCCCGCTCCACTACCGCCCCACCCCCGCGGCCGCCCGGCCGCGCCCAGCGGCGGCTCCCTCGGAGCGCGGGGCTAGCGGGGCCGCGGGAGCTGCAGAGCACGCGTGGGCGCAGTGAGCTCCCGGGAGGGTCGAGCGATCACTGGACGGCTCCGGTTCCCGGCCCAGCCACGGCGGTCGCTGCTATCACCGCGGGGCGGGGCCCGGGCCGGGGGCGGGGCGCCGGGCGGGCGCGCCGCTATTTCCAGCCTCGCCGGAGGCTCCGCTCGCACTTCGCTGGGAGCCTTCCCGGCGCGTGAGCCGGATCCGGCGGCACTGCGGGGAGGAAGAGGACGGGACCCGGCGGTGGCGGGGACCGGAGGGACAGATCCTGGGCCCGGGACCGGGAAGGAGCACGCCGCCGCGCCCTCTCCCGCGCGCTCCGGCCGCCGGCTCCACGCCGATCGCCCACTCACCGCACCGCGGACCGCGCGGAGAGGGAGGCACCGCCGAGCCGAGCCGGGGCGGAGATCCTCGGTGCCTCCCGGGCGCCCGGGAGAGGATTCTCCCGCCGCTGAGGACCGCGCCCGGACCCGAGGAGCCCGTGGCCTGGAGAGCGCCGGCTGCACCGGGTAAGCGGCTGCGCCCCCGGCTCGCCCCCGCCCCTGCCCTGGGCTGCCGCTGGCGGGAACACAGCCTTAGGGGTGCCGGGGACCCCAGGAGCGCCAACTCTGCCCCTCGACTGGGGTCGCAGTCCCAGGCTGCAGGTGCTGGTGGGATGTGCGGTGCTCCGGTCTGCCGGTACTTTGGGGACCGGCCCCACGAGCGGGAACTTTAATTAGACTTTGGATCCTTGGATTTACTCGCCTCTGCGCCTGGGAACTGCCTCTCTCTCCTGGGGCTGGCTCTCTCTGTTCCTCCTTCAGCCCTGGGTGCTGGGTGCGGGGAGGCGGCGGCCGGAGCCAGAGGGCCGGGCTGGAGCGCCCCGAGCGCCGGCGCTTTTGGGTGCGCTTGGAGCTGGGACTCAACGTCCAGTGGTGACTGGCAGGGCCGAAGGGGGAAGTTAGTGGCGACCTTAGCTCCCCGCCAGGAGGCGGAAGGTGCCTAGGCGCTCCACCGCGCGCCTCCCCGCCCGGCTACTCTCCAGGGCCCGGGCCTGTTTTGTGTTCCCGGTGAGTGTGCGTGCGTCAATTATCAGGAAGGTGTGTGCGTGCGTGTGTCCCCCGAGGGCAGGAGTCAGAGCCTTGGGCGGCTCGGATGGGCGTTGAAAGGATCCGCTTTGCCGGGGTACAACTCCAGCAGGCTGCCACCCCAGCACGCCAGCTCCGGCCTCGCCAAAGGCGGGCCCGGCCAGGAGCAGGTGCGATTCCGGGTCTGGGCAGGGCCACGGGTGGAGCTTGGGCACCGAGTGACCTCTCTCCATTTCCCGCGCAGGACTCCTCAAACCCTAACTTTAGCTGTACATCTTGGGTCTGGGCCTGGCGACCCTGACCCGGAGCTGGGACGGTCAAGCGGCTGTGCCCTGGGTTGTGGGAATACAAATCCGCTCTTGGGGCTGTGTCCCGCAGCCATTTTTGGCATCGCGTCTGTGAGCCTCCCAACAGTACCCTGAGCGTGCTTGGCTCTGCTAAGGGGAATAGGTTTTTGGGGGTCCCCTGTAGGGTAAGTTGGAGACACAGTTGGGGACCAGGACATAGTCCTGGATGGGTGGGAGGTGGGTAGAGGGTGGGTTAACTGTTCCCCTCCCCTCAGTGCTCACAGGCAACACCACCAAGTCCACTTTCTTTGGGTTCACCTCTAAGTTCACCTTGACTATTGGGTAAGGAGGGCTTGTCCTCAATCCTGCTCCAGTGCAGAACAACCTTTGGAGCACAGAACTCTTTTAAATCTCCCAACTGTGGCGCACGCCTTTAATCCTAGCACTTGGGAAGCAGAGGCAGGCGGATCTTTGTGAGTTCAAGGCCAGCCTGGTCTACAGAGTGAGTTCCAGGACAGCTGGGACTACAGAAAGACCCTGTCTTGAAAAGACCATAAAAAAAAAATTTCCCAACTGCTATAGCCTCTCCTGATTCTGTCCCTGTAGCAAAGGCAAAGTAGTCAGCCCACAGGAAAGAGTGCATTGGTCCTCATTAGAGCCTCATTTCTTTTTAGTCAAGCTCTCACCATGTAGCTCAAGCTGACCTTGAACTTGTGACTTCAACCTGTTGAGTGCTGGGATTACAAGTGTGCGTTGCACCAGGGTGTCTGGGAGGACATCCTCTTTTAATCAAGACATCCCACCACCTACAGGCAGACAGGGTCTGGGGACTTTTTGAGGGGAGTGGAAACTTGTTTCAGCATCCTTCAGGGAGTTCCACCTCTGTGAGGTGACCCCCAGGAGGAGTCACCTTCAGACCCTAAAGACGCTGAGTCCAAATGAGATGGTCAATAATTCAATAAGATTTGAATACCGAAAACCCCACCGTCTGACCCCATCCCATTGCTTGGCGGAGTCGCCCTGGATGGCACAATTAATTTTTTGTTTATCCGGAATCGGGTATTGATTTTTAAAAATAAAAAAAGACCCCAAATTTTAAAAGTCAGGTCAAGGATTAATTATTTATAGAGACATATCACTCAGCCAGGCAGGACAGGGCTCATTTATAAATTCCATGAGTTGGGAAAATGAGATCTATTTTTCCCTGGCTTGGCCTGACTTGTCTGACGGAGGATGCATTGTAACTCAGCTTGCTGTTTGAGATGCCTTCCCCCCCCCCATTTGTAGCTGGAATATCACTTGGGAAATTTCATGCATATTTGCTGTGTTTCCGTAATGAACATTTACTGATTACAGAGTATCAAGGGAATTTCATTTTTTAAACATTTATTCAAATCTCTGTTTATGTAAGCTAATAAGTCAGAGAAAGTTCAGTGAATACTTATTTTTATTTTTATTTTTATTTTTTTTTTGTCATCTGGTTTTTGTCTGAGTATGCTTGGAAGGCTCATCTCCAAATTTACCTTCCATTCACTCACGAGGAGGAAAGTCAGATTTCTCTGATTTGAAATATCTTGCTGGCTGCTTCCTGGTACTTGGCTCTGAATTCATCCCAGCCGTGGCATTCTGTGGTTTTGCTGATGGATGGGAGGTGGGTGTTCAGAGCTTTGATTGCTATTTGCCAATGTATACGATGGGAGAAAGCGACTGCGATGGGGGCCGTGGGGGAAGGTGTGGTCCCCAGCTGACTTAACCTGCTCTTTCCTACTCCCTGACCTGGAGATTAACACTCTTGTCTTAGCTTCCACTTGACTCTCCCTCTGATTTACCCGTTCATGACAACTACACAGGGTTTGGGGTGGGGGGAGGGGGCGTGTGAACAGGGGAGATCTAGAGGCAAGAAAGTGGACAGAGGATTTTGGTAGATCTGTGACAATTATAGTCAGTACACATCAGAAACCAGTGTCCAGCCTTTCCACTAATTGGAATGTAATGTGTTCGAAAATGAGGTTTATGTAATGCTGGCCCAAGGAGGTCAAGGTGGCACTGCAAAAGGGACAGACAAAAATAAAATAGATGTATAAAGATGGTGTCTGAATGTATATGTGACATCAGTGTCAAGAAGTTTCTGGGGGGGGTAGGCAACCTTTGAGGTGACAATATGGTGACTATGGACTCTAGGTATTCTCTTTGGAGTCACTGTCTGGATTTATCTCACTCTAACGAAGTTATGTCCCTTCCCTCCTAAGAAAAAGCTGTCTCAAAATAGAGGAGACTCCAGACTCAGGTGAGCCGGGGCCAGCTGTGTGGACACAGGTGGGAGAGGATTCCAGGAGACATGGGCTCATTTCCTTTTGGCTGAAGGATGGGTGACCGTCCTGCCAGTAAATCATGGTGGCAGAGGGTGAGACTTACAAATTGGTTGTGTGACTTTTATACCCTGTGCAAAACTACCTGTCATTTGTGATCTGGTGCTAGAGACAGTACCCGAGGGACTTGATCCTGTCTGGTTAAGAATTCAGAAGAACAGCCGATGCCATCAGGAGACCAGGGGAGGCTGTGTCCAGCAGGGGCTGACAGAGAAAGGCCTGGTCCTACCTCTAGAGCCACCTTTTCAGGAATTCACAGAGTGCCTGCATGTAGACTGGAGGCTGGGAGTGGCAGACAGAGCTGCCCGCCCGCCCAGACTGCCAGGCTGGGATTTGCATTCTCACTCCTCGCCCAGAAGACTATGGGGGGAAACTGATGCTTTTGGAGGGGAGGCCGATGACACAGAGGGTATGGAATCCTTCTCCTGCCAAACCCTAACGGGCTCTGGTGAGTGACATTTATTTGAACTAAACCAGAATTGTCAACATTGGAACCTGCAGCCAAATAACTCTCCTTTCAGACATCGGTGGGCGTTTATTGAGGATGTATTAGATGTCGGTCACTGTGCAAGGTGTTGGAGACACGAGGTGACCAAAGGGGCTATAGTCCCTGCCCTTGAGGAACAAAGATGCCTTGTTGTACTTTATTCACTCACTACTAGTTAATTCCCTGCCAAAGACATTAATATGAATAACCAACACCCATGTGATTCTAGGCTTGACAAAGATATGAAGAGAACGCCCAGGTTGTTTTCTGATGACGTTGGGAATGGAACTCAGGACCTTGTGTATGCTAGGCAAGTGCTCTACCACTGGGCTGTGTCCCCAGTAGGAATATCCAGGCTAATATGAGCCCTACAAGAGTGAGCTGACCTAGACTGAGGGCTTGGGAGTGGGAGGAAATGGCTCTTCAGTCGAGATGCAGGGCGAAATGTTGGGTGGAATGGAGGGGTAAATGGAGGGCCAGGCATGGGCATAGTGGTCTCTGCTGAGGGAACGTAAGAAAGCCTGGCGTTCTGGCCGTGGACTGTGGGAAGACCTTCTCACCCAGCACGCAAAATGAAGGAGGTGTCTGGAGGGGGCTGGAGACCTGGCCATGTGAGGACTTTAAGCCCGGGCACATTGGGGTTTGGGTCTTTATCCATCCGCCTGCTGGAGGGTAGGGGAACCAAAGTGAAGGGAACTATTGTGACCCCAGAGAGACGGAACTGCAGTCAGAAAGAGGGTGAGGCATGTTTGAACCCCATATGAGGGAGCTGGTGTGTAACTTGTGGGAGCTATTGGTCTCCTGAGGCAGAGCACCCCCAACAGGGTGCTGAGCCCCTAGTCATTCCAGGACTAGGTGGTCTGGGGGCTGGGCGTGCACCCCGGCCTCAGCACCATCGCCCCAGCTCCTTCCCACTGTACTCTCTCTGTTCCCCATAAACCCTAGCATGTAGCAGGCAAGACTCCATGCTGAGCCACTTGCTGAGGACGGGAGGTTCGAGCTCTGCTCCTCTTCTTCTTACTGATGCATTTGTGCTGGACCAGACTCACTTGAGAATGGAGAGAAAGAAGGCTGTGGCCGCCAGCCCACTGTTCTGTCCCTAGCTCACCTGTGTGCGGGTCTCCTACTGAACTCTAATGCCTACCTTCCTCTAGAGTTGGCTGTTCTTGACCCGTTTATCCACTTAGCTTCCTAGTCCCCCAGCCGTTCCTTTACCTGTCGCCTTCTTGATCTAACCTGGCCATTAGCTGGCACTGCCCCAGAAAGAACTCACTTGCTCGTCATGTCTCTATTCTTTCCCACACTGCCCTGTGGAGCCACACTGAACTTGCTTCCGCCTGTCTCTTTGTGAGGCTCTCTGCCCAAGGCTCAACACCGCCACCCCACGCTCCCTCTGATGTCAGCGATTCTCCTACAGTTCAGACTCCTCTTCCCCACAGATACCAGCCTAGTCCCCCAGGCTCCGTCTTCCGGAGCTGGGGTGGGGGAAGCAGGCCTGTGAGTCACCCTGCTTCCTGGTGTGCCCATGCTGTTGGCTGCGGGCCCTGAGCTGAGTGGCTGCCGAGCTGCAGGCAACAGCCCAGGTCGCTGTCACCTTGTCCTCACTTTGCCTGGGCCAGAGCCAACTGCTCCCAGGCTGGGCCAGACTTGGGGATAGGAGCTGTGATAGACAAGGAGAGGTTCTAAGAGGCAGAGATCCATGCGTTGGTCCCCGGGGCCTGTTCTCGGCCGCCTGGGGGCAGGCTATTGTGTTACTGCTTTCCTCTGATGGAGGGAGTGCTCTACATCTTACATAAGCTCTTTGCCCAGGCTGGCCTGGGCCTTTTCTGTGACTGCTAGCTAACCCTTAGACAACTGGGTATGTATACCCAGATGCCCACCAATGAGGAGCTAAAACAGAAGAGCCTTTCTGCCAGCCGTCTCTACCCTGGACACTGATTGACTCATTCCTAGCAGACGAGTCATCCCATCTTTGAAGCTGCCTCTTTTGGGGGGCTGACTCATCTGTCTGGACAAGACTCATCCCAGTCTTATGAGCTCTGAGACCCTCCTCAGCCTTTGAGGGGGGGCAGGGCTGTACTTTCTGTATTACTGGAGGGGTGGGGGATGGAGATCGTGTCCTAAAAGAGCACAGTGCCCAGCAAATACCCACCGAGGTCCTTCCATGTGCAGGGCCCCAGACCTGGTTCTGGGGAAGATGTCCAAACACACTCAATCCACAAACAGAGATGTGGAGGAGGCTGCTCTGTCTTGCTGTGTCAGCCGTGAGGAGCTTCTCCTGGAAGGCTCACAATGGTTGCTGGCTGCCATGCCCAGAGAGCTAAGCTAAGGTAGACAGCCTGTCTACACTGTTGGAATCCATGCCTATGCTAAATGAGCCAGTGCCTGGTGCATGCCTTCTGCCTACACTGGCTGAAGCAGCATGTGTTATAGACAGTCTGTCCACCTTGTGGAACCAGTGCATAGAACATGTGGTCTGTATGCACTAGTCGAGTTTAGGGTGTGGGTACCGGAATCTTCCATTTAGCCTATGTCTATGACACTGTCTAGGGCCTTGCAAAGAGAGCTCATCTTTTCTAGCTTCAGTAATTTCCTTTGTGGCTAAGCTCTGCCCTACATTCCCCTCAGACCCTACCCTGCGCCATCAGTTTTTGTCTACCAGAGTTTGGACAGTTGAGCCCAGTGGGCACTGCAGTCTGTCTACACTGTTGGAAATCAGTATGTGAGATAGGAAGCACGTCCGCACTGGCTGAGTCTCCATCATGGCGTACTATCTGTTATACCTGGTGAGCTCAACAGACTGTCCTGCAGTCTGTCTATAATACTGGTCAACCCAGTGCATCATCAGAGCCTTTCCAAGCTGGACGGGCCAGTGCTCAAAGCAGGTACCGGCTACTCTGGTTGGCATCATCATGTGATCCAGGAAGTCTGTCACACTGGTTGAGCCAGTGGGGGACGCAGCCAGCCTTGGGCTTGCTGAGACCCAACTTCCGGGCTCCTCCGGATACTTGTGGCCACTCCCGTTCAAGTCTGCGTCCAATTTGAGTTCTGTTTTCTAGTGACCATTTCTTCAGCCCTCCCATGTCCACGAGTCCCTTCTGTAGACACTGGTGCTCTCCTCTGTTGTGGTGTTGAAACACAAGTCATTGCCTGCTGCCCACGGTCGTTGCCACCATGCCATCCCTCATGGTGGGTATACATATGCCTTTTTCTCTGAAAGTCATTTAGCGTGGATTCCTGCCTTGGTGTGCACAGTAAATTGCATTTCTCCTGCTTGGGCCCATCTTGCTGTTTTCTGCTTAGATTTTGGGCCTCGTGAGGTTTGGCTTCATCTGCAAATCTAATTTCATGACCGTTCATCTCTTGGAAGCACAATCTATGCTTATTATTTAACTTCTCTCTCTTCCCTCTGCCATGAATTAAAATGTCAGCAGACAGTCATGACAACTGCATGCACCCCTCCTTCCACCCGAAGAGGCCACCTCGGGGCTGTAGCTGAGGCTGCCACATAGGGTCACACTGTCTGGGTTCAGATCCCAACTTTGCCACTTGGTCATTGTGTGGGCTAAGGACTAGTTTTCCTCATCTGTGAAATGGGAATAATAACAGACCAGCTTCTAGAGCTGGGAGCCTCGTAGTCCATGATAATGGCTGCTGTTATTATCATCCAATAGTCTCCTGTGTTTGATCTCTGGATGTTGGTTAGGGGTCTACACTGGTGATGAAAAAAGATGTAGGGAACACGTGGCCAGTGTCCCTTCAAGTCTTTCTTTTTTTTTTTTTTGGTCTTTTCGAGACAGGGTCTCCCTGTAGTCCCAGCTATCCTGGAACTCACTCTGTAGAGCAGGCTGGCCTTGAACTCACAAAGATCCGCCTGCCTCTGCCTATTTTAACCGACATTTCTTCTCCGGTTCCTTCATCCTTAGACTGCCTGCCTAGGTGGTCCTGTGCTGTGCACTTCCTCTGGCCTGCCTCTTCCTCTCATTCCACTTCCTTCTCTATCTAGTGATGTAGCAACACACTCCCCAGAGCTGTGACCTGCCTTCACCCCTCACTTTCTGCCCAAGGCTTCTCTGATAGCTATAGTAATGTGGCGTGAGTATCCTGGAAGTGAAGGTGCACCCCAGGGAGGACTGACCTGGGTGGTGGCTAGCTGCTTATCTCTGCCTTTCACATGGGCATTTGGTGTGTCTACCATCTGGCTCCCTAGAGACCTCCTGGTTTCAAGTCCCAGTTGCTCACAGTTGACCAACCAATGCCAACATTTGCCTCACATTATCAGTCCTGTGTTTGCCTTTCCTCCTTTCCCTTCCCTTGTTCCATGGGGTCACCTGAGGCATTCCCTGTAGTACTTGAGGAGGATGGAGACATGGCTCAGCGGTTAAGAGCACTGCCTGCTCTTGCAGAGGACCCAGGTTTAATTCTCAG
>VZQC01000845.1:419302-521276 GCA_009823505.1 Rhizomys pruinosus | reverse complement strand
TGCAATGCCGCGGAGGTCAGAAGAGGGCGTCGGACTCCCCTGGAACTGGAGCTCTCCTGGAATTGGAGTTTCAGACGGCTCTCGGCCGCCATGTGGGTGCTGGGGATCGAACCCGGGTCCTCTGCAAGAGCGGTCGGCGCTCTTAACCGCTAGGCCATCGCTCCAGCCCCTGAACGTTTGTTCTTTGCTCACAGTTTTATCTTTTATTCTTTTTTGAAGCAGGGTCTCACTACGCAGTTCACACAGTCCTTGAACTCTCTCTCTCTAGCCCAAGTTGACTTCAAACTGTGATCCTCAGTGTCCTGCATGCTGGGATTATGGGTGTACACCACTCTGCCCTGATGCTTACAGGTTTTTAAGTGCTAGCCTTAAAGGCTAGGCTTGATGTCATTATTTCTCTTGTGGTTGTGACAAAAATTTCCAACAGAAACAACTTAAGGGAAGAAAACTTTATTTGGGCTCAGGGTTTCAAAGGGATTTTTTTTTTAATTTTATTTTTTATGTGTATGAATGTACTGTCTACATGTAGGCTTGTGCACCCATGTTGTGCAATGCCTCGGAGGTTAGAAGAGGGTGTCAGATTCCCCTGGAACTGGAGTTAAAGACGGTTCTCAGCCGCCATGTGGGTGCTGGGGAGCAAACCTGGGTCCTCTGCAAGAGCAGTTGGTGCTCTTAACCGCTAGGCCATCTCTCCAGCCCCCAGAGGGATTTTTAATCCAACATGGGGGGGGAGGCAGAGGCAAGGTTTGGTCAGCTCATGGCAGTGGGAGGGTACGGCAACGTGTCCTTGCACGGCAGCTGACAAAGAGAGTGGGGCCTGGAGAACCTGCTTGAGCTAGCTGTCTTTTTCAATTTCCACCCTTTTTTTTTCCCATCCTGGGTGTCTAGTCTGTGGACTGTGCTTCCCACTTCCAGGAGGCTCCTCCCCCTGTTGATCCTCTCTGGACACATATAAGTCCAGCCCTTTCCCAGAGGTGCACTTTGCTATCTGTACAATTGACAACCAAAGTTAACCATCACACACAATCCTTATATTAGAGTACTTTTTTTTTAAATTAAAAACCAAGTGGGAAATGGGATATTCAACCGGAGAAAGGAAGGACAGACGAGAAACCTTCAGGGTAAGGGGAAGAGGAAAATGGGGGGAATGGGGGCACTTAAACTAGGGAGGGAGGAAAAGGGAGGGAGGAAGGAGAGAGAGAGAGAGAGAGAGAGAGAGAGAGAGAGAGAGAGAGAGAATAAATAAACTTTAGGTGGTGTAAAAAGCCAGAGGGAAATATATTAACTCAACCCCCATGACAAACACACAGACCATATCTGAACATTAGTGCATGTGTTTAAAATCAAGGAACAGGGCTGGAGAGATGGCCTAGCGGTTAAGAGCACCGACTGCTCTTACAGAGGACCCGGGTTCGATCCCCAGCACCCACATGGCGGCCGAGAACCGTCTGAAACTCCAATTCCAGGAGAACTCNCTGCTCTTACAGAGGACCCGGGTTCGATCCCCAGCACCCACATGGCGGCCGAGAACCGTCTGAAACTCCAATTCCAGGAGAACTCCAGCTCCAGGGGAATCCAAGACCTTCTTCTGACCTCCACGGCATTGCACGACACGGGTGCACAAACTTGCATGCAGACAGTACATTCATACACATACAGAAATAAATAAAATTAATAAAAAAATTTAAAAACAAGGAACACAGTGTCAGACAGGAGAAACCTCCCTTGAGTTGTTGCTCAGAGTAGTCCGAGAGACTCCCAAAATAATACAGGCTATTACCACAGCCCTGAGTATACTCTAGAACCTGAAGGTAAGACCCTACTCTGAAGACAGGACACAATTTGGACACAGGACTTGGAGTGATGGAGCCAGAGCTGACCTGGAGCCTTCTCCCTGCTGCCTATCTCTCACAGTTCTAGAGGATACTATGCACACTGCTAAGGGAGAAATCAACCAGCTGTCCAGCCCAGCTCTATAGTCTAATAACCACAATGACCAGCACAGCAATCTACATCTATTGGTGTGGTAGTGGCCCTGTTAACTGGGGTGGTGGTGGTGGTGGTGTAATCAACAGCTATCTAATTGGACTTAAAGTCCTCTCAATGGGAGGGAACTGCTGGGTGGCATTGTAAATATAGCCAAATCCACATGGTTGGAGAGGTCGTAGATCCTAGAGAAGACCTTATCTCTGGCTTATTTTTAGACAAATGAAATTTATTTGTGTATGCTAAATATGGATCCTTATATTTACAGACAAAGGTACTATATACCACTAATCAAAGAAGCTTCTTTTCGCAAAAGATGGAGGCCTGTGGTCACACAGAGAGGCTGTATGTCTGAGAGGTGTTCTGCCTTAGGTGACACACATCTACACTGGAACTCTACACCTAACGCTCGTGGAAGTGAAGCTTCCTCTTACGACAGTGTGATGCACACGGAAGGCCGTAACTGGCTAAGTTTTAGAGAATAAGAGACTGCAGACAGCATGTCCCTGGATAGACCTCCTATGTTAAACCTCACTCACCCACGGTTCAGGGACCGTTTGGGAAGAGGGGGTGGAAAGATGTTGGGAGCCGGGTTAGTGCATGAACACAAGGAAACAGAGGCTTTCCTATGAACTTTTGTTGTATGAATGTACAGCAATGCTGACCGCATGCACAAGGCCCATGCTGACTCAATTTGACAAACACCCAGAATAGAACGGAGGAAATAGGCAGCAGGGCCCCACCCAGCCAAGGAACTATTAGTAAATGATTACTGTGGGGTAAGGGTAATATCTTTTCTTTTTTAAAAATTTTTATTTATTTATTTATTTATTTTTGGTCTTTTCGAGACAGGGTCTCCCTGTAGCCCCAGCTGTCCTGGAACTCGCTCTGTAGACCAGGCTGGCCTTGAACTCACAAAGATCCACCTGCCTCTGCCTCCCGAGTGCTAGGGTTAAAGGCGTGCGCCACCACGCCCAGCGGGAGAATAAAATCTTCTTTAAGGGAATGTCTCTAGACAGGCTGACTAGACTCCAGCAGATGAACTTACACTGAGGAACATCTGGGTACAAACTCCTGACTAGATGGGACTTAACATATATGACAGAATACCTGAAATCTGGTGTATGGTGGAGGGGAGTATGGGGAGTGCAGGGAGGGGGGGTCTAAATTCAATTAAGATGTATTTTATGAAATGCACAAAACTAAAAAAACATTAAAAATTAAAAGAATGACTAAAATATTCTTATTTATTTTCATTTTATGTATATGAATGTTTTACCTTGTGTATCTAAGTGTACCTGTGTGCAGTACCCTTGGAGGCCAGAAGAGGGCATCAGATTCCCTGAAACTGGAGTTAAGGCAATTTTGAGTCATTCAAGTCGGGTTCTGAGAACTGAACCCAGGTCCTCTGCAAGAGCTGCCAGTGCTCTTAACAGCTGAGCCATCTCTCCAGCCCCCTTGTTATGACCTTATGTAATGACACATTTTCTTTTGGGCTGGAGAGATGGCCTAGCGGTTAAGAGCGCCGACCGCTCTTACAGAGGACCCGGGTTCGATCCCCAGCACCCACATGGCGGCCAAGAACCGTCTGAAACTCCAGGAGATCTCCAGTTCCAGGGGAATCCGAAACCCTCTTCTGACCTCCGCGGCATTGCACGACATGGGTGCACAGACCTGCATGCAGACACTACATTCATACACATACAGAAAAAAAAAAAAAGCCTTTTGGAAATACATGGTCGTTTCAAATATACAATAGAGATTTATATCAAGATTGTGGTTTTTTTTAATTTTTTTATTTTTAATTTTTTTAAAATTTATTTCTGTATGTGTATGAATGTACTGTCTGCATGCAAGTTTGTGCGCCCGTGTTGTGCAATGCCGCGGAGGTCAGAAGAGGGTGTCGGATTCCCCTGGAACTGGAGTTCTCCTGGAATTGGAGTTTCAGACGGTTCTCGGCCGCCATGTGGGTGCTGGGGATCGAACCCGGGTCCTCTGTAAGAGCGGTCGGCGCTCTTAACCGCTAGGCCATCTCTCCAGCCCCTTTTTTTTGTCTTTTTAAGACAGGGTCTCCCTGTAGCCCTACCTGGCCTGGAACTCACTATGTAGACCAAGCTGGCCTTGAACTCCCAGAGATTTGCCCGCCTCTGCCTCCTGAGTGCTGGTGTTAGTGTGCACCACCATGCCTGGCACGATAAAATATTTTAAAAGATATTTATTTTGGGGGGCTGGAGATTTGGCTCAGTGGTTAAGAGCATTGATTCTCTTGCTGAAGATTGAGGTTAGGTTTCCAGTACCCACACGGCAGACAGCTAGCGACCATCTGTAATTCCAGTTCTAGGGGATCCAGCACCCTCCTCTGGCCTCTGTGGGCATTGTACAACATGGGTGCATTTACATACTTGCAGATAAAACAGACATACACATAAAATACAAATAAATAAATAAAACTTAAAATTATATGCCCTATGTGGTGGCACATGCCTTTAATCCCAGCACTCGGGAGGCAGGCAGGTCTCTGTGAGTTCAAGGCCAGCCTGATCTAAATATCAAGTTCCAGTCCAGTTGGGGCTACAGGGAGACCCTATCTCAAAAAAGACCAAAAAGAAAAAAATATATATATGTATTTTTTATTTATGTGTATTTTTGTGTGCCTATGTGAGTTTCTGTGTCCATGGAGGTCAGAGGGTGTCAGATCCCCTGGAACTAGAATAACCCCCCACATTGTGGGTGCTGGGAACAGAACCCAGGTCCTCTGCAAGAGCAGCAAGCATACTTAACTGCTGACCCATCTCTCCAGGTTGAGACTTACTTATGGAGAGACGCTAAAGCTGGAGATTAAGAACTTGGTTTGGCCTAAGTGACACATGTACAAAGCAACCTTACACCTAAGGCTCATCCAACATAGGACAAGGGGCCACGACGGCACTAATTAGCCTCTTAACTCTCATTGAAGAAGCTCCTTCATGCAATAGGGGGCCAAAGGAACTCCAAAGGTCATGAATGGCTGAAGATTAGGAGTGGAGATTAGAAGTCTAGAGAGGGGTGAGTCCATGGTCAGATCTTTTATACTCAGTGTCACTCACCCAGCGTTCAGGGACCATTGCAGAAGAGGGGATGGAAAGATTGTAAGAGCCAGGGAGGGGATGCAGGACCATATGGAAATAGAGTCCTACAAGCTCTTGGGACCCTGCTCGTATGAACCTACAGCAATGGTGTCAGCCTGCACAAGACCCATGCAAGCTCAACCAGACAAAATCCCAGCATGGAACTGGAGAAATGGGCAGCAGAACCCAGTCTTAGCTGAAGAGATATTGGCAGCTGATTACTGTTGGGTGAGGAAGAACTTCTTAAATTGAAGAACTGTGGATAGGCTGACTAGAGCTCAGTGGATGAACTGGCCCTGAAGAATGACTGGGGAGATATATTTGACACAATAAGGCCTAACACAAATGGCGGAACGTATGAACTCCCAGAGGTGGTGGTGGGGCTTTGGGAGGGTGTCAGTGGAGAAGCGGGTATAAAGACTGATTGAGATGTTATGTATAAAATGCACAAAAATTCCATAAAAAATTTTACTTTCCGCTCCCCTCCCCCGCCAAAAAAAATACTTGGCTCATGCATCATTCATGTAGAAGTGGTTTTTAAAACCAGGAGGCTGATGGAGGTCGGTGCAAGACAGAGGGCAGACAGAAAAGGAGAGGATTGGTAACAGAACTAGAACATTCCAACATGAAGAAGTTAGAGCAGTAAGGAGGGACAAGAAAGAAAGGCGGAGAAGAGCTGGGCGTGGTGGCGCATGCCTTTAATCCTAGCACTCGGGAGGCAGAGGCAGGCGGATCTTTGTGAGTTCAAGGCCAGCCTGGTCTACAGAGTGAGTTCCAGGACAGCTGGGGCTACAGAGAGACCCTGTCTCGAAAAGACTAAAAAAAAAAAAAAAAGTAAGGTGGAGAAGAGACCATTAAGTGGGTAGAAATCAGAAGAAAGTCCATTTTGGTTGCTTTGTTTGTTTCTTCTTTTGTCTGTTTGTTGTGTTTTTTTTTTCCCCCTCTATCTTTTTTTTTGTTGTTCTTGGTTTTCTTTCTCTTTTCTCATTTCTTTTTGTCTTACTTTTTTGTTGCTGTTTTTGTTTGTTTGTTTGTTTTTGAGGCAGGGTCTCCCAGTGGCCCGAGATGGCCTGGAACTCCCTCTATAGACCAGGCTGGCCTTGAGCTTACAGAGATCTGCCTGCCTCTGCCTCCAGGGTGCTGGGATCAAAGGTATGCCCCACCATGCCTGGCTTGTCTGTCTTTTGATTGTAGTTGTTCTAGTGGGTGTGAAGCACCATCTCACAGTAGTTTTGATTTGCATTTTCCTAATGAGGAGTGAGGGCAAGCATCTTTTCATGTGCTTATTGGTTGTTCATATGTCTTTGGAGAGAGTCTGTTTAGGTCCTTTGTGCATGATTAATATTGATGTTTAATTTTTAAATTATCTAGTTGTAAGAGGTTTTTTAATTTTTTATTTATTTTTTATGTGTATGAATGTACTGTCTGCATGTAGGTTTGTGCACCCATGTTGTGCAATGCAGCGGAGGTCAGAAGAAGGTGTTGGATTCCCCTGGAACTGGAGTTCTCCTGGAATTGGAGTTTCAGAAGGTTCTCAGCCACCATGTGGGTGCTGGGGATCGAACCTGGGTCCTCTGCAAGAGTGGTTGGCGCTCTTAACCACTAGGCTATCTCTCCAGCCCCTTAAGAGGTTTTTAAAAATATATTCTGGGGGCTGAAGAGATGGCCTAGCGGTTAAGAGCACCGACTGCTCTTGCAGAGGACCTGGGTTCGATCCCCAGCACTCACATGGCAGGTGAAAACCGTCTTTAACTCCAGTTCCAGGGGAATCTGACACTCTTTTGACCTCCGTGGCATTGCACGACACAGGTGCACCAACCTACATGCAGACAGTACACTCATACACATAAAAAAAAATAAAATTAAAAAAAATTAAAAAATATATATATTCTGGTTTTTAATTACTTAGTAGACAATGATTTGCAAACATTTTATCCTATTCTGTGATTTTATCCTGTTAACTTTTTCCTGGTAATAATCATTTGCAACATAAGTTTTGAATTTGTTTTGGTTTTTGTTTGATTGTTTTTGAGATAGTCTTCCTGTAGCCTCAGCTGGGCTGGAACTCCCTACGCAGACCAGGCTGCCTGATACACCTGCCTCTGTGTCCTGAGTGCAAAGATTAAAGGTGTACACCACATGCCTGGAAAGTTTTAAATTTTTAAGATTTTTGAAATTTTTATTTATGTATCTCTCTGTGGGTATGTGCTTGCATGTGCAGATGCTCAAAGAGGCCAGAAGAGGGTGCTGGATCCTATAGAGCTGGAGTTACAGGTAATAGTCACCTGCCTGACTGAGGTGCTAGGATTGGAACTTGGGTCTTCTGCAAGAGCAGCACACACTCTTCACCACTGAGCCTTCTCTCCAGCACCTTAAATTTGTAGTGTGTGTGTGTGTGTGTGTGTGTGTATGTGCATGCATGTCAGGGTCAGAAGATGACCTCTGGTGTTGTTCCTCTGGCACTTTTCTTTGTCATTGGCCTAGGACTTTGCCAAGTAGGCCAGGCCAGCCGACCACTGAGCCCCAGGGATCTGCATGTCTCCACCTCCTGCCTGGCCATTGTTGGGGCCATAAGCACACACCTCCATGCTGGCTTCTTACCTGGGTACTGGGGATGGAACTCAGGCAAGTGGTTAATGACTGAGCCAATCTATTATTCTCTTTGGTTCCTTGCTCTGTGCCCCTCGCTCCAGGTCATGAGGATTTGCTCCTTTCTATTTCTTATTTGCTTATACTCTTTAAATTTTTTGTTTCTAATTGGATGGCGCTATTATGTTTTGTTCTACGTCCCCTCCTTCCTCCCTGCCCTCCCTGTGCATTCATCCTGCCTCTGGCTGGTTCCCGTCCTCCCCACAATCAGCTCCTCCCTCTGCTTTATAGTCACACGTACTCCATTATCCTCTCCTCTCTCATGATCTCCTTTCTAGTTTCATCTCACACACACACACACACACACACACACACACACACACACGCACACACAAACACAATTTTATTTTATTTATTTATTTTTATTTTTTTTATAATTTTTTTACACACACAAAATTTTAAATCTAAGTTCTGTTAAATCTAAATTTCACCATCCGTCTGAGTCTGGCTTGTTTCTCTTAACATGATTTCCAGTTCCATTTATTTTCTGCCAGGGTCATGAGTTGGGTTTTCTTTGCAGATGCATAAAATTCCATTGTGTATGTACATTACATTTTCTCTTTCCATTCATCTGTTGACTGGCCTCTAGGCTGGTTCCACTTCCCAGCTATTGTGAATAGTTGAACATAGATGTGAAAATCTCTGTGATTACACTGACATAGAGTCCTTTTGGTAAATACTCAAGAGTGGTAGAGCTGGGTGTCGTTTGGTAGTTCTGCTTGGAATGAGATTGTTTTAAACTTGAACATATAGTTTATGTTACTAATATCTAGAGATAGCAAGGACTCTCCCAAACCAAAGTATTAGTCTACCTGTGGAAATAAACATGATTTTTCTCTTTTGATCTAGCGGTATAATAAATTATGTTAATAGGTGTTTAATAATGAGACATTCTGTAATGCATTTCTGATCTTAATCTGTTGGTGTGCATAACTGTTGTGTTATATTTGTTTTCCAATAACCGTAAGGTTTATAATTTCCTTGTGATTCTTTGGCTCATGAATTATTTAGACTCTTAAACATTTCAAGGGCAGTTTTTTCTGCTTTTTAAAAATCAATTTCCAGTTTTATTGCATTGTAGTCAGAGGTTGTGGCTTGTATGATATTGATTATTTAATTTTAGTTGAGGATTGGTGTGAGTCCTGGTTAGGATATGGTCATTGTTATTCCTTTATGCTTAAAATAATATATACCCTTTAGTTGTTAGATCCAGAATTCCTCTTATGTCTGTCCATACACATTCTTTAACTTAGTCTTGTTGTTTATCTAGTTCATATCTTCTATCTTTAATTTTTTGGGTTATTTTTAACAGAGTGAGATGTGTTAAGAATCTCTCAAAATAGTTGTGAATTGCCCAATTCTTTGTAATTTCACTAACTTTGACCCTTTGTTTTTGTAAAGCAATGTTATTAGGTGCATATGGGTTCAAAGTGATCACGTCCTCCTGGAGAATTATCCCCTTTCAATGCCCATCGAAGCAAACATATTTTGATTCATATTTATATTGTAAAAGCATCTTTGTCCTTGTTATTTGTCTGGGATGTTTTTCATACTTCTTTACTTTCAACATTTCTGAATCATCATGTTATGGAAGTATTTCATAGCAATTTTAATCTGTTTTCTTTTTTTGTGGTTACTAATATTTTTGTATTCTCTATTTATTTATTTATTTATTTATATTTACTTTTATTTTTTTATTTTTTGGTCTTTTTGAGACAGGGTCTCCCTATAGCCCCCAGCTGTCCTGGAACTCACTCTGTAGACCAGGCTGGCCTTGAACTCACAAAGATCTGCCTGCCTCTGCCTCCTGAGTGCTAGGATTAAAGGCCTGTGCTACCATGCCCGGCTATGTATTCTGTTTTTCTTTTTTTAATTTTATTTATTTTTTGTGTGTATGAATGTACTGTCTGCATGTAGGTTTGTGAACCTGTGTCGTGCAATGCCACAGAGGTCAGAAGAGGGTGTCAGATTCCCCTGGAAGTGGAGTTAAAGACGGTTCTCGGCCGCCATGTGGGTGCTGGGGATCCAACCTGGGTCCTCTGCAAGAGCAGTCAGCGCTCTTAACCGCTAGGCCATCTCTCCAGCCCCATATTCTGTTTTTAAAACAATACTTTTTTAAAGACTATTTTACTTGTGTGTATGTGTATGTGTGTGTGTGTGTGTGTGTTTATGTCTGTGTGCAGGCATGTGAACATGAATGCAGGTACCTGTGGAGTCCTGAAGAGGGTGTCAGATCTCCTAGAGCTCGAGTTACAGATGGTTGTGAGCTGCCCTGTGTGGGTGGTTGGAAAGGAACTCTGGTCCTGCGCAAGAGCAGTATGTACTCTCAAGTGCTGGGGCAACTCTCCAGCTCTCTGTATTCAGTTTTAAATATTTATTTTTATTTTATGTGTATTCATGCTTGTCTGCATATATGATTGTGTACCACATTCATACAGTGCTCATGGAGCCCAGAAGAGGGCATTGGACCCCCTGGATCTGGAGTTTCAGGCATTTAAGAGCTGTCATGTGGGTACTGGGAACCAAACCCCAGTCCTCTGCCAGAGCATCAAGCATTCTTAGCCACTGAGCCATCTCTACAGTGTCTCCATCCCATAAATCTTTTAAAAAGTTTTGTTTTTTTCTCACAATCAATTTTCATTAATTCTTATTAAAAATCTGTCCTTTCTAAACTTATTTTTTTAATTTATTTTTTATGTGTATGAATGTACCATCTGCATGTAGGTCTGTGCATGTGGGTTGTGCAATGCTGAGGAGGTCAGAAGAGGATGTCAGATTCCCCTGGAACTGGAGGTAAAGACGGTTCTCAGCCGCCATGTGAGTGCTGGGGATCGAACCCGGGCCCTCTGTAAGAGCAGTCGGCACTCCCAACCACTAGGCCATCTCTCCAGCCCCAAGAACTTATTGTACTTTGTTCCTTCCTTTTTTCCTTCACTGTACTGGCTTGGAACTTACATCTTCTATTTTTATTTTCCCAGTGTTTATCTTTATGTTGTTAGTATACACACATGGTTTAACATAATTCAAATTAAAACGTCTACTTGTGTCTAAAAACACACAACAAAATTAGAATGCTTTAGTTCTGATCAAACCCCCATCTGTATCCTTATTAATATTAACCCCATATTATTTAAAATTTCTGTGATTTGAAGATCACCGTCATCATCTTGATTGTTTTGACTTACAGCTCTGGGTCAGTTTCCTCTCTGGGTTCTGCCCACTGCATCCCACTTTTTACTTCTATATTCTATTCCCAGCTGCCTTATATAACTATTTACATTTCTTCAAGGAAGACCTAAGGAAGTTGTCTCATTTATTACTGATGCGTTTATTTACTTTTATTTTATGAGTGTTTGCATGTGTGTTGCGTACCAGGTGGAGCTCAGACGAGGGTGTCAGATACCCTGGAACTGGAATTACATGCAGTTGTGAGCCACTGTGTGGGTGCTGGCAGCTGAACTTGGGTCCTCTGGAGGAGTTGGGGGCCCTCTGAACCTCCGAGTCATTTCTCAATGGCTGAGCCGTCATCTCTCCAGTACTGAGTTCTCTTAACACTTTTCCATTTAGATTTGATTTTTAATTTTTTTGGTCTTTTTGAGACAAGGTCTCCCTGTGGCCCCAGCTGTCCTGGAACTTGCTCTGTAGACCAGGCTGGCCTTGAACTCACAAAGATCTGCCTGCCTCTGCCTCCCGAGTGCTAGGATTAAAGGGTTGCGCCACCACAGCATCATTTTTAATTTTTTTAAATTTTACTTTTTACCCATTCTTTGAAACATTCGTACATGTGTCCTCCTCTCCACAACCCTCCTGCCCTCCCTCTGTCCTGTCCCACCATACCACCTGTAGCTGTCCCCCTCCCTCCCTCTCACCAGAAAAAAAAAAGAGAAAATTTCATACATGCATACAGTGTACCTGGATCATATCCACCTCTCACTCTCCCATATACATATATATATGTATATATATATATATATATATATATATATATATAAGCAATTATGTCGTGTGTGCTGTGTGTGTGGTGTGCTTGTTGTATGAGGCTCCAGCTGGCCTAGAACTCGCTTACTGTCCTAGACCAGGCTGACTCAACAACTCACAAAGATCCATATGGCCTCTGCCTACCAAAGTGCCTGGGGAGTTAAGGACATGTGCAACACACCCAAGCTAATTTCTTTTCTTGTTGTTGTGACATACCTGCAGAATCAACTTATGGAAGGAAGGGTTTATTTGGGCTCCTAGTTTGAAGGGAGAGTCCATCAGGGTGGGGAAGGGTTAGTGACAGCTGCTCTAACCGTGAGGACAGGAACATGAGGCAGCTGGACACATTGCCTCCGCAGTCAGGAAGCGGAGAGATGAAAGCTGAGACTTGGCTTGCTTTCTCCTTTTTATTCCCTCTGGGACCTAAGACAATAGAGTGTTGTCACGCACTATAAGGCCTGAGGTCACTGGTACCTTCACGGACCACCTAGGAGTGTTGTCACCACATTCAGGGCAGGGTTTCCAGACCATAGAGGTTGTTGTCACCACATCACAGGCAGGGTCCTCCTAAGACAATAGAGTGTTGTCACCACATACAGGGCAGGTCTTCCTAGACCATAGAGTGTTGTCACCACATTCAGGGCAGGTCTTCCCAGACCATAGAGTGTTGTCACCACATACAGGGCAGGTCCTCCTAGACCATAGAGTGTTGTCACCACATTCAGGGCAGGTCTTCCTAGACCATAGAGTGTTGTCACCACATTCAGGGCAGGTCTTCCTAGACCGTAGAGTGTTGTCACCACATTCAGGGCAGGTCTTCCTAGACCATAGAGTATTGTCACCACATTCAGGGCAGGTCTTCCTAGACCTAGACCATAGAGTGTTGTCACCACATACAGGGCAGGTCCTCCTAGACCGTAGAGTGTTGTCACCATATTCGGGGCAGGTCTTCCCAGACCATAGAGTGTTGTCACCACATTCAAGGCAGGTCTTCCTAGACCATAGAGTGTTTTTTTTTTGTTTTGTTTTTTTTTTGTCTTTTCGAGACAGGGTCTCCATGTAGCCCCAGCTGTCCTGGAACTCACTCCGTAGACCAGGCTGGCCTTGAACTCACAAAGATCCGCCTGCCTCTGCCTCCCAAGTGCTAGGATTAAAGGCGTGCGCCACCACGCCCGGCTGACCATAGAGTGTTGTCACCACATTCAGGGCAGGTCTTCCCTCTTCAGTTAAACTTCTCTGCAACACCTTCATAGACACACAGACAAGGTTTGTCTCCTAAGTGATTCCAAACCCAATTTACTTGACAATCAAGATTATCAATCACATCCTTTGTCTCGGTGTCAGCCTTTGAACTTCCAGCCATTACACAGGGAGTAGAACCCAATTGGATTGCAAGAACATAGATCCTGGAGGGGCCACTTGAGATGGACTTTCCCTCTGGCACACAATAATCAGAGAAAATTATTTCAGCTCTCTGTACCTCTGTCCATCTATCAGTAGATTGCAGATAATCACATTAACAAACTCTTAGGTTAGTATGAGAATAAATGGGCTGATAGATGGAAAGTGCTTAAGATAGCTCCCAGAAGGTGGGCAGCTCAATGTCAGCCTAGTTCTTAGTGGGCCACGGAATTCAGCAGAGACCCGGTTATGACACTGACCTGTTTGCCTTTAGGTCATTATTGCAAATTACCTGGAAGGCGCATGACTCTTTGGGTCCCTGGAGAGGCTTTGCTGTTGGAGTCTCTGTGATTAATGGCATTGTTTTGGACTTTCTTATTCTAGTCTCTTCTGATTTCAATCTCGTATTTTCCCTGTATTCAACCTGGGTGTTTATGTTGGATTCATCTCCCGGATGTCTGCGTCTCCCACTTCACTTCCTAATCTGTTCCCAAACTCCAGAAATGTGTTTTTAAAATTTCAATCACTGTTTTTCATTTCTAGAAACTCCATGGAGATCTTGAAAGTCGACATGCTTGCTTTTATGATTTCCTGTTCCTTCCATTATTGCTTTGATTCTCTTATGTTCTCCTTCTCTCTCTCTCTTTTTTTTTCTTCCTTTTTAATTCTTTTGAGACAGTGTCTTGTTATGCAGCCCAGGTGGCCTTGAACTCGCTATGAGGCTCAGGCTGGCCTTGATTTCACTACAATCCTCCTCCCTCAGCCCTCTGAGAGTTCTGGGACTACAGGAACGAACCACCATACCCAGCTTGATTCCTTCTTTTATTCAATAATTTAAAATAGAAATGTTAACATAAACAATAAATAAATTAGTACAGATCAGATTCTGCCCTGAGCTCAGGTTCTAGTCTGTTTGCTCATCAACCGAATTCAGGATGAATCATTTCCTTGTGTGGTTTCTGTGTAATATTCTAGGGAAGCAAAATTTATCCTAACTAATTTAAGACTTTTTTTTTATGGTAGCCCTGTGTTTCCTGAGTTGTCAAATTACTGAGTTAGACATTCAGGAATCATTTCTGCTGAGGGCTGCAATGAGCATATCAGTTTGGGATCTATTTTTCCTGGTATTTCTGTGTGTGGGGGTGGAGTTAGTTCCAGAACCACATAGGTATATAAATGTGGATTTCTCAGCCTTAGAGCAGGCTTGTTGTGTGTGTGAAGGTTGCTTTCCTCCTGGAAGACTACCCCTTCCGACAAGGATTTCCCCCCTGCCTTTATTTTATTTTGTTATTTTATTTATTTATGTATTTGGTATTTTCGGGACAGGGTCTTCTTGTAGCCCCAGCTGACCTGGAACTCACCTTGTAGACCAGGCTCGGCCTGAATTCACAGAGATTGCCTCCCTCTGCCTCTCAAGTGCTGGGGTTAAGGCGTGCGGCACCACGCCCAGCTCTTCTCTGCTTTTCTTAGAGGTTGATGTTTTCATTTTGTTTTGATTTTAAGTTATATTTAGTGTGTGTGTGTGTGTGTGTGTGTGTGTGTGCGCGTGCGCGCGTCTTTAACGTATGTGTGCAGCCCACGGTGCATGTGTGGAAGTCAGGGGACAATTTTCAGGAGTCCATTCTCTCCCTTCATCGAGTAGGTCTCTAGGATTGAACTCAGGCTGTTGAGCTGAGCAACAAGCACTTTGCCCACTGAGCCATCCCTCCTTGTTTTGTTTTTGAGACAGGCTTTCATGGGGTCCAGGCCTGGTTACGTAGCCAGTGATGAGTTGGAACTCCTGATCTTTCTACCTCTGCCTTCTGTGCACTGAAACCGCAAGCCTGAGCCACCATCGCAGCTTGACGTTGAGTTTTTCTAGGTTTCATTGGACTCACACGGAAGCCCCGTAGAGCACAGCTTTGTAGAACTCACTTCTCATTGTTCTAGTTTGCTTTCTTTGTTGTGATAAGCACCAGAACCCAAGCAACTTGGAGAGGAAGGGGTTTATTCCATCTTACAGGTGACGTTTCATCATTGAAGGGGGTGTAGGCAGGAACTCAAGGTAGGAGCTTGGAGCAGAACTGAGCGGGACTACTGCTTGCTGACTTGTTCCCTGGCTTACATTCAGCTAGGAATCTCAACAGCACAGGTCCACTTGCCTAGGAATGACACTGCCCACAAGGGGCTGGACTGCCTACATTAACTGGCAATCAAGAAAATGCCCCCCCCCACTCCCCAGACTCCCCACAGGCCAATATGATGCAGGAAATTCTTTAATTGAGGTTGACTACCAAGATTAGTCATTATCTAAAAGAGCCTGGGTGCACCTCTTGTTCCTTTGGTGTGGGGTGTTCCAGGATTGGACCTCTTGGAGTTTCTTTCATCAAGAGTTCTTGGGACACTAAGTTCATTCCTGAAGCACCTCCTCCTCCTCCTCCTCCTCCTCCTCCTCCTCCTCCTCCTCCTCCTCCTTTTCCTTCTCTTTCTCCTTCCCCCTTCCTCTTCCTCCCCTTCCTCTTCTTCCTTTTTACATCAGTCTCTTCTTCCTCTACCCTCTTTTCTCCTCCTCCTCCTCCTCCTCCTCCTCCAAAATAACAGTCTTGCAAATATGTATTTAATTAGTTTACATTCTGTTTTGTACCTTTCTGTGCTAGTGGAGCTGGGGGCTGGAGGAGAGCTGTGTGTCTGGTATGATCTTTTATTTAGATTTTCTGCATCTATAGTGACAAGCAAGATTAGTCTGTGATTCTATTTTTCTTTCGTCTTTGGCAGGTTTTAGTACCAGGGTTATGCGTTATTTATAAAATTAATTAGGAAGTTTTTCTCCTTTATCCTCTGGAACATTTTAAAAAGCATAGAAAATGTCTTTTCCTCGAAGGTTGGAACTATCTGAGGACAATGCCTTTTGGACGGGGAATGCTTGTATCACACATTTATTTCCTATTCTGCTTTTATGCATTTTAAATCAATTTGTATCACTTTTGCCTCCCTAGACTATCATACATTCAATCAAAATCTTAAAATCTATTAGCCTACAATTCTATGTGGCATTCTAGTATCTTAACTTTTTTTGCACATCTGCTGTTATCTCTTTCATTAACATTTTCCTTCTGCTTTTTTCCCCTTTTTTGCAGTACTGGGCATGAAACTCAGGGCCTTGAGCATGCTAGGAAAGTGCTCTATGACCAAGCCACACCCTCAGCCCCTCACTGGGGGATCGTAAGTGGGTGGTCTACCACTGAGCCACACCCCCAGCCCCTCACTGAGGGATTCTAGGCAGGGGCTCTACCACTGAGCCACACCCCCAGCCCCTCACTGAGGGATTCTAGGCAGGGGCTTTACCACTGAGCCACACCCCCAGCCCCTCACTGAGGGATTCTAGGCAGGGGCTCTACCACTGAGCCACACCCCCAGCCCCTCACTGAGGGATTCTAGGCAGGGGCTCTACCACTGAGCCACACCCCCAGCCCCTCACTGAGGGATTCTAGGCAGGGGCTCTACCACTGAGCCACACCCCAGCCCCTCACTGAGGGATTCTAGGCAGGGGCTCTACCACTGAGCCATACCCCAGCCCCTCACTGAGGGATTCTAGGCAGGGGCTCTACCACTGAGCCATACCCCAGCCCCCCACTGAGGGATTCTAGGCAGGTACTCTACCACTGAGCCACACCCCAGCCCCTCACTGGGGGATTCTAGGCAGGTGCTCTACTACTGAGCCACACCCCAGTCTCTCACTGGGGGATTCTAGGCAGGTGCTCTACCACTGAGCCACACCCCAGTCTCTCACTGGGGGATTGTAGGTGGGTAGTCTACCACTGAGCCACACCCCTAGCCCCTCACTGAGGGATTCTAGGCAGGTGCTCTACCACTGAGCCACACCACCAGTCCCTCACTGGGAGATCCTGAGCATGTGCTCGAACAGTGAGCTATGTAATACCCCAAAACATTTCTCTCTTTTTTTTTCTTTTTCCTCCAGGGCTGGGACCTCTTTCTTGATTGGAACCTTCCTGGATGGGTCTGTTTTCTTGGCCTTTGTAAGAAGCAGCTACTAGATTTATCCAGCCTTCTGTTGAGCATTTGAAATGCAGCACTTTTATTATCTTAAATACTTGTCAAGACATATTTTCTTATTCTTTTTCAAATTTTTGAAGTTGAATGTCCACGTCATTTATAAATTTTTTTTTTAAAGAATGAGACACTCAGGCTGAT
This sequence comes from Rhizomys pruinosus, assembly GCA_009823505.1. NCBI lineage: Eukaryota > Metazoa > Chordata > Mammalia > Rodentia > Spalacidae > Rhizomys > Rhizomys pruinosus. The sequence goes on along the minus strand of VZQC01000845.1, from coordinate 503,964 downwards.
AGTTTCCTCTGAGCATAGTTCTGGCTACATTTCTTAAGTTTTGATAGGCACAAGTTGTTATTATCATAATTTTTCATAGTCTAAAATTGCTGTTTTTATTTTTTCCATGATGTGAGAGAAGTATTCAGGAGAATACTTTAGAGCTTCTATTTTTCTTTTATTATTAATTTCTATCTGGATAGTAATATATCCTGTACAGTTTTGAAAAATTACCATACTTTCATGAACTCTAAACTGCTGCTGATTGTAATGCACAGAACTATTTTTTATACCAGTAAAAAAGAAAATAAAAACTCCACCACTACTTTAACATCTCATCAATTATTAGAAGTGTCCTGGTTTCAGAAATGATGTCAAAAAGATAAAGTACATCTTGGAATGTATGAAATGTGGTTTATTTGTCCATTGGTTCAACTACATTGTGGTCAGAGGACTTCTTTTTTGTAATATATTGTAACCAGACATGTAGTATTCCACTACTTTAGCAAAACTTTTTGATGTATTTATTTTTAAGTAAGTGTACTACATGCATACAATACCTACAGAGGCCCGGACTGGGCATCAGATCCTCTGGAAATGGAGTTATATAGAGTTTCTAGTTGCCTCCTGGGTGCTGGGAACCAAACCTGAGTCCTCAGCAAGAGCAGCCAGTTAGCTCTTAAGCCATCTCTTAGACCCTCTCATCACTTAAAAAAATATTTTGCTGGGTATAGTGGTGCATGCCTTTAATCCCAGCACTTGGGAGGCAGAGACAGGAGGATCTCTGTGAGTTCAAGGCCAGCCTGGTCTATGGAGGGAGCTCCAGGCCAGCTAGGACTAAATGAAGACTCTCTCTCTCTCTCTCTCTCTCTCTCTCTCTCTCTCTCTCTCTCTCTCGGTCTTCTTGAGACAGGGTCTCCCTGTAGCCCCAGCTGTCCTGGAACTCACTCTGTAGACCAGGCTGGCCTTGAACTCACAAAGATCTGCCTGCCTCTATCTCCTGAGTGCTGGGATTCAAGGCATGAGCCACCAGGCCTGGTGAGACCTGTCTCAAAAAGACCAAAAATTTTTTTTAATTATAATTATTTGTATGTGTGTGTGTGTGTATGTATGTGCTCATGAGTGAAGGATCTGTGAAGGCAGAAGGGAGCATCACATCCTCTGGAGCTGCGGTTACAAGTGGTTGCTGCCCAATGTGGATGTTGGGAACCAACCTTTAGTCTTCTGCAAGAGCAGTAGATGCTCTTAACTGCTGAGTCATCTCTTGATCCCTGACGTCACTTTTTATAAATGTTTTACATGCACTAGAGAATATTTATTTATTTATGTTTTATGCATATGAGTGTTTTGCCTACATGTCTATAAGTGCACCTGTGCATGCAATACCTGTAAAGGCCAGAAAAGGGCATCAGATCCCCTGGAACTGGAGTTACAGATGGTCGTTAGCCTCCATGTGGGTGCCAAGAATCGAACCCAGGTCCTCTGCAAGAGCAGCCAGTGCTCTTAACCTTTGAGCCATCTCTCTAGCCCAAAGAATAATTTAAAAAAAACTTGTTGGCTATAGAAACATATATATTTCTATGCATTCTGTACCATCGTGTGTGCGTGCACACACACAGGCCTGTATAAAATCAAGGTTGGAACTGTGCTCCTCAAATCTTCTATATCTCTGAACTTTGTAAAATCCCACAGTCTTTCTGCTTTTGAATGAAACCTGTTAAAACCTTCCACTCTGATGATGGATTTGTTAATTTTCCTTGTGATTGTGATCTTATGCTATTTGGGGTTTCATCCACAGCTCTTGGGCTCATAATTCCTCCTCAAGCCACAGACACAAGAATTTCCCTTCCCCACAGGAAGTCAAGTGTTCTACTCTTCCCTTACCTATATCAGTCAATAAAGAAGTTCTCTGGGCATCCATGTCTGAGAGTGAATTGGAAAATTCCCATTTCAGAAGGGGCTGTATCCCATACTCCATTGCAGAGGCTGAGCCCCAGGCCAAAGCAGACAAGCCTTGCCGGCTTTCTTCACTCAGGCTGTCATTATTAGATCACATCTTTTTGTCCAATCACATTTCTGCACTGATACCCATGTTATGCAATGAAATCTATAAAAACCCAGAGGACCAGGTTAGGTCTGGAGAGCTTCTGGATAGTAAACAGGTTCCTGGACAGGTTTGGAAGCTCCACACTTCTGGGACAGTTAGTGTTAACTGTCAAGTTGACACAGTCGCCTGGGGAAGAAAGTCTTGATGAGGAATTACCTAGATAAGTTTGGCCTGTGGACAGGCCTGTGGGGGGGACGTTTTGAGGATTAATTGATCACTGTGGGAGGTACCTTGGTAGGTGATCCCAGGCTTTATAAAAAAGCTGTCTGGGGGCTGGAGAGATGGCCTAGCGGTTAAGAGCGCTGACCGCTCTTGCAGAGGACCCGGGTTCGATCCCCAGCACCCACATGGCGGCCGAGAACTGTCTGAAACTCCAATTCCAGAAGAACTCCAGTTCCAGGGGAATCTGACACCCTCTTCTGACCTCCGCGGCATTGCACGACACGGGTGCACAGACCTACATGCAGACAGTACATTCATACACATACAGAAATAAATAAATTAAAAAAAAAACTGTCTGAACATCAGCCTGTGAGCAAGCACTCAAGAAGTTTCCTCCTGGTTTCTGCCATGCTATGAGTCAGTTCCCTGATGGCAGGTGATACTGCAAGAAATATCAAGCAGGCTGGGCATGGTGGCACACTTTGGAGGCAGAGGCAGGTGGAACTCTGTGAGTTCGAGGTCAGCCTGGTCTACATTGCAAGTTCCAGGCCAACTGGGGATGCAGAGTCTCAAAAAGACCAAAACAAAACAAAAAACAACCAAACAACAACAACAACAACAGCAACAAAACAAGCAGGCCTGCCTTCATAATCCTGCCCTGGCTTCCCTCAATGATGGACTCTAACTTGGAAGAATAAACCAAATAAACTCTTTCCTCCCCTAAGTTGCTTTTTGGTGAGAATGTTTTATCACAGCAACAGAAAAGAAACAAGAACACACGGTCATGCAGAAGCACTCAAGAATACTAAAGGAGACATTTCAGAAATAAACAATCGAATTGTCAAATTGCACACCAGCCATTCTGGATAGAAGGGTGCATTTTCTTATGGAGTTCTGCTCTGTCCCACGTGAGATGTGAATTGTCTGTCCAGAGTATCCGTGTTGTATGTGTTACCTGCCTGTCAGGCACTTGGTACCCATTACCCATCTCCATTTCCAGATTGAGTACCATGCTGCTTCACCGCTCGTCCCCAAAGTGACTCTTCCTTTACCATGCTACTTCACCGCTCGTCCCCAAAGTGACTCTTCCTTTACTTATCAATACCTTAAAGCACAACATTGGAGATGCTGACAGTTTTGTTACAGTGTATTGTACTTGTATCATTGCTAGTTACTATCATTGATGTCTTCCTGTGCCTAATTTATAAATTCAGTGTCATGATAGGTGTATATGTTTAAGAAAATAACCATAGTCTATATGGCTGTAGTAGAGTCAGTTTCTGACATTCACTGCAGATACCACAAGGACTAAAATATCTACCTTTTCTTCCTAGAAAACTTTAAGATTTTTCTCTATTTTTGATAGTCTGGAATATTGCCAAGATAGATATATGGACTGATTTTTGCCTTTTATTCTGTATACATTTTATTTTATTTTATTTTATTTTTATTTTTTTATGTATTTCTGTATGTGTATGAATGTACAGTCTGCATGCAGGTTTGTGCACCTGTGTCGTGCAATGCCGCGGAAGTCAGAAGAGGGTCTCGGATTCCCCTGGAACTGGAGTTCTCCTGGAATTGGAGTTTCAGACGGTTCTCGGCCGCCATGTGGGTGCTGGGGATCGAACCCGGGTCCTCTGTAAGAGCGGTCGGCGCTTTTAACCGCTAGGCCATCTCTCCAGCCCCTCTGTATACATTTTAAATATAAGGATTCACATGTTTCTTCAATTCTAGAACCTTCTTAGCCATTATTCCCTCAATTTATTGCTTGTCACAATTTTGTTTCAAAAAGACCCCATTTCTTTTTTCTAGAACTTCCTATTAGGTGAACAAGTGTTTGTTTGTTTTTTTTATTAACAATTTCACAGGACTCCAGAGTTTATGCTTAGTTGCCTAAATATCTATTTAATAATTTGTTTGAATATTCCACTAACATTAATGTACATATTTTCTACTTTCTTCCATTAAAAATAGTGCTGTAGCCAACATTTTTTAATCCCTCATTTTGTTATATTCTTTTTTATTATTGGATTTTGACTAGATAATGACTTCTACTGAAATTTCTATTTTTTTTCTGTTGTCAAATGCCAGCCCAGTTTTCTAAATAATCTGTCAGTAATTGAGAAAACTGTTTTCTGTTTGATAAACACAAAAGTAAGAGAGAAAGCTAGATTTTGTTAGTCAGACACTTAATATTCTTTTTTAAATATTTATTTTTTAATTATGTGTATATGTGTGTCTGTGTGTGGGTCTGTGCATGTGTGATTGCAGTGGCTGTAGAGTCCAGAAGAGGGCGTCTGATCCTCTGGAGTTATGGGCAGTTAGGAGACACCGAGTATATGGTAGAAACTAAACTCAGGTCCTCTGCAAAGAGCAGTACACACACTAAACTGCTGAGCCGTCTCTCCAGCCCAAGGCCCTTAATCTTCTTTACTTCATTTTTGTTTTATTTTGTGATTTTACTTCTTTTTTTTTCTTTGTTTTTTTTCAGACTAGGTCTCACTCTGTAGTCCAGGTTGGCCTTCCTGCCTCAAACTCCTTAGTGCTGCACCCAGTATACAGATATGAACACCCATTCCCTGCTTTACTTTACTAAATTTTAATTGTATAATTTGCTCATTTAAAATGTGTTAAAATTGGGTGGGAGAGATGGCTCAGCAATTAAGAGTGCTGGATGCTTTTGCAGAAGACCCGGGTTCGATTTCCAGGAGCCACATGGTGAGCTAACAACCATCTATAATTCCAGTTCCAGGGGATCTGACACCCTTTTTTGAACTCTGTGGGCATTGTATGACACAAGTGCACCTATATACATATAGACAATACATGCATACACACAAAATAAAACCAATAAATCAAATATATTTTTAAAATGTGTTAAAATTGTGAGGACTTTGGATTTGTCATGTCTCATCCCAATCTTTCCTTTATAGACTTTGAGGCTGTGTCATCAGATGTACCTTGGCTGCTTGGCACATTACCCTGGGGACCTGACTCCTGGCCACAAAAGCATTCTCGAATTTCAGAATTGGGCCCTAGGTCTCTGCCAGGGCCTCTGACCACTGAGTGACCGGCCAGCCACTGGTCCAGTCAGCTCCTATGAGTGGATAAGTGTCCCCTAGAGTCCACAAGTTAAAGGCTTGGTGCTCAGCTGTTGGCACTATTGACAGGTTAGGGGGACCTTTAAAAGAAGCGGGGCCTACTGAAAGGAAGTTAGATCATTAGAGATGTGCAATATTAAAGGCAATATTGGGGTGCAAGCCCCTCCTTCCATTCCCATTACTTCCTGGCTGCCATGAGGTAAAACAGGTCTTTTCCACTGCATGCTCCCACCCTGAGGTACAGTGCTCCCACCCTGAGGTACGGTGCTCCCACCTGAGGTATGGTGCTCCCACCCTGAGGTACAGTGCTCCGACCCTGAGGTACAGCACTCCCACCTGAGCCTGACGTATAGTGCTCCAACCCTGAGGCATAGTGCTCCCACCCTGAGGTACGGTGCTCCCACCATGAGGTACGGTGCTCCCACCCTGAGGTACGGTGCTCCCACCCTGAGGTACGGTGCTCCCACCCTGAGGCATGGTGCTCCCACCTGAGGTACGGTGCTCCCACCGTGAGGCATAGTGCTCCCACCGTGAGGCATAGTGCTCCCACTCTGAGGTAAGGTGCTCCCACCCTGAGGCACGGTGCTCCCACCCTGAGGCACGGTGCTCCCACCCTGAGGCACGGTGCTCCCACCATGAGGTAGGGTGCTCCCACCTGAGATACGGTGCTCCCACCTGAGGTATGATGCTCCCACCTGAAGCATGGTGCTCCCACCTGAGGTGTGGTGCTCCCACAGGCCCAAAGCAACAGAGCCAAATGATCATGGACCAACACCTGTGTGTCTGTGAGCCAAAGTAAACCTTTCTTCTTTTTAAATTGATTGTCCCGGGTTCTTTGTCATAGCAACAGAAACCTAGCGTACCTGTTGATACAGGTTTGTTCTCTCTCTCCTTTCTCTCTCTCTGTCTCTCTGACCCCCATTTTTATGTTTCTTTTATTTTTACAGTAGGAATTTATGAAGAAATGGAATTAAACAAGTGCTGTTTATTGCTGTCTTCTGCCCAGAAGCCTCTCCCTCTCCTTCTGTTCTTGCCTTTCCACACATAAAAATTCTCGCCCCATGGTACAACTGCGTTTTCTTACCCAGTCCCAATTTCTCACTTGCTTGATATGAATGTGGTCATGAACATGTTTGTGACAGGAAGGGACAATTCTCGCACCCTTGACTCTGAAGGTGGGGGACACAGAGTAGCACTAAGCAGCCCTGACTGTGCATGTGTGGCCTGGGACACTCAACACCTTGGTTAATACCAAACCATATATATGATGCTTATTCCTACGTGTACATACCCAAAATAAATAATAATTTACTTTATTAATTGTCCCTAGTAAAAGATTAATAGTAACTAATCCAAATTGAACAGCTATAACACTATAGTATAAATCACTTGAAACCAAAGAAATGTTTGCATTATCATGGAATTCTCCATGTAGTTTTGACCATGGCTAGCTAAACCACAGTCGGGGGAGGGGCTGCTGTGCCCGGCTCTTATCGCTGGGCATCATGGGAACTCTGGTGGCCATAAGTTAGGGGCATGCTTACTGGGCCTGGCACAGGATGGGGTACATTCATTCTTATGTTATCCCCCCCAAGTGTAGTTTCATGTATGTAATCAATTACTGGTCAGCAATCCGACAGAATATTATCTGGCTTTGTGCTTCCGGCGTCCTTATGAGGTCATCTCCATGAGTACAGCTGACCCCTCCCATTACACAGCTGGGCCATCAGAAGCCCCTGCCCAGCCATTTGAGCGGCCTCAGTACACAGTGGATGGGCCAAGGAGCTGGCCATCATTAATCTGTTCTCCACCTGCAACCTGACCTGTGTGGGGAGTGTGCTGCCCTCTCTGTCCCCTGTCCCTGCCCCTGCATGGAACCTTATCTTGCACCTTGCATGGGCTCTTCTGGTTCAGGGGTGTCGCTGGGAACTCTGTAGGGGGAGGGTCTGGGTTCTCAGTGCGGCACACATAGGTGCTCACTGAAGGTTTGTGAAACATATGAGGTAAAGGTGCGGGGGAGGGGGCGGGGGGGTGGACAGCGGAGGCTGGAGGGAGGGAGGAGGCTGGAGAAGGGCTGCTGTCGAGCCAAGCTCCTGGGCGCTGCCATTCCCATCTCCCGCTTTTGCTGCACTGTTCCCAGCGGGTGCCAACTCTGAATGCCTGTTTAAGTCACTCCACGAAGCTCAGCTTCTCAATCTGTTTTTTATTTGCAAGGGCCAGATCCATCTTCCTTTTTTAAAAGTCAAGCTTCTGAGAAAGCCATTTATATTCACAGTGATTCTCCTTTCAAATCTCCTCTTTGAATGGGGTGTTTGGAGTTTTGGATCGTGGGGACTGTGCTGGAAGAGGCTGAGGGTGACAGAGTCTCCTTGGCAGGGTTCCTGGAGCTCATGGGGGTGTCGGGGTTGGGGGGCGGGCATCAGCAAACAGATGGGGTCTGTGGCAGGGCCCTTCAGTCTATCCACTGACAGGTCAATTTCCGAAGTTACTTGTGGGTGACTCCTGGGTGCTATGTTTGGGAGGTGAAATGTCCCCTACAGGCTCATATGTTTGAACACTTGGTCCCCAGCTGATAGAGCTGTTTGGGGGGGGGCAGTTATAAAATATTAGGAGGTAGAGCCCAGCTACAGGAAGTGAGTTATGGGAGGGGAGGACTTGAGGTATGGATCCCTGCCCTGGTTCCGGTCTGAACTTTCCTTCCTGGTCCACCAAGACATCTGGGGTCTGAGCTTCATGTCTGCACTTAACTTAGTGACTGATCCTAATGTTTGTGTGCATTGAGGTTAGAGTCTGCCCCCCACCTTGGAATATTCTGGCCAGCTAAGAAGTGCACAGGGGGTGGGAAAACTGGCTCAGTGGTTAAAAGCACTGGCTGCTCTTGCAGAGGACCAGAGTTCGATTCCCAGGACTCACACGGCAGCTAACAACTGTCTGTTAACTCCAGTTCCAGGGGGATTTGATAGCCTCTTCTGAACTCAATGGACATTGTATAACATGCATCTATGTAGGCAATACACTCATACACACAAGCTAATAAAGAATAAATAAGGGGCTGGAGAGATAGCCTAGTGGTTAAGAGTGCTGGCTGCTCTTGCAGAGGAACCAGGTTCGATCCCCAGCACCCACATGGCGGCTGAGAACCGTCTGTAACTCCAATTCCAGGAGAACTCCAGTTCCAGGGGAATCCAAGACCCTCTTCTGACCTCCACGGCGTTTCATGACACGGGTGCACAGACCTACATGCAGACAGTACATTCATACAAACAAACAAACAAACAAATAAATAAATAAATAAATAAGAAAAGACCAAAAAAAATTTAAAAAAAGAATAAATAAATTTTTTTTTTAATTTAAAGAAGCACGCAGTAGGTTTATTTGTGCTACCGGAAAAAAGATAACAAAAAGTCACTGTTAAGCAAATAATAGAACAGAATTCACATACATTTATTTTTTTTAAGATTGATTTTTTTATTTATGTGTATTTGTGTGCATGTGTATGGGTATGTGGACACGTGAGTTTGTAGTGCCAGAGGAGGCCAAAAGAGATGTCAGAATCCCTGGGGCTGGAGTCACAGGTGATCGTATGCCACCTGACAGGGGTGCTAGGATCTGAACTCAGGTCTCTGGAAGAACAGCAAGTGCCCTTCACAGCTGAGCCATCTCTCCAGCCCCATATATATACATATATATGTATATATATTATATAAAAATTTATTAAAGTTTGTATATATTTATAATTTGTATATAAAATATATATAATTTATGACTCAAACCCACATATACTTCAAAAGTTACAACTGTTGTGTCCCCTGCTTATGTATTTGTAATCATATACCTATAAAAATTTTTGGAGGAATCCTGTCAATGATTCCAGTGTGGAACTGAATTGGAATAACATTCAAAGGAATCTTCACTTTAATCATGTTGTTTAAAGATCTTCTGTGAGCCTGTATTCCTGGATACTAGTGTATAGATTTAGAATTGGGAATCAATATGCTTTACCCTCAGCTTCTGGTATTTTTTTTTTTTCCTTTCAGTGACTATGTTGAATGGTTTACCCAAAGTTTAACGGACACCCCTCAAAGTTATTTGAAAGATGATTTATGTTATACATGTAGTTTAGGTCACAGGTCAAACAAAGCTTTCTGAAAGGTCTCAGCTGTGTAGTATGAAAGTAGACATAGATGGGAATGGGAACAAGCAATGTGGCCATGTACCAATAAAACTTTATTTACAACCAGACATGGTATAACACGCCTTTAATCCCAGCACTCGGGAGGCCGAGCCAGGTGGATCTCTGTGAGATCAAGGCCAGCCTGGTCTACATAGTGACTTTCAGGCCAGCTGGGGCTACAGGGAGATCTTGTCTCAACCCCACCCCTAAAAGAAAAACACTTTATTTACAGGCCTTGGGTGTGGCTCAGTGGTGGAGCACTTACCTGGTATATACCAGACCCTGGATTTGATACTCAGTACTGAACAAAGCAAATACAATTTTTAAAGTTTATTTAGAGAAACAGGTGGATTGGAGAAATGTGTTAGGGGTCAAGAGCATGTACTGCTCTATCAGAGGACTCAGGTTTGGTTCCCAGAACCTTATTGGCTCACCCCTGCCTGTAGCTCTGGATCCAGGGGATCCAATCCTCATCTGGCCCGTACTGCAGCTGCATTTACACATAAACATGCACAGATTCACCTGCAGAGATAAATTTTTTAAAAATCTTAAAAGGATAAGCCAGGCGTGGTAGCACACACCTTTAATCCCAGCACTCGGGAGGCAGAGGCAGGTGGATCTCTGCGAGTTCAAAGCCAGCCTGGTCAACATAGTGAGTTCCAGGACAGCTGGAGCTACAGGGAGACTCTGTCTCAAAAAGAGAAAAAAAAAAACTTAAGGAAAAAGAAACAGGTGTCTGGCAAGCTTGCCCTGTGGGCCATAGTTTGTGGGTTCCTGGTTTGATTGAGCTTGAGACACACAGACGGTTAAGAAGATAAAGTGGAGAGGGGGAATGTCTTGGGCTTTTTTGGTTGTTTATTTTGCTTTTGGTATTTTTTAGACAGAATCTCCATGCAGCCCCAGCTAACGAACTCTATGTAGATCAGGCTGGCCTCAGTCTCACAGAGATCTGCCTGCCTCTGACTCCTGAGTACTGGGATCAAAGGCATATACCACCATGCTTTTGGGTGGGTGTGTTAGACTTTTTTTTTTTTTTAAGATAGGGTCTCCCTGTAGCCTCAGCTGGCCTGGAATTCACTATGTAATCAGGCTGGCCCTGATCTCACAGAGATCTGCTTGCCTCTGCCTCCCAAAGGCTGTGATTAAAGGCGTGTGCCACCGAGCCTGGCTGTTATTTATTTATTTTTTTATGTGTATGAATGTGCTGTTTTGCGTGTAGGTCTGTGCACCCGTGTCGTGCAACGCCGCGGAGGTCAGAAGAGGGTGTCGTATTCCCCTGGAACTGGAGTTCTCCTGGAATTGGAGTTACAGACGGTTTTAGCCGCCATGTGGGTGCTGGGGATCGAACCCGGGTCCTCTGCAAGAGCGGTCAGCGCTCTTAACCGCTAGGCCATCTCTCCAGCCTGGCTTGTTCGTTACAGGCTGTTGTGAGCTGCCCTGCCTGGGTGCTGAGAACTAAACTGGATTTTCTGCAAGATCAGTACATGCTTTTTCTTTATTCACTGAGCTATCTCTCCAGTCCCCTCCCCCCAATTTTTTTTCCTTGAGCACCGTGTGCAGTCTCTTGCAGCTGGACAGGTTAAGGCTGGGGCTGTGAGATTTTTTGAGGACAGATCTCTATGGCCAAAGTGTCCTCCAGAAGGGGCCTCAGTGGCTCCCAGATCCCAATGCAACTTTGAGGAGAACTTAGTAAACATTCAGGGAGGCAAACAGGGTTCTAAGAGGCCTGCCGAGCCCAAGGGAGGCCCCAGAAGTCAGCCTGGAGCAGACCGCCTCTTAGGTTTGGGAAGAGGCCTGTGGCGTCCCTGCACTGGCTGCTGAAAGGTGCCCCAGCCTCCTTTCCGGGGTGAGAAGCTGCTGTGTCTCGCTCACCTTTCCTCAGGATCATGTCTAACTGGTGACTCAGAGGCTGGTGCTGAGGCAGTGCAGGCTTCAAGACAGGGGCACCCATTAGTGCATGGCTGTACAGGCTACGTTAATTAGGCATATGACTGGAGACAGACCATCTGTGTCTGGGACCAAGTACTTCACATACCATGTGACTGGAAAAGTCAGGGGCTTCCCAGAGGGAGGATGGTGTTCTGTCCTCCTTGCCCACTTAAGCCCATCAGGCCATACGTGAACGTGCATGCGTGTGCACCTACAGATCTGGGGGACACGTTAGTTAGCAATGGATTGCTCTGACTGAAATGCCCAACAGAAATAATTTTAAAATTTTATTTATTTTATGTATGCAAGTGTTTTGCCTGCATGTATGTAAGTGCACCTGTGTCATGCAGTGCCTGCAGAAGCCATAGAGGGAGCTGGATCCCCTGGAACTGGAGTTATGGACAGTTGTGAGCCACTGTGTGGGTCCTGGGAACCAAGCCTGAGTCCTCTACAGAGGCAGCCAGGGCTCTTAACTGCTGAGCCATCTCTCCAGTCCCCAGTGGAAATAATTTAAGGGAAGAGAGTGACTGGTCCATCATCCCAGGGAAGGCATGGCAGAACAACCCTGTTCACATTATGGTGGCCCAGAGTATAGAAATGGCTAGGTATAATATACCCCCATGTGCATACTTCTTGTGGTGAGATCCCACCTGCTAAGGTTCTACAACCTCCCCAAAATAATGCTATATAAGCTTTCACAACATGAGCGTGTGAGGGACATTTCGTATTTAGTCTCATCAGTGAACAATCACGGATAGAGAAGGATTCCAGCATCTCACTCCACCCTCCTCAAGAGCATCCTGTCTGCCTGTGTCTCCAGAGTCCATTAGGTTAGAAGGAAGAAGGTGAACCTTACTGGTCCAGAGAAGAACAGAGTCAACTCAGCCCAGGAAAGAAGGGTCTAGAAAGTGAGAGGAGCTGCGGCAGGAGGTTGGAGGCTGGGCACGGGGAGTGGACACTGGCAGAGGAGGGGGGGGTGGGAAGGGAGGAAAGAGGAACTATCAGGAGAGTGGTGGAGGTAGAGGGCTCTCCACGGAGCCCTTTTCGTGTCCTTGGTGTGGCTTAGGGACAGACTTATTAGAGTCTGTCAAGTATTTTTTTTAATTGTAAATACCGGGAAATGCCAAAAGCCAGTTTGATGGGCAGGCCCCGTGTGTTCTGAAGGCTGCATATGTGCACCCAGCCTTTGAGACTGGCACAGATAGGTGCAGCAGACATCATGATCTTGAGTAATGAGGTTTGTGGATGGAGGTGCTGGGAAGGAGTGACCCTTTGTGTGATCGGCCCCAAATAGACGCTACCCATCCCGCAGTGTTGCCAGTTACTTTTCCTTGTTCCCATGATGAAGTACCTAGAAGAAACAGTTTAAGGGAGGAGGGATTTATTTTGGCTCGCAGTTCCAGAGTGCTCAGTCCCTCAGGGTGAGGAGCATGCTCATGGCTGTGGCAACAACACCAGGAGACCTTCCTCCTGGGGTAATAACTCATAAGCCCCACTCCTACACCCCTGCGTGGAGAAGGTTCTCTAACCTCCAACACAGTCCTGTGATTGGAAGTTGGAGGACCCCAGGGGATATTCTGCATTCAAACCTAATACCCAGGAACCCTTTTTATTCCGGGATTTGAGGCTGGCTATGGAATGGGCCTTGGGAACAGCAGTAGAGGAGAAAGACTTCATGCAGCCCCTGAGTGGAATTCCTCCCCTGCTGAAAATCAGATCCAAGTCACACCCTCACCCAACCCTTCGGCTGGCACCAGCTCTGTTTGGTAACATCTCAGTACACGGCCACCTTGTGTCTAATTTTAATCCTGCCAGTGCCTCTTCTTCTCTGCACCTTTTCAGAAGTGTTCTTTCCTTCTGGAAGGCTCTAGTGCCAAGCACCCCCAGCTCCTTCCCGTTTTGGTAAATTAGGGAACAAATGGTGCCAAGTTGTTCTCAGCACTTTCGCAAGATGATTCGTAACCAGCTTATTTTCCTTTCCTCCATTGAGTGAGCGGCATTAAAACTAAAATTAAATCATTACCCGCAGCACAGACAACAATCCCCTTCATAATTACATCCTCTTAATTGGCATTGGAGAGCCCCGGCTTATGTATAGTGCTCACTAGAAAATGTCTCAGATAACGTTTGTTTATTTATTTAATTTTCTTAGGGTTTAAAGGTCAACAAGAATATTTTACCTTAATTTGACAAGTGTGCGAGAAATAATGGTAGACTCATTTATGTTCAGGTAATGCACAAAGAGATCTATAAATCAAGCTGGGGGACTATTAGATGATGCCATCTCGGAGGCATCTTGCCTTCATCCTCAAGAAAAATCGATACCACAAAGAAAGCACCGAAGACTTGCTAATTTATGCCTCTGTGTTGCCAGAGAGATGTTGGCCATTTTGAGAGTCATTTCATATCATCCTAAAACAACAGGATCCGGGGCAGCGGAGAATGAGAGTGGCCACAACCTTGCACATATCAAAGAGCAAGTCTGATACTTGGTTGTGTGTGTGTGTGTGTGTGTGTGTGTGCGCGCGCGCGCGCGTGTGTGTGTGTGTGTGTGTGTGTGTGTGTGTGTGCATGTTTTCAAGAGAGAGTCACTTTTGGAGACTAAACTAATAGCTGACTAGTTCAGAACCCTTGCTGCTCTTGCAGAAGACCCAAGTTCAGTTCCAAGCACCCATATCTGGCAACTCATAACCATCTGTAACTCCAGTTCCAGTGGGATCCAACATCTGTGGCCTCTGTCAATTAAAAATAATAAAAACTAATCTTAAAAAAATAAAGAATCGCCAGGTGTCATGGCACATGCCTTTGATCCCAGCACTCCAGAGGCAGAGGCAGAGACAGGTGGGTCTCTGTAAGATGGAGGCCAGCCTTTTCTACATGGTGAGTTTCAGGCCTGGTGGGGCCACAGGGAAACCCTGTCACAAAAGACCAATAATAATAATAATAATAATAATAATAATAATAATAATAAATAGTCACTCTGAAGTCCCTCTTCCCTGCGACTCTGCCCCTTCTGGAACTCCCCTTCATGAAGGCTGCCAAGTTGATCCGGAAGGGAACTAGATCGCATCCTAGTGATTGCTGCCAAGGGATAGAGGCTTCTTGGGTGGCCCTGAATTTTTCATTCTGTGAATGCTTCCCAAACTTTGCCTTCCTTTTGGGAGACTAGACTGGCCTTTCATCCCTAGGCTGAAAGAGACCCACAGCCTTCAGCATGTTGGATATTAGGGCTTGGTCCATGGATGTCTGAAATACGGAGAGGTAAGATCAGGTGACTTTGCGAAGATGGAAAGAAGGCTTCTAAGCCATTATGCTATGGGGAAAAAAAGCCAAGCTGAATTATCTTCCCGTTTTCCCCAGAAGTGGTTGTGGGATATTGCAGTTTTGTAGAGAGACGGAGGGCTAGGCCAGCGGACCCTGTAGGGCAGTATATTGAGATCTCTGGGGGGGAAAGGAGAGTGCTTGTAGAGCTTGAAAAAGAATACTCAGGGCCGGAGAGATGGCCTAGCGGTTAAGTGTGCCGACCGCTCTTACAGAGGACCTGGGTTCGATCCCCAGCACCCACATGGCCACTGAGAACCGTCTGTAACTCNAGTAATATATGCTGGGGCTGGAGAGATGGCCTAGTGTTTAAGAGCACTCACTCCTCTTGGAGAGGACCCGGGTTCAACTCCCAGCACCCATAAGGCGGCTAAGAACCGTCTCTAATTCCAGTTCCAGGGGAATCCGACACCCTCTTCTGACCTCTGTGGCATTGCACGACACGGGTGCACAGACCTGCATGCAGACAGTACATTCATACACGTATAGAAATAAAAATAAAATAAAAAAAGAAAAAGAATACTTAATAAGCAGAGAGATTTTGTTGGAGGGATTCAAAATACAAAATTATATATTTGTAATGAAACGATGGGAATCAAAGCGTTTCAGCATTTTCTTCATGTGGAAGGCTCTGAAGAATTTCAAGTGAAAGAGATTGGGGGGGTTTGAGGTTTGGCTCTGACACTTGTATGAATTGTCAACATGCATTTACGTTGCAAGCTACATTCTGGCTCCCATTGCATGTCTTGAAGGTGTCTGCTCTTTCAAGGTGAAGATGTGCTTTGAGGAAAAGTTTGATGTTTGCTTTTATTTAACAGAGGAGCTTGAACACAGGATGTGGGTCTCAGGATACTCGTTTCGGTTACAACTGCAGGGTACCCTTTCCAAGAGCTCAAGATAGTCTTAACATTATAACTGGGATTTCTAAGGGTCTCTCAGGCAGGATCGTGTCTATCAGCCACAGCGGCTGCGCACAGGCTTGGGAATGAATGCCAGAAAAACCCAATGAAATGGTACATTCTGCTCCTTGGAGCCCATGCCACGTGACCCACTATCTACACTCAATTTTCATTTATTTGTCCCTCTGGGGTTATCTGAAAATGATGCAGGGGTGACCTATCAGGGATAGGTGTTTCGCCCAGTGTGATGGTACATACTGCGATCCCAGCACTAGAGAAACAACAGTATATTAGTCACTTTTCTGTTGCTATGATAAAACCACCATGACCACTGGTGTCTCGAAAGGACAAATAAATAAATAAATAAATAAATAAATAAATAAATAAATATAAAAAAACCACCATGACCAAAGGGACTTATAAAAGGAAGAGTTTTGTGTTTTTTTTTGTCTTTTTGAGACAGGGTCTCCCTATAGCCCCAGCTGGCCTGGAACTCACTCTGTGGACCAGGCTGGCCTTGAACTCACAGAGATCTGCCTGCCTCTGCCTCCCAAGTGCTAGGATTAAAGGCATGCACCACCACGCCTGGCCAAAAGGAAGAGTTTATTTGAGCTTACTATTGATGGTTCCAGAGAATTAAGAGTCCATTGTGGCAGGGAGGCATGGTGGCTGGGGCTGGAGCAGAAAACCGAGGTTCACATCTTCCAATGAGCACAGGAAGCCGAGAGAGAGCAACTGGAGACTGGCAAGGCTTGTTGAACTCTCTAAGCATGCCCCCCAGTGACGTACTTCCTCCAGCATGGCCACACCTTCTAAGATTTCCCAAAACAGCGCCACCAACTGGGGACAGGATATCTGAATACTCGAAGCCTTTGGGGGACATTCTCATTCAAACCACCACAAACAGGAAGATGGTTCGGGGCCATCCTGGCCTATATAGTGAGACCCTGTTTCAAAATACCAACTGACCAAACAAATAAAACCAACACTAAACCCAAACAAAAAAGGAGACAGCTGGAGTTATTGCTTCTTTGGGAGTGCTGGAAGGTTCTGAACACAGGATGAACGCCCCTCATTTGTGACTTCGGTAAGGCTGGGTGGAAAACCCATGACGTTGGATCCCGTACCTGTGGTTTATATTTCTTCCTGCTGAGCTCATTTCTTCTGCTTCCCATGAGAGAAATTAGCCATGGGACGCTCATTAGGATCCCAAGTACCCATCATCCCTGTGTACAAAGCCTTTGCAATCCTAAAAAGATGAAGGTCATCTTTAGGGACACTCCATGAAACTGAGAGCTTGGACCAAAAAAATGGAGATGGTAGTCCAGAGGACTTGGAGATATATTTTTATTGCGTTTATTTATTTTGTGGGGGAGGGACTTGCGTACCATAGCCTGTCCATAGAGGTCAGAGAACAGTCCATGGGTATTGGTTTTCTCCTTCTACCAGGTGGGTCCCAGGGATTGAACTCAGGTCGTCACACTTGCTAGCAAGTGCCTTTATCTATGTAGGCATCTTGCCTACCCAGAGGACTTTGCATGTGTGTGTGTGTGTGTGTGTGTGTGTGTGTGTGTATGCACACGCATGCATGCAGACACATGCACCAGCCTAGCAGTTTAGAGAGGGTGGCAGGTTTTGAGTTTTACAAAAGGTCAGAGATATCATTTGGCTATTAATTGTGATGAATGGATGAGATGGAAAACCACCCACAGGTACTTGCCTATGATGCGTGGTTAAAGACGACTCTCACTAGGAAACCCTGGGGTGTATTTGGAAAGAAGAAATAACTTCCAACAATCTGCAATCCAGTAGCATAGCTCAGATGACAGCCATTAAGTTGTATATTTCAAAATAGAGAGCAGAGAGGATTTTGAATATTCCCAACACAAATGACTTAGGTATCTGAGGTGATGGATATGGTAATTACCCAATGTAATCATTATGCATCGTGTGCATGTATTGAAGTCTCACGCTGAACCCCATACATAGGTACCAAGGACTATGCGTCAATTCAGAATCTTGAAGAATAGGGGCTGGGGCGGTGGCTCTGTCTGCAAAGGGCTTGTTGTGTGAAGATGAGGGCCTGAGTTCCATCCCCAGAACCTGTGTGGGAATGCTGGGCATGGTGGCATGTGCTTGTAATCCCAGAGCTGGGGAGCCAGACACAGTATGCCTGAGGCTTGCTGGCCAGCCAGTTTAGACTAATTAGTGAGCTCCAGGCCAGTGAGAGACCCTGTCTGGAAGAAGGTGTGTAGTATTCCTGAGAATAACACCTGAGGTTGTTTTCTGGCCTCTGCATGTGCACACATGTCCATACATATACGCCTGCTCGCACCAAACATCCACACACATATGCTCACACACATACACCTGCTCGCACCAAACATTCACACACAGATGCACAAAATAAAAAAATGTAATAGAAAGAAAATCTTTGCTTATGTTTCGGAGGAGCCCCCTATGTGTATGAACTGGAGTCAAATTTCTTTGATGTAAAGGAGTCGAATTGGTGTTAGGTTCCATCATGGGGGATTTTGAGCAATACAAGACCCAAGGCTAAGCCAGGCATGGTGGCACGTGCCTGTAATCCCAGCACTTGGGAGGCAGAGGCAGGTGGATCTCTGTGAGTTCAAGGCCAGGCTGGTCTACTTAGTGAGTTCCAGGACAGCTGGGGCTACAGGGAGACCCTGTCTCAAAAACACCAAAAAAAAAAAAAAAGACAAGGTGTGTGTGTGTGTGTGTGTGTGTGTGTGTGCATGCACACAGGATAAAGCCTTATAAATATTTTCAAAATATACTTGATCATTCTTTGCCAACCATCAGCTTTTTAGCATTTTTGCCAATTTTTTAGGAGACTTCACTTCAACGTTGCAAGCAAAGTAATTAATTATGTAAAAAGAAAAAACAAAAAGCCCACAAACAACAAAATTGTACAAAAAAACCCAACTGTAACAGTACCTTGAATGCCACACTGCTTCTCTGATCCCATGAAACTGAACACTGGAGAATTCAAATGGTCCTCTAGTAGCCGGGCATGGTGGCACACACCTGTGGTGCTGGGCACCCGTCAAACACTGAAACAAGAGAATCCCAAGTTCAAGGCCAGCCTGGGTTATGTGTTGAGATCCTGTTGTGCACTGGGCTCTTCCGATCCAATTTGAAATCATCCAAAGTGAAAGCTGTGGTAGAGGGTGAAGCCTATCATAAGTTTTACCATCAGGGAGGAGACCCTACTGCACGAGGCTTTGCAAAGGGACCATTCTGCGAGGAGCTTGGCAGCCTCCGCCGCCATGATCGTAATAGCTTTGAGAACACTGAGTGTATGGATAAATTCTATCTGCATTGGTCTTTGGGACACAGGCCAGTAGAGGTAGCCCTGGAACAGCACTGGCTGCAGGCATCCAGCCAAGAATGAGGCTTCTTGCTCTCCTTCTTGATAAAGTGTGCAAGGTTTGGTTTCCTGGAAGCCCTTTCCAGGAATCTACATTTTTCTGTGCTCAGGAGACATTTCCTGGATACCTCATTGGAAGCTTCTACAGCTCTGATTTCTTGCAAGCATTAGACCGTGCCAGATGCAGGATGATGGGGTTGCCTCTGGGAAGAGTAGGCAAGAGGGGGTCCATTCATCTTCCCAAAGTATCCACTGGCCTGATGACTGAGCCATCCCTAAGTGCCAGGCTCTGTTTCCAAGAGCATTGCCCCGACTGCCCATGCCTGCCTCTCAAGGTAGCCTAGCGGCACAGAGAGATCAAGTAGCCTGCCCAGCATGGCGCAGCCAGTAAGTAGTTGCATTAGCTTTTCATGGCTGTGACAAGTATCCGAGAGACAGCTTGAAAAGAGGATTTATTTTGGCCAGCAGCGTGGGTCTCGGTGGTGAGGCGGGCCTGAGAGAACATAGCTGCTCGCCTCATGGTGGCCGGGAAGCAGCAAACATGTCTGCGCTGGTTGGTTTCTTCCTTCTCTCCCCTGTGTTCTGTTCAATTTCCCAATCTCTGAGGTGATGTCACACACCTTCAGGTCACATCCTTCCGTCTTCCTCAGTCCTCTTTGGAAGTGCTCTTATTTATACAGTCTCAGTATGGTTTACCAGTCTCCTAACCATTGCTCCATCCAATCATGGCAACCATTGAGACTGACCATCACGGAAGTGGAGCCACGGTTTAGGTCCAGGCAGGCTGGCCATTCCGGGGCCTTCCTTCCTACCATCACTGTACCCCATTCTTCCATTTTCATTGTTCACTTGTGTACCAAGCATCCAGATAAGGACACAGTCAGGGAAAGAGGGCCAGATGTGACGAGAGTCACATGATTTATTTATTTATTTATCTTTATTTTATGTGCATGCATTTTGCCTGCCTGTATGTGGTACTGTGCCCACAGAGGACAGAAGAGGGTGTCAGATAACCTGGGACTGGAGTTATGAATGGTTGTTAGCTAGTTTTAAACCCAGTTTTTCTGCAAGAATAGCCGGTGCTTTTAATTGCTGAGTCATCTGTCCAGCCCCAACAGTTATTTTTTAAGGACCTCAAACATCCATGTCAGAAAAGCATATGGCTGGCAAGTGGGCCCAAGACCATTACCAATAGTTAGTACAGCATTAAGGTAAACAATGTGAGGGTTCAATGTCAAAATGAAGCTAGCTTCTAAAAGCACCAGTTCTCCCGTGAGACCGCTGGACACCAATTTCCCCATTAGAGTTGAGACTTAGCTGGCCCACTGCACTGGCTTCTGCCCTGGCCTCTCTGTTTCTGCTCTTTAATGTGGCCAGAGGGGTCCTGCTAAAATCCCAGAGTATGTCCTTCCTTGTTCCTGTCCTACTCAGGTAATGTCCCCTCCACCTCTCTGATCTCATCTTATTTCATTCTTTTTTTATTTCTTTGTCTTTTTTGAGACAGAGGGTCTCCCTGTAACTCCAGCTGTCCTGGAACTCACTCTGTAGACCAGGCTGGTCTTGAACTCACAGAGATCCACCTGCCTCTGCCTTCCAAGTTCTGGGATTAAAGGTGTGCACCACTACACCTGGCCCCCTCTTTTCATTGTTTTTATTTTATGTGTATGAGTGTTTCACCTGCATGTATGTGAGCCTGTATGTGCAATTCCTGCAGAGCCCAGGAGAGGGCATCAAATTCCCCTGGAATTGAAGTTCTAGATGGTTGTTAACCACTGTACTATGTTTCTGTTGCTGTGATAAACAAACAAACAAACAAACAGACAAACAAAAAACCATTGCCCAGCAACTTACAGAAGGAAGAGTTTTTTTATTGGGCTATGGCTCCACAGGGATGAGTCCATCATGGCGGGAGGCAGCTGGAGCTGAAGGTAAGGGCTCACATCTTCAAGGAGAGAGAGAGAGAGAGAGAGAGAGAGAGAGAGAGAGAGAGAGAGAGAGAGAGCGGGAGGTGGCAACCTAGTCTCAAAGCTGGCCACCAGTGATGTGCTCCCTCCAACATGGCTACATAGCCCCACCTTCCATGATTCTCCCCAAACAACGACACTAAATGGGTACCAAGTGTTCAAGTATTTGGAGTCTCTGAGAGGTATTCTTATTCAACCACCACGGCCACCATGTGGGTACTGGAAAGTGAACCCAGGTCCTCTGCAAGAGCAGCCAGTGCTCACAACTACACAGTTATCTCTCCAGCCACCCCTCCCCCCCATTCATTCTTCCTGATTTGCATCTTTCTCCAGACACAGTGGATTTCAGGAAGATCTTCTTCACTCCAGGGCCTTTGCATAAGCCATTCCCATATATCTACATGGCTTAAACTAGTCCTGAGACTAGTTTGTAGCCTCAAGCCCTGCACACTCTCCTTGCCTTATTCTGTTTTTCTTTTCTCCATACTGTTGAACAACTTCTAATTTTACATATATTCTACTAAATTGTCTGTTTTTCTCTGGTTGGAATATAAGTCTGTAAGGGCAAGCAGGGTCTTTGTTTCATGGCTCTGTGGCTCGATGGGTGTCAGCTACCTACAACAGTGCCAGGCATGAATGGTGCACATTAAATATTTACCACATGGATGGTTTACCTCTGCAGGGGAAAATTCAAGAAGCAATAGGAAGTAGGGCAAGGGGACTCCGAACATTGACAATTTTTGTTCTTTAAGATAGAGGATGAGGGGGGCTCTTGCAGAGGACTGGGGTTGGATTCCCAGCACCCACATGGCAGCTAAGAACCATCTTTAACTCCAGTTCCAGGGGAATCTAACGCCCTCTTCTGACCTCCCTCAGCATTGCATGACACAGGTACACAACCCTACATGCAAACAGTACACTCATACACATAAAAAATAATTTAAAATTTTTTTTAAAAGATGGAGGATGAGGGACTGGAGAGATGACTCAGGGATTAAGAGGTCTTTCAGAGGACACAGGTTCAGTTCCCAGTGCCTACATTGGCTGCTCACAACCATTGTAACTCCAGGTCGGAGAGATCTGATGCCTTTTTCAGGCCTCTGCAGGTACTGAATCCATAGGTGCACATATACATACAGGCAAAACACGCATAGTTAGAAAATAAAAAAAAGATGTGCAATGAATTCACTAGCTTGTCTTTGTATTATATGTATGTATATTTTATATTACATGTACATATATATATGTATATATACATATATATATATATACAATAATAATATATATATACTTATTATTATATATATATTATATATATATATATTGTCTTTTCAAGACAGGGTCTCCCTGTAGCCCCAGTTGTCCTAGAACTCGCTGGTCTTGAACTCTCAAGATCCGCTTGCCTCTGCCTCCTAAGTGTTAGGATTAAAGGCGTGCACCACCACGCCCGGCTACATGTACATATATTTTCTAAATTTGAGATGTCTCACAAGAATTTTTAAGAGGTATGGGAGAGCTTTTGGTGGTAACCATGCCATCTAGACTGGGGAAAACCCTTTGGAAACTCCAGGGCCACCACATCAGGAAGCACCGGAAGTACCACACCAGGAAGCACCCAGGAGGGCGGGGCAATGCTGGTAGCATGCATCACCGCAGGATCAACTTCGACGAATATCGTCCGGGTTACTTCGGGAAAGTTGGTATGAGGCATGACAAGCTAAAGAGGATCCAGAGCTTCTGCCCAACTGTCAACCTTGATAAATTGTGGACATTGGTCAGTGAGCAGACGCGGGTAAAGGCTGCCCAAAATAAGACTGGAGTTGCCCCCATCATTGATGTGGTGTGATCGGCTTCTACAAAGTTCTGGAAAATGGAAAGCTCCCTAAGCAGACTGTCATCATGAAGGCCAAATTCTTCACCAGAAGAGCTGAAGAGAAGATTAAGTGTATTGGGGGTGCCTCTGTCCTGGTGGCTTCAAGCTACCAGGGAGGTTCATTAAATGCTCACATTGTTTAAAAAAAAAACACACACACAAATAAGGATGGGGGGGACTGGAGAGATAGCTTAGTGGTTAAGAGCACTGGGTATTCTTCCCAGCACTCATGTGGCAACAGCCATCCATAACTCCAGTTCCAGGGGATCCAACGCCCTCTCCTGGCTTCCATGGGCATTGCATGACACAGGTGCACTTATGTACATGCGGGCATGTACATTCATACACTCATACACATAAAATAAAAATAATAAAATATATTTTACAAAAAGAAATCAAACACAGTCAGAGACTGAGAGTATTGCTCAGTGGTAGAGCACCTGTCTAGACTGTACCGGTGAGGGGCTGGTATGTGGCTCAGTGGTAGAACACCTGCCTAGAATCCCCCAGTGAAGGGCTGGGGTGTGGCTCAGTGGTAGAGCACCTGCCTAGAATCCCCCAGTGAGGGGCTGGGGGTGTGGCTCAGTGGTAGAGCACCTGCCTAGAATCCCCCAGTGAGGGGCTGGGGTATGGCTCAGTGGTAGAGCACCTGCCTAGAATCCCCCAGTGAGGGGCTGTGGGTGTGGCTCAGTGGTAGAGCACCTGTCTAGACTGTACCGGTGAGGGGCTGGGACGTGGCTCAGTGGTAGAACACCTGCCTAGAATCCCCCAGTGAGTGGCTGGGGGCGTGGCTCAGTGGTAGAGCACCTGCCTAGAATCCCCCAGTGAGGGGCTGTGGGTGTTGCTCAGTGGTAGAGCACCTGCCTAGAATCCACTGGTGGGAGGCTGAAGGTGTGGCTGAGTGATAAACTGCTTATCTAAAATCCACCAGTGAAGGGCTCAGAGGCATGGCTAAATGGTACAGTACTTGCCCAGCATGTAGATAGAGAGAGAACCCATGAGACCCTGGGTTCTATCTCCAGCACTACAAGGCACACACACACACACAAACACACACACAGAAGCATAATTTATGTATGGTTTGTTGCTTCAGTTTTGTGTAGTGTACAAGGAATCTCCCTCGTGCAAAATCCTTAGGTCCAGAGGCATTTTGAATTTCCAACTTGCTCTGATTTGGGAATATTTGCGTGTATATAATGAGATATCTTGGGGATGAGCCCCAAGTCTAAGCACAGAATTCAGTTACACTTCATACCCACGCCTGAAAGTGATTTTAGACAACATTGTTATTTTGTGTCTGAAACCAAGGTTCACAATGTGGAATTTTCAACCCATGGATCATGTCAGCAGCGATAGGGAAAGCGTTCGATTTTAGCAGTGTTCTGAATTTGGAAGTTCAGGGTGCTTGGGCGGGGGGAATGAAGGGGGAGTCCCAAGTTGATTCCAAGAACTAGCGATGGGGTGGTTCTGGCGAAGATGAAATAGAGGAGGGCGGACAGCCAGGACCAAGACTGGCCAAGATATTCCTGAAACCCAACATATCTGGGAAAAGATTATCCTGCTTTGTTTCTGTTTTCTTGAGACAAGCTCTCACTATAGCTCTGAGTGGTCTTGAACTCACAATCCCTCCCACTATATAGCCCAGGGTGGTCTTGAACTCACAATCCCTCCCACTATATAGCCCTGGGTGGTCTTGAACTCACAATTGCTCCTACTATATAGTCCTGAGTGGTCTTGAACTCACAATCCCTCCCACTATATAGCCCTGGGTAGTCTTGAACTGACAATTGCTCGCACTATATAGCCCTGGGTGGTCTTGAACTCACAATTGCTCCCACTATCTAGGCCTGGGTGTCTTGAACTCACAATTCCTTCCACTATATAGCCCTGGGTGGTCTTGAACTAACAATTGCTCCCACTATATAGTCCTGGGTGGCCTTGAACTTACAATCCTTCCCACTATATAGTCCTGGGTGGCCTTGAACTTACAATTGCTCCCTCTCTATAGTCCTGGGTGGTCTTGAACTCACAAAAGCTCCCTCTCTATAGTCCTGGGTGGTCTTGAACTCACAATCACTCCCACTATATAGTCCTGGGTGGTCTTGAACTCACAATCGCTCCCACTATATAGTCCTGGAGTGGCCTTGAACTCACAATCGCTCCCACTTTATAGTCCTAGGTGGTCTTGAACTCACAATCGCTCCCACTATATAGTCCTGGGGTGGCCTTGAACTCACAATCGCTCCCACTATATATTCCTGGGTGGTCTTGAACTCACAATCGCTCCCACTATATAGTCCAGGGTGGTCTTGAACTGACAATTGCTCACACTATATAGTCCAGGGTGGTCTTGAACTCACAATCGCTTCCACTATATAGTCCGCGGTGGTCTTGAACTCACAATAACTCCCACTATATAATCCTGGGGTGGCCTTGAACTCACAGTCCCTCTCTATAGTCCTGGGTGGCCTTGAATTCACTGTCTTTCTGGCTCAGCCTCCCAAATGCTGGGATTTACAGCTAGGGTCAGCACACCTGCCTGTGGACCAGTTTCTGAGAACTCAGTGCCTGGGATGGTATCTGGCCACTTTTGGTAGAAAGGCCTTAATGTCTCCATGTGACAGAGGAAAAGAGAAATATCTTTTGAGCCACCAGGACAGTCAAGGTTTGAATTGTAAAGAGCTGCGCTCAGGGACAATGGATGAAGATATCATATGGAGAAGTCTGGTCTGGGAGCAGCAGAACAGGACACACTCAGCTCCTAGGGGCCCTGTGTCACCCGTGTGCTTTTGGAGTTGCTCGTGGTGGTGCATGCCTGTAATCTCAGAATCCAGGAGGCTGAGGCAGGTGGACCAGGATTTCAAGGCCAACCTGGGCTACGTAGTGAGTTCAAAGCTAGCCTGGGCTACATAGCAACACCAACATCCTATCTCAAATAAAATAAAATAAACAGCCAGGCTTATGATGGCACATGCCTTTAATCACAGCACTTGGGAGGCACCCTAAACAAAACAAATATGGCTTCTAGACTTGTTTGTACCCACCTTTGGTGAGAGAAGGTTGAATCTCAGCTGCGGCCCTGTGGAAGATCTGGCCATTCCAAGGCAGGGCAGTCCATAGGCGAGGAAAGCTGGCCAATGTCCTAGTCTCTTAACTGGGAGGTCACATCTGGTCTCCTCATGGTCCAGGCAGCTTGCTGGCCATCAATCAATGTCTCCAGTGAGCACGATGCCTGCTGAGGATGCCATTGATCAGAGGAGACGGAAAACAAGTAGCCAGGGTTGGGACGAGTGAATATTCATTTGGAAATGTCAATGAGTGAGTAGAGATTATGGCTGTGGAGACTCCTGGCGAGATCGATCTCCATCAGGGGCTGATCCAGACGTCTGTAGCCATTAAGAGCCTGAGTCAGGAACCCCCAGTGTGGTGGGGGGAGGGGGCTAGAGAGCACCTGGAACAGCTCTTCGGTGGGATATACTTCCCTGGCTACTCTGCTGTACCTTTTGTACAGTGCTGGGGCTGGGGAAGTGCTTGCCTGACCCAGAGCCTTTGTCCTGAGGGAGGTCACTGTACAGCCACCAGACCCAGGGACATATACTTGAATGGGAGAGGTCCAAGGACCCCAGGCTATGGAAGTAAGCAGGAAGGAAGAGTTTCAATTTTGTCCAGCTGGAAGGGTCTCTGTTCTCCAGTGGGAACCCTTCTTCCCATTCTGTCAGTGGAGCCCAGCCGTGGACAGATGAGGACTACACCCAGAAGAGGTGGTGAGATTTGGGTCTGGGGTCTATGGCTCCTCCCTATCCTGGGATACAGACAGATGTGTTTTCCCAAGTCATCTGGAAGCCCTGCCCTGGGCTTGAGGCTTCTGGGATGGAAGTAACTATCATTGTTGATGCCGGGGAAGCCAGGAGCCCTGAAGGCACATTGCCAAGTTCACTGTCACCTAGGTGTGGCCCCTGTTCCCCCTGGCCCCAATTAACCATCTGCAGAAACTGCCGTGCCGTGGGGGAGGGACTCAGTCCCGCTTCTCTGCAGACTGCTCGGCTAATGAGGGGTTTGTGAAATTTTTAATTATGGCTTCCATGCCTTGCTTAATTATTTGCATATGGCTTTTACAAGTGAGACGAGGACATCTTCACGCGGCGCTTCTCCTCAGCCCCACGTTTGACTTTAATTAAAGGCAGAACCTGAGGTCTTTCCATCACTAATGATGGTGGAAAATTAGCTTCCAATTCCCAGGGGTCGCCAGAGTGATGCACCCCGAGGCAGAAAGGGGACAGAGAGGACAGTGGCTCAGAGGCACAGATGGCAGATGGCTGCCACTCCTGAGCTCACCCACCCCACCAGCCCGGGCTACCCTCCTTCTGCCCTCCCTCAAACCCACAGAAGAGACAGAGCTTTGCTGTCCTCTGCCAAGAAGGATCTGGGGCGAGAGCTAATTGGAGCCATTCCTCCTGGTGGTCAGAAGCAGCCTGGGTGCAGCTGGACTGTCCTGCTAGGTAGAGAGGTTTGGAAACACAGGTGTGTGCACTTAGCGTATGATTGGCAGCTCACGGACGCACAGGACAGAGCCCCGATCCATGTGTGCACAATCACATGTCTTCTCATGTGGATAAAAGTTCCCCCAGGGTAGAGGGTGTGTGTCTGTGTTCTGTGTGTCTGTGTTCTAGTTTGCCTTCAATCACTGTGACGAAAACACTCTGACCAATACCAACTTAGGGAGGAAAGGGTTTATTTGTCTTACATCTCCCAAGTCAGTTATCACCGAAGGAGCCCAAGGTAGGAATTCAGGGCAGGAACCTGGAGGCAGGAGCTGAAGTGCAGGCCACGGAGGAACGCTGCTTACCAGATTGCTCCCCTGACCCATGCTCAGCCTGCTTTCTTATATAGTACATAACATCCTGCCCAGGGGTGGCACCACCTGCAGTGGGCTGGGCCCTCCCACATCACTCAACAATCAAGAAAATGTTCCACAGGCATGGCCACAGGCCATCCAATGGAGACAATTCTCCAATGGAGGCTCCCTCAACCCAGGTGTGTCAAGTTGACACTAAAGTACAGTTCGTGGGGCTGGAGAGATGGCTCAGCAGTCAAGAGCAACTGCTCTTGCAGAGGACCCGGATTCGATTCCCAGCACCCACATGGCGGCTGAGAACCGTCTTTAACTCCAGTTCCAGGGGAATCCGACGCCCTCTTCTGACTTCTGCGGCATTGCACGACACGGGTGCACCAACCTACATGCAGACAGTACACTCTTACACACACAAATAAATAAATAAATAAATAGATAAATAATAAATAAAGTATTTAGGGCTGGAGAGATGGCCTAGCGGTTAAGAGTGCCGACCGCTCTTGCAGAGGACCCGGGTTCGATCCCCAGCACCACATGGCAACTGAGAACCGTCTGAAACTCCAATTCCAGGAGAACTCCAGTTCCAGGGGAATCTGACATCCTCTCTGACCTCGGCGGCATTGCACAACACGGGTGCACAAACCTACATGCAGACAGTACATTCATACACATAAAAATAAATACATAATTAAAATAAAATAAAATAAAGTATTTAAAAAATACACATTGCTTGTTGGCTTGAGAACCAGAAGGTTTGAAGGTGGAAATCCAGGTTTCCAAATCATCAGATCTGCAGGTGTGGTTCTGCTGCCGAAGCTCACCAGCTGTATTACTTAAAGAATAACTTTCGGGCTGGAGAGATGGCCTAGCGGTTAAGAGCGCCAACCGCTCTTACAGAGGACCCGGGTTCGATCCCCAGCACCCACATGGTGGCTGAGAACCGTCTGAAACTCCAATTCCAGGAGAACTCCAGTTCCAGGGGAATCTGACATCCTCTCTGACCTCGGCGGCATTGCACGACACGGGTGCACAAACTTGCATGCAGACAGTACATCTATACATATACAAAAAAAGAATAACTTTCATTATATGAGAGTCATATGCTTATCACAGGACCTGAGCTGCTTTGAAGAAGGGTCCAGTAAAAGGCC
This sequence comes from Rhizomys pruinosus, assembly GCA_009823505.1. Lineage (NCBI taxonomy): Eukaryota > Metazoa > Chordata > Mammalia > Rodentia > Spalacidae > Rhizomys > Rhizomys pruinosus. The sequence continues at coordinate 475,061 of VZQC01000845.1, read as the reverse complement.
AATGATTGGCTACTTTGAGTCCCTTCATAAAATGCACATTTCCACCTGTCTGCTTTTCTCTTTTCTACATCTGTGTAAAAATCTGGGGCTCTAGCCACTCCACGGTAGTCAGTGGGTGGGCACAAGGGTGGGGCCCATGTGAAATGCCATTCTGCTTTGAGCTGCTACTAATCAGCCAACAACTTCCTGTATCTGACCCACTCCACCTGACAAACAGATGTCCTGGAGCACTGTGTCCTGGGAGCTTCAAGAGTTACCACTTTTCTGTTGGTATCACTGAGGCTGAGCCATGAGACCAGGAACAGTGAAGCCGGACTTCTCGATGCCTTGTTCAAAACGAGCAAAGATGTTAGCAAAGCCATTGTAATGAAGGGGAGACCAGATGTGGAAGAGCATGGTCTTCGGAGAGAGTATGGGGCCCTGGGGTCTCACCTGCCAACCTGGAGCCTCCTCCCTCCACCCCAGGGAATCGACCCTTCAGAGCAGAAGTTTTTAGTCCTGTGGAATTGGTCTATGAGGTACCTGCTTATTGCTCAGGAAATAAGTGAGAAATGTAGTTTTGAGTGTCAGATAGTTCAAGCCCAGTGCACTCTCTTGGTTATGTATATTGGAGCACAGTAGAGGTAATGGCTTGGCCTAGAGACCAACAGGGAATGGCAAGGGTTGAGAGGGACAGGGAGGTCAACAGAGGCCAGATTTCAGAGACTTGTGCATCACACTGAGATGTAGGAACTTGAGCTCTGGCCTTGGGATGCTTTGGAATAGGAGAGTAGTTAGTGTTGGAGACGGGGAGCTGTCCAGGCCCAAGGTGCTGAAACAGCATAGCATCAACAGATGGAAAACGGTGGGCTCAGCAGGCTGGGTCTCAAACTGGATGTGGTAGGAAAGGGGGAGAAGGGCCAAGGGGAGTTTAAATTTCTGGTTTTCCAACATCTTATGGGGGACATAAGGGACTATCAAGGAGTCAGTGAGGCTGACGAGGCTTGGAGCAGACGATGGACACTGGAAGACGTTATGGCAGAGCCACACGGAGGAGGTGGGCTCCTGTCTCATGGATAGCCACACATTGGAGCTTCCAGGTCACCAAAGCCCTGACCTCATCATGTTATCCAAGACAGGCCTGTTCACAGGGCAAAAGGAGGCGGCCTAGGAAGCCCTTCACTTTTCTGCCCCATTCTTAGTCCTAGAGCCCTCAAATTGGAAGAGACCCAACTGTGCCAAGGTTAGCTCCCTTGCTGGAGGGGTTATGCTGGTAAATCTTCAGTCATCTTGACTGGATTTAGAATCATCTAGGTGGTTTGTGCGTGTCTGGCTGTGTCTGTGTGGGTGATTCCAGAGAGGAATAAATGATAGGACAGGTTTATCCTGAATGTGGGTAGCACCATCCTCTGGGCTGAGGGCCCTGACAGAATAAAAGAAAAAAAGAGACAGCTGTGAGCCTTTTTCTGTTTCCTGACCTGATGTGACATGGGCTACTCCTCTGCCCTATGTTCTTTCCTCCATGGTCGATGGAAGTCTCTTAAATCATGAGCCGAATACATCTTTCTTCCTTTACGTTGTTTCTGTCAAGCATTTGGTTACAGCGATGGGAAAAGCAACAAAGACATGAGGAAAGAAAAGAGTGGTTGGGCTGGAGAGATGGCTCATCAGCTAAGTGTGCACACTGCTCTTGCACAGGACCTGAGTTGGAGGGTCCCAGCACCCACATCAGGCAGTTCACCAACCACCTCTAATCCCAGCTCCAGAGGACTTGATGCCTGTCATCTCCATGGACACCTGCACTCATGTGCACAACTCCCCCCCAGGTCATTAAAAATAATAAAAATAAGCTGGGCGTGGTGGCGCACACCTTTAATCCTAGCACTCGGAAGGCAGAGGCAGGTGGATCTTTGTGAGTTCAAGGCCAGCCTGGTCTACAGAGTGAGTTCCAGGACAGCTGGGGCTACAGGGAGACCCTGTCTCAAAAAAGACCTAATATAATAATAATAATTAATAATAACTTAAAAGGGGGGTGCTCAGCAGTTGAGGGCACTGGCTGCTTTTGTAGAGGACCTGGGTTTAGTTCCCAGCTCCTGCACAATGGGTAATGTGATGGTTAATCCTGGGTGTCAACTTGACTGGACTAAGGAACAAATAAGAGAAAAAGGGTCTTCTGATTGGACCACCTCAACCCGGATGGCCCACCCTAAATGTGGGCATTACCTTCTGCTGGCAGGCAGTATTTAAGGCCAAGGCAGAGGGGGCTGGTCCCTTTTCTCCTGCGGCTTGCCTCTCTCATCTGGTGAGTTTGTCTTGCTGCTGTGATCAACCTTTCGGATCCCAGCGTGTACTGAGACTGGCAGATCTNTCAAACAGTAGCTGCACCAAACTGGAAATGCCAAGATGAGAATCCAGGGAACCGCTCAATCCACAAGGCTGAGTCAAGTAAATCTTGCCATACTGAGACCGGCAGATCTTACTGAGACATCCAGCCTTGTGGACTGAGCAGTTCCCTGGATTCTCGGCCTTTCCAGTATGGTGCAGCTACTGTTGGACTCCTTGAACTCTGTCATGTGAGCAAATCAATAAATTGTATATAGCTATATATTCATCCTGTTGCTTCTGTTTCTTTAGAGAACCTGACTAATACAGGTAACAACCATCTATAACTTCAGTGCCAGGGATCGGACACTCTCTTCTGGCCTCTGGGGCCATCACATGCACATGGTGCACTTAAATGAATGCAGGCAAAATGCTCATACATGTGCAAATTAATAAAAAAGACAGGAGAGGCCACTCTTGGAGCCACCCTGCCGCACCCACATTATGTCAGCCAGAGCCCCATTACATCAGTAGCTCCACCCACATTACCGAAGCTGAAGGGACCCTCTGTCTCTCAAATGCTTCACGCCTCACACAGTGCCCTAGCACACACTCCATGCCAGGCATTGTTGACAGCAGAGTACTCAAAGGCAAGTCCTCTGGGGCTGCCTGGCGACAGCCACAGGGAGAGGGATTCCCTGGAAAGAAGCCAATCCTTCCAGCCACCCTCTCCTCCTCCTCCTCCAGAGTCCCTGGATTGCCCCTGGCAGCGTGGAGGCAGCTGCACCCTGCCAGGGGCCAGGGCGCTTCAGATTTACTCACGCACTCCTTTCTGCTTATATTATACTCCAACTTTCAATTTGGAGAAGTAAATATGCAATTTTTCCCTCCCTGTAATTTTCCCCGCTGTGGCTGTGGATGTCAGAGCAGCTGGAAAATGTGAATAGCTCAGTGCTTTCTAAAAGTAAAAGGAGTCCGGCCGTGCAGCATCATACATCCTCTGCTGCTCCTGGTAAGATCCATTGGCTCTGCTGGGAGAAGATGGTCTCCAGGCTGTACCATCAGGGGAGCTCTTAACCCAAATAACCCATGTCCCCGCCTTCTATTAGCAATGTGGTAACTGCATAGATGTGTGTGTCCGTGTGTGTATCCCTGTGTGTGTGTGTGTGTGTGTGCATGCACACAGATGTTAGCAGGGGAGGGGAGGTGAGCGCATTTGCTTACGCAGTCAAACTTTCTGCATATTCCTCTGGAGGCCTCTAAACCTGCTTGTCTCAGTAACTGAAGGTCAAGATAGTGTGATGTAAGCTTTTGTTGGAGGAAAAGCTGGGGCTGACGGGGAGAGAGACAGGAATTGAGTCAGACAGATCTGGGATGGTTCTAATTTATGGCATAACCTTGACGTGTTTGGTCTCCCTGGGACTTTGTTTTGTCGGCTGTGAGACAGAGAGGCAGACTTGGAGATGTTATCCAATTTCTTTCCAGGGAGGACTTGCTGACCACTCACTGGAGCGGTGGTCAGCAGCCAGACTTAGCTTCCAGGGCCTTCGGGATCTGGAGCAGACTGCCTTACCTGAGGTAATGTCCTTTCCTGCTAGGCAACCCGCATCCAGGTAGCCCAGCCATCACTGCCTGCTGTAGGCTGTGCTCACTCCAGAGTATCTCCTGCCCCACTCCAGTTTCCTCCTTTTCCCCTTCACAGGGATTGGTCCTTAATAAACACTCACACCTCTGAACTCTATCTCAGCTTCTGTTCACAAGGAACTGAACCTGTGACAAATAAGGATAATGATTTTTTACTTCAAGAAGTTATTGTGGGAAGGCTAAGTGGGATGTTTCTATAGCGTCCAGGGCCGTCTCTGAAACATTACCAAAGCAAGATAAATATCTGTTCCATTCCCTTTCCTTCCTCTCAAAACCCTGCAATTCTATTCTAGGCCTTGAGCAGGTATTCCTAACCTGTGTTCTGTATGATCTGTTTGGAGAAGCCCAATGAGGCAGGTAGCTTGGACAGTATCTGTTGCACTGAATCTGTAATGCATCTGGTCAAGGACTTCTGAGGCAGTCTTGTCCCTGTAAAGTTCATTATCTGTGGATCACGTCACCCCTCCTCAAGGATCCTCACTGAAAAGAAATTGAGCATGCTAATACTCTTCTATCATAATCAGCCATATCCACAGGGTAATTCATAAAAGAGCTGGAAATATATTGAAATTCAATATTGTTTTAGTCCAAATCAATATTAATAATTGTTTGCATTTTTAAAGTGCAATTTGCAATTGAAAAATGCACAAAGATCAACCAGTAGTTGCTAACACATCAAATTTTTCTATTAAAGGCACAGTCTCCTAACTTTTAAGATATTTCTTATATACAATAGGGAGCTGGCACTAATCATGGAAAGAGTTGTCTATTATTTATGCATGTGACATTAGAATTCAATTCCATTAGACATAAGCCCAAAGGCCAGAAACTTTGAAGTTCAGGATTTCTTAACTCTTTATTTGGGGATAATTATCAAGCAGTTATGCCAAACAACCCAGAGAATGCCTGTCTATTTTTTTATATACTTCCCCTAAAAGTAACATTGTGCATGACTGTACTGTGTGATGGTACAGTAGTACAGCCAGGTTATCAATCATGATACAGTAAAAGAGAGGTTATTTTCATCACCACCACCCCCAGGTTCCTGTGTTGCCCTTTAGAGTTCTTTAAAAATTAAAGATTTTTTAAATGAAAAAGCTGACTGTAGATACATTAGGATCCACATCATTAACCCTGTTTAAATGTCTGCTTCAAAATGTTTTCCATCATGGTTGGCAGGGTAGTGCAGTATACGCCCATAATCCCAGCACTTGGATCTCAAGCTCAAGGCCAGCAATCTTTAAAAGCTATCAAGTTAGACCCAGTTTCAATGCTTAATCCCTACAGATTTCTTTCAGTAAATAGGACACCATCCTGGATGGACTCTGTGCAGGTGTTCACACACCAAAGAATGGGCCCCTGATACAGAGTAACCCAGAGGGCCCCATATGGGCCTCACATGGAGGGACATATCTTTGCAAAAATTCTAGTTTGACACTGCAGCAGGGCCTTTGGTCCTTCACACAGGGATGGAGCTGTCATGAAAGAGAAGATCTCGGTAGAACTCAGGGACCCAGCTGCTTTTGCAGTAGTACTTCTCAGGATGGTAGAACTTCAGGGCACAGTTCTGGAAACCTTCCAGAAGCCTCTGTATGGAAGTGGCCAAAACCCACCATGAGGAACAGGTCTCAGGTATGGGTGTTGGACACTCTCTCCAGATGACCTGCTGCCTTTCCTGAAAGTGGCACCATGTGTGTGTGAAATTCGCAAGGTGCCTTTCTGTTTTTCATGATATTTGTCTCATACCAGAACTGCAAGAAAAACAAAAACTCATCCACAATGAATATTTTGGACAAGGATGGTTTTTAAGATAAGAAAACTCAGGGCTGGAGAGATAGCCTAGCGGTTAAGAGCACCGACTGCTCTTGCAGAGGACCCAGGTTCCATCCCCAGCACCCACGTGGCGGCTAAGAACCATCTGTAACTCCAATTCCAAGAGAACTCCAGTTCCAGGGGAATCCGAGATCCTCTTCTGACTTCCGCAGCATTGCACGACATGGGTGCACAAACCTACATGCAGACAGTACATTCATACACATATAAAAATAAATAAATAAAATCTAAAAAACTCAAATCTTGAAGCTTCAGAAATGGCTCAGTGGTTAAGAGCACTGGCTGCTCTTGCAGAGGACTCAGGTTCTGTTCCCAGCACCCACACAGCGGCTAACATTTGTCTATAACTCCAGTTCCAGGGGACCTGACGCCCTCTTCTGACCCCTGTGGGCATTGCAAACACAGGTGCACTAACATAAATGCAGGCAAAACACTCATGTGCAAAAAATAAAACTAAGTCAAATATCGATTAAAAAAAATTTGAATGCTGAGGGTTTCACATTCAATTGGTGGGAATGCTGGCTCAGAACTTGAGCTCCCACCCTGAGCCCCATGACCTCCCCCTTGACAGCCTCTGCTTTGTTCAGGCAGCCTTCATTATTATTATTTTTTTTTTTGGTCTATTTTGAGACAGGGTCTCCCTGTAGCCCCAGCTGTCCTGGAACTCACTATGTAGACCAGGCTGGCCTTGAACTCACAAAGATCCACCTGCCTCTACCTCCCAAGTGCTAGGATTAATGGTGTGCACTACCACGCCCAGCCATTATTTTTTATTGTGGTAAAATATACATCCCATAAATATACCACTTTCATCATTTTTAAATATACAGTTGAGTAAAATTAATTAAATCTACATTAGTGTGCAGTGAACTGCCTTGAACTCCATGGTCCATCTCTGAACTCCTTCATCCTCCCAGACTGGAGCTCTGTGCTCCTGCCCCTGGGGATCTCCATCCTACCTGCTGTCTCTGAATGTCGCAACTCTTTGTACCTCATGGAAGTGCAGTGTGTGTGAGTGTGTGTGTTAGTGATCATGTGGTTGTCCTGGGAGAACTTGTAGGAGTTGATCCTGTCTCTCCGTCCACCATTTAGGGCCTGGGAATTGAGCTTACACTGTCAAGCTTGGACACAAGTATCCTTTTTTACCTGCTGAGCCATTTGTCTGGTTCCTTCATTGGCTTTTTTTTTTTTAATTTTATTTATTTCTGTATGTGTATGAATGTACTGTCTGCATGCAAGTTTGTGCACCCGTGTCGTGCAACGCCGCGGAGGTCAGAAGTGGGTGTCGGATTCCCCTGGAGCTGTTCTCCAGTTCTCCTGGAATTGGAGTTTCAGACAGTTCTTAGCCGCCATGTGGGTGCTGGGGATCGAACCCGGGTCCTCTGCAAGAGCGGTCAGCGCTCTTAACTGCTAGGCCATCTCTCCAGCCCCTCTTCATTGGCTTTTGACCAACACATATGAACTATCATTTATTCTTGCACTCTAGTTGAAAGGTATGATGGTTAGTCTTCATTCTCAATTTGTCTGGATTTGGAATTGCCATGGAAATACACCTCTGGGACTGTTTGTGAGATGTATCCAGAGTGGGGTTTTCTTTGGTAGTTTTGAGACAGGGTCTCCCTGTAACCCTAGCTGGCCTGGAACTCACTTTGTAGACCAGGTTGGCCTTGAACTCACAGAACAGATCTGCCTACCTCTGCTTCCTGAGTGCTGGGATTAAAGGTGTGCACCACTGTCCCGATCGGAGTGTTTTAACTAAGGGGAGAACAGATCCACCTTGAATATCCGCAGGCTGGGGTTCCATATTGAGGAAAAGAAGAAAGTGAGCCGAGCACTAGCATCAGCTCTCTCTACTTCCTGACTACAGACTCCATGTAAGCAACTGCCTCCTGTTCCAGGCACCATGAATTCCCCACCATGATGGATTGCACCTTCAAACTATGAACCAAAATAAACCCTTCCTTTTCAAAGTTGCGTTTGTCAGCAGCTTGACACACCCAGGAAGAGGGAACCTCAATGGAGGAAATTCCTCCATCAGATTGGCTGTAGGCATGTCTGTGGGGTGTTTCCTTGACTGCTAATTGGTGGACGAGGGCCCATCTGTGTGTGGGCCTGGATGTAGAAGAAAGGAAGCTGAATGAGCCCGGAGAAGCAAACCAGTGAGCAGTGGTCCTCGGTGGTATCTGTTTCATTTTCTGCCTTGAACAGGAGTTCCTCGGTGATGGATAGACTATATCCCATAATCAGAAACAAACCCTTTCCTCTTCTAAGTTGTTTTCGGTCATGGTGTTTATCACAGCCAATGAAAACAAAGTAGCTATCCAATGAAAGAGAGGGAATCTGCATTTACCTTTGGAAGTATAATAAGTCTTCAAGTCTCGTATTATGTGCAATCTCTCAAACCAAGGCGAGGTTTCAAGGTGATGTTCTGATGTACCATATGCCTTGGGTATTTTTGAGGGGGTAGATTCTGTAGAGTTCTTTGGAGGTGTCCTTACTTCCTGCTTCTTCTGCTGTCCCCAGATTGAGCTACTTATGGGACTTGTGTCCAGCCCAGACTTGCTCAAAACAAACCCACAGCTCCCTGAAACATAAATGACCTTTTTAAAATTCCAAGTTCATGGCGTGGCTCTCTGTCCATTGGCCCCCAATGCTTCCATTTATTAACTCGTGCACATTCCCCATGCAGTACAGCTATTGATCATTTTCCTTGTGCCGGGCACTGTGCTAAGTGCTGGGAATACAAAGAGAGAGAGAGAGAGAGAGAGAGAGAGAGAGAGAGAGAGAGAGACTGCAAAAGAGTTTCCATGGCTGGTGGTAAGTGCTCGCTGCATGAATGCATGTGGCTGGCTAGAACAGAGAGGCTTCAGAGACTGGGAGTGCTGAGCAGGCATCTCAAGCTTTTCCAGGGTGAGGTTAGGGAGGGACTGAGTTTCTCTGTTTTTAAGAATTCCTATTCTAGCCAGGTGTGGTGCATGCCTTTAATACTAGCACTTGGGAGGCAGAGGGAGGCGGATCTTTGTGAGTTCAAGGCCAGCCTGGTCTACAGAGCGAGTTCCAGGACAGCTGGGGCTACAGGGAGACCCTGTCTCGAAAAAGACCAAAAAAAAAAAAAAAAAAAAAAAAAAAAAAAAAAGAATTCCTATTCTCTATCCTGCTTGTGGGCACTAAATTCCCTGTCCTACGTAGTAGAGATGATATCCATGGTATGGCCTGTGGCTGGTGGCTCTTTGACCAGGCCCTCCAAACCTGTCCTGCTGTCATGAATTGGATGAAATCTTTCAGTCTTCAGGGAGCTTTTCTGTGTGTGAGCGACAGGGTGAGGCTGGAGTGCAGTGTTCCTAGGGGATGCGGGGACAAAGCCTAAGGACAGTTGGAACCGATTTTACATATTGACGTTCACACTAGGGAACCCTTTCTCTATCCTGCAGAAAGCATTGGGAAATTGGAGAGAACCCCGCTGAGCAGTCCTGGGGAATCAAAGCCTGGCTCTGGAAATTTCAGGACCGAGGCCAGCGCCCCTCAGCCCTGAGTCTGCAGCCCTCACTTACAGCCATCCGTCATCCTCGGCAGGCACTGCAACTTTATTCCTACGCATAAAACTGAAGGGACGAGTCCCAGAGTTTGCAGTCGCTGCCGCTGCCGCCGCCGCCGCGGTTGGAACGGGTTTTAATTAGCTGCAGGATTTTAATGAGCTGGAATCAAGAAGAGCACCATCTCAGAAGTAAGCTGGAGCCGGCGCACACGGAAGTCTGACAAAACAGATGGAGGTGGTGCTCTCGAGGGACCGGGTTGCGTGCTCCGACCGGGGAGAAGCAGATGAGTACCCGAGGCCAGGAGGCTGAGCCGGGGAGCCAGGGGTCAGCTACAGATGGCCGGCTGCGGTGGCGGGAAGGGCCGGGGGGGCCAGGTCCTCTCTGCCACCGCTGCAGAAGGCACGGTGCCGGATTCAAGGTGACGGCAGTGCCTGGCTCTGTCCTCCTCAAGTTGCCATAGCAGCCTGTCTCCCAACCAGCAGCATCTCCCTTAGCCCTTAGCCGGGAGGGACGGCATTGTTCGCTCCTGCCCTGCCGGCGTGAGCCGGAGACGCCCGGATAGAGAACTTTCCTAGGCCTGGGACCCGCTGACCACGTGGGCGCACCCAAGCTGCCAGGCGTGGGGTGTCGGGGGCGGGTCCGCACACCCAGAGGGGTCCTCTGGGTGACTGAGCCCAGCATCCAGGCCTCGGAGCAGCTGCAGTCAAGTGTGTCCTTGGAACGGTCTGTGCGTCCAGCTGTCACCACTGGAGGTGCGTGCGCTTTGGCTGAATTCCCACGTCTTTGCTTAGACCCTAAAGTCAATTTCTCCCAGGAGACAATTTTTTAAATCAAATAAATACGGAAATGGGAGGAAGAATCTTTGGTCTTTTCCTGTGTCCCAGAGGTGTTACAATATTAATTGGATCTTTTCTTTTTCAAAGTAAAAAAAATTGGTGACGCCATTCAGGCCTCTGGGGGGAGAAGCCACTAGAAGGGTTTGGAATTTTGAGCAGGGTTGGAAACTCAACGGGGCTGTATATACTGCCCCCCTTCCATCTCTTCTTTATCCCCAATCTTTTTTGATTTTCTTACTGACTGCTGCTGGTCTTGGAAGGGACTTATCTAGTGAAGGGAGGTTGCACTTGTTATCAGAGCCAAGTATGATGTGTGTGGTGAGGGTAGGACAGCCCCAGTCAAAGCTTCCGGATGTGTTTGACTGCCCACAGGCAGCCAGGCTCCGGCCTTGACAGACTGTAGTATTGAGACCCCAGCCAGCAGCTGGATTCAAAGCAGAGGAAAACAAACGACCTTTGGACCCACGTATTCCCTCTTGCCTTGAAAAACCATGCAACTGAGAAAAAGAACCCCAGATTGGGGGAGGACTCGGGAATAGTCACGGATAAACACTCTCTGGAGCGCAGGCCCAGATCTGGAAGGCTTCTGTCCTCTCCAACCTTTTGGGAGAAAGGGTCTTGCAGACTTCAAGAGGCTGGTTTCCTCCTGGGGCATTACAGATCCAGCTATATCAAAAGCCACTTACCCCAGAGAGGCAACTACCCATTTGATTCTCATTTGCACAAAACCAGAAGTTAGCTGGCTGGGTGGTCCCCCAGTGAGAGCAAGTGCAGAGAAGAGGGTTCCAGAAGGAAAGGCTGGGGTCGGGGACCTAGAGGCTGGATGGAGAAGCCACATGAGGTTCTAACACCAACTTCCTGGGAATGGACAGGATGCTTGGTGATTCTCATGTGTCTGGAAAATGGCAACTGTTTTACAGCTGAGTGTCTCCAGGGCCCTCCCCAGCATCCTGAGTCCCAGGCACATGGGTTGCCAGCTCCTGCCTCCACATGGTGGGTTTGGTATAGGAAAATTTGGGGCATGGCTGTAGGGCCCCTGTAGTTGATAGAGGTCTGGAGTGTCTCTAATGGTCAATGTGTGAGACTGGGGAAGAGAAGGGCTTGACCTCTTTCTGTAGACACATCTGCATTGTCAGGGATGAACCCCAAAAGCCAGTGCTGGCCTGGGATTCTGAGTCCCCTTTGTTTATCACATAGCCCTGGGTTGACACTGGGGCACACGCTACCCATTTCTCCCAGGAAGCTCTGCGTGTCAGTCACAGCTTGTCCTTCCTCTCCTCCTCATTGTGGCTGGGTTTTTGTCACTTGGCTGTAGGCCTGACTAACAATGTAAAGGTCTATTTGGGCTCCCGGTTTCAGAAGGCTTCACCTGGCCCTGTGTGCTTGACCAGGAAGGACATCACGTCTTGTAGTAGAGGAGATTCTTGACCTCCTGACAGACAGGAAGGAGATAGTGAGAGGGGGAGGAGAACAAATAATCCCACCACCTGGGAACCAAGTTCCGAAGACAAGCCTGTGGTGGACATTTCCTATTCGAACCATAACCTCCTCCATATGAACTGTCTCCATGCCAGAGCCCACCCAACCCTTGGTCAAATTGGCTTCCAAGTGACTGACTCAGGAGGTTGACATGGCTATAAGAAACACGCCAACATTATAGCTGGCAGGGGCCTTGCTGTGGACCATTGAAAGTATGTGTTTGTGTGTGTGTGTGTGTGTGTGTGTGTGTGTGTGTGTGTGTAGACACTTGGTGTACATACACAGCATCCAACATCCTCCCATGCTTCTTTGCTGAGAGTCTGGTGTCACTGTAGAGTGGTATTGCCAGGATTGTTTGGGCATCCCAAGGGACTATGACAGCTGTTCGTGTGTGTGTGTGTGTGTGTATGTGTGTGTGTGTGTGTGTGTGTGTGTGTGTGTGTGTTGATGATGGCGATTGGAGGTGGGAGGACAGAGTGCCTGGGAATCAAACCAAGATGGAAACAGGTTCTGAGATAACTTCTTGGAGAGAATACCCCCTCCTTGTTCACTCACACTCCCCTGAAGCTGGAGATGGGCCCAAGACTTTGGATGCACCTCCTGGGGAAAAGACATTGGGCATGCTCTGGGAATTCCCATGGAGAGTGACTTCATCCTTTAGAAAGTCCTGAAGCTAAACTGCACTTGTGTCTTCTCAAGACAATAAATCAGAGCCCTCCCTCTCCCACCGCGCAGGACATCCCTCATAGTCCAGCCCTGGCTGTACATCGCGGACTCTCAGGTCTGAGCCTTCGGGGGATCGATGGCTCTCCACTTGGGTCTGCTATGAGCGGGGTAGGATCTCCCTCCCCCGCATTATCGATGGCAGGAAGCAGCAGTCTGTTTGGGGCAAGGCCATTGTACTGAGGTCATGGCCTGCTCGAAACCCCAGAGCTGGCTCCTCAGATAAAGCAAGCTCAATTCATTCCTGTTTCCCAAACATAAAAGCTGGGAGGTCGTGGGAACCACCTGCTCCACACAGTCCAGGGAGCCCAGCACCAGGCGCGTAGAGGCCTGCGGCAGGTTAATTAAAGTTAACTGAGTGAAAAAATAATTACAGAGACTACAGAGGGAAGAAACCCAAGCCTGAAGTTTATACTCCTTAGCCTTTGAGCTTTTCTGAGAAGAAATCTAGTCCTTGGGAATTTTTTTCTAGGCTTAGCAACAGGGGAGAGGACTCTGTTCATCATTTCCTGTGTCATGGTCCACAGGCTGGATGGATCCAGACAGACCCCCCTGGAAAGTGGTCCCCTGTGACTCAGGGCCTGGGTAGGGAAATGTTTTGTGTCAGACAGCACACCTAACTGGTCCTGAGAGCGCTGGGAGTGGCCCTGGGTGGCCCGAGCTTCCCTTGGGCACACTGCTCTGTGCCAAGGTGGACAAAATCCCTGTGGAGCCCTTGGACATAACGAAGGGAATTGTCTTTGGCTCAGGGCAACAGGACCAGGTGAGGATAAGAGGAGGAAGCAGTGCTCCTTCAAAGAGGAAGTCCTTGGGACACCTGCCTGGGCAGGTGGATCCTTGGGACACTCCACCCACACCACTGCAGGAACCCATCTCCTTGGGCAGATGGCCTTGGGGTGTAGATTAGTTACTATTCTCAGTGTTGTGATAAAATACTTGGTAGGAACAAGTTAAAAGAATAGTGTTTTTATTGCTGTTTTTGTTGTTTGGCCCTTGGCTCTGGAGGGTGTAGTGCCACAGAATAGACATGGGGGAAGCAGAATGTGCAGTATGCTGGCCAGACCGAGAGCCAATGAGCAGAGCTTTAGCAGGGCTGAGCTATATATAACCCTCCTACCAGGCAAGCCCCACAATCTCCCCAAACAGAACAACCAACTAGAAACAAGGAGTTTAAACACCTGAGTCTCTGGGTACATTTCAGACTCAGATCATCGTGGGATAGATATACCTATCCTGATCACAGCCTAGCCCAGCACACGGTCACTTATTGGTATTTTCAATAGCGGCCATTTCTTCTGCCCTTCTGGTAGAAGCAAAGTGGAGGGCTAGTCACATACGCATGTTCTGCGTCTACAGAGGCCAGCAATCCAAGAAGAGGCAGAGGGATGAGAGCACAGAGCCTCTGAGTCTGAGATGGGAAATGTCAGGGCTAGTTGCTCTGAGGCTGAGGTCTAGTCAGGACTTCAGCTCCCACGGCTGTGACTATCCCGCAGAGCCCGGATCCCTCCGGCCCCTTCGCAGTCTGTTCATGAGGACAGCTGTGGCTGTGGAATCCTTGGAGGTTGTTAGAATCCTCCTCAAAGCCTCCAGCTCCATGCAGCTATGTAGCATTAGCATGCTAAAGAAAGGAGTCAGGGCAGAGGCAGATCGCCCCACTGGACTAGTTACGAGGGACAAGGACCCACATCCCTGCCTATATGTATACCTTCCACACCGGGAGCATACGTACTGACTGAGGCTTACAGAACTGGACAGTGCGGGTGTGTCGCTGGTTATGATCTGTGGGTGACAAAGTCCTCTTGAGAGACTGTCTCGCACCATAATTTTTTTGTTTTGTTTTGTTTTGAGATAGGGTCTCCCTGTAGCTCCAGCTGTCCTGGAACTCACTCTGTAGACCAGACTGGCCTTGAACTCACAGAGATCCACCTGCCTCTGCCTCCCTAGTTCTAGGATTAAAGGTGTGTGCCACTACGCCTGGCAGTGCCATGATCTATCTTACTGCAGGTACAGACACAGGAGACCCTGGTGGGATGCTGGGTGTCCAGGGCACAGGCAGCAACAAAACTTCCTTCAGGTTCCCTGGGCTTGACCAAAAAAAAAACGGTGGAAGTGGCCAGGCATGGAGATACCTCAAATCCCGGCATTCGGGAAGCTGAGGCAGGAAGATCTCAAGGTTGGGACCAGTGTAGGCCTTACAGTGAGTCCCCATCCAAAGACAGGGAAAGAGGGAAGGAGGAGTAAGAGAAGGGTACACAAATGAGTTCCAGGGTAGGATAAGGCATCCAGAGTTGTCTTGAGTTGCTACAGTGAGGGGGTATTGGGTGTTAACCAGCCAGGATACCCTGTGACTGAAGCACCATTCTCTCTTCTCGTCTGCCCTGTAGATCTCAGCCTGATGGATGCCCGCTGTGGATGATGAGGCCAGAAGGCACCTCCCACACCCAAGAGGTGACCCTGGAGCGTGCCCCGGATGACCCCGCGACTCGGAACAATGCGGCTGGCCTGCATGTTCTCATCCATCCTGCTGTTTGGAGCTGCGGGCCTCCTCCTCTTCATCAGCCTACAGGACCCTGCGGAGCTCACCTCCCAGCAGATCCCAGGTAAGCCCCGACATCACTGGATCTCCATCTTCCATCCTAAGGCACACACAGGCCTTTTTGGCTGCCCTGATGAGCTGGGCCTGGGAAAAAACACCCTCGTAGATGTTGGGGGGGGGTGTCCTGGCTTCCTCCTAAAAGACCTCAGCATCAATGTGGGAAGGTTTGTCTGCTGTTGGATCAGCAGTCTAGAGATTGTGGCTCTCTGGCCTCGTAGCAACTGAGCAGCCCCTCCCTCGTGCAGGTGATAGAGAGGTCACCCATCTGGCCAGCCACTTGTCTTAGATGAATCTCAAATTTAAGAGGATTCTGCTAACTCTTGGGGCCTCTTCCACATTGCCTGGAATACCAGCAGGTGTGCATGTGTGTGTGTGTGTGTGTTTTATGTTACTCGGAATTGAACTCAGAGCCTTGCATAAGCTAGGCAAGTTCTCTACCATTGAGCTACCTCCTCAGCATTTTAAAATTATTTTTATTTTGAGACAGAGTCTTGCTAAGTTGCCCAGGCTGGCCTTGAACTCATAGTCCTTCGCTTTAGCCTTCTGAGTGTCACTGAACCCAGCTGAACATGTCTTTTTTGATTTTTGTTTCATTTTTGGTCTTTTTGAGACAGGGTCTCCCTGTAGACCCAGCTGGCCTGGAGCTCACTATATACAGCAGGCTGGCCTTGAACTCCTAGAGATCTACTTACCTCTACTTCCTGAGTGCTGGGATTAAAGGTGTGCACCACCACGCCAAGGTTTTGTTGTTTTTAAGTGTTTATTTCTTTTATTTGTGGAGGACGGACACTCATCCCACATCACACATGTAGAAGTCGGAGGACAACTTGCATGATTTCAATTCTTTCCTTCCATTATGTAGGTTTCAGGGATCGAATTCAGGCTTGCTGGCAAGCACCTGCATCTGCTGAGCCATCCCTACCAGCACTGAACATGTCTTCTTGAACCCACATCTCTAACCTTAGACTCAGTTTCCCTGCCCAGCCCTGAGGACCCTTTGAATGTTGTCTCCTCTGGCTTGGACAGAAAGAGCTGACCACTGCTGTGTTTATGAGCCTGATACCCACGCCTGTTGTAGCTGTCCCCTTCTGTCTGTGTCTTGTGACCCACTGGCGTCGTCAATATCTGCTGGATATGGTGGGGGTGATAGCACAGGCTGGGGGTGCCTCTTCTTCATCCAGCACCCCCCCCCAGCACCACCCTCAGCTCTCCCCAGCCTGGTTCCTTTTCTATGTCCCGCTTCATGTTTTGCTTCCAAAAACTGGAAGCATGATATATGGCACTGAGCCCAGATTGAAGGCCACAGGCTTCAGGAAGGAATAAAGGAGACGCATGTAGAGGCCATAGCCCACCCGGCCTGGCAGCTTCTTTGAGAGGCACTGTGTGGGGAGGTGGGGAGGAGGCCAGTGAGTTATGTCTTTTATTACTAACAGTGAGAGAGAGGTGGGCTCGGTGGCAGGCTCTGGAGACGGCAGGCAGGCCGCATTCCCAGGTTGACCTCCACAGCTGGTGACTGTCAAAAGTGGGTCTGGCTTGCTCCCTAGCTTTTGAGGAAGCAAGTGTGTGTGACTGAACTGGCTTCTCTGGGGACTTTAAAGCCTCTCGAGAGCCCTAGCATAGCCGGTGACGTTGAGTCAGCACAGTGGGGAACCACAGGACAGCACCATCAAAGCAGCCTGGGAGTTGGTCCCTGCAGTTGTGTGTGGTCTGTAGAAAAGGAAACCCAGGGGCTGGAGAGATGGCCTAGCGGTTAAGAGTGCTAACTGCTCTTGCAGAGGACCTGGGTTCGATCCCCAGCACCCACATGGCGCCTGAGAACCGTCTTTAACTCCAGTTCCAGGGGAATCCGACACCCTCTTCTGACCTCCAAGGCATTGCATGACATGGGTGCACAAACCTACATGCAGACAGTACATTCATACACATAAAAAATAAATAAAATTTAAAAAAAAAAAAGAAAGGAAACCCAGGAACAAGAAGTTGGAACAACATTGCTTAGGGCAAAAGACCCTATGCTTCCCTGGGGCATGTCCTTGTATGGTTGGGGTGCATGCATGGCCGGAGTCCAAGTGTGTGGTCTGCATCGTGTGGAGGGGGCCAGGAGAGGGTATGAATGGATCTATGCATCCCAGGAGCAGGTGATCTAGTCCCAGATTAGATCTCCCCTGATGGTCTTGGCTTATGCCCTGGCATGCTTTGGCCAGCTGGCAAAGCAAAGTACTTGGTTTTATAGACACTGGATTCTTGTCCCTTCTGCCAGCCAGCATCGTTCCACACAGCTGCCCAAACGCACAGGTGTGTGGATGACAGGTGGTTGGGGACCCCAGTATGGTTGGGCGTTCTGAGGCAGAAAAGCATGATAGAGAGACGTTTGAACCGCAGGCTAACAGGATGCATAGTATCCACTGATGCCCAGCATCATCTACAACCAGCCGAGCCAGGTGAGGGGCAGGCATGAATCTCGATGGTGAAGTTCTATTGGTGGAAGCAGGTGGACCACCTTCTACGTGATGGGCAATGTTGATGGTCTATGTAAATCACATCAAACACAGTCATAACACTTTAAGTAATGCTTACGTTACTTTCCTTGAGCAAAGTGCTCCTGACACAAGCTGTTTGTGTTGATTTGTTACTATTCATTTATCCCTTCCCTCGCTTCTCACGGAGCCTAATTGTGATTCGGTACCAAGAAAGCAATATCAAAGTAATTTTCCACAACATTAGTTACAATTTTCTTCTGATCTTTCAAGTGAAACAATCCCATCCTGTTGGGCTTCTCTGCACATATAAACCTTGATTACATGTATCTGTTGGAAACCAGAGCTTACAAAGTGTATGTGCCCAGTTACCAGGCTGGGTGGCCCCAAGGGCTGCTGATGAGTTCTCTTGTTGGGAGTATCTGTCCAAAACAGAAATGGGTTAGAAG
Organism: Rhizomys pruinosus; assembly: GCA_009823505.1. Lineage (NCBI taxonomy): Eukaryota > Metazoa > Chordata > Mammalia > Rodentia > Spalacidae > Rhizomys > Rhizomys pruinosus. The sequence goes on along the minus strand of VZQC01000845.1, from coordinate 457,187 downwards.
GCTGCCCTGACATATGGAATGGGCAGGGATACTAGGATGGAATCTCACACCACAACATAAACTTTGCCAGGATTAACAGAGTGTATTCTGTGGACTCTGGAATCCAGAAGGTGGGAAGGGAAAGACAAGCAGGTGAACATTCAGGAGCCAGCCAGCTTGAGAAAGTGATGAGAACTCTTCGTTCTTTGTGGCTCCTGAGGCTGGACACTAGTCAGATCTCTCCCGTGCAGCTGTGGAAAAACACCCAAGGGTCTGGAGAGGTGGCTCAGCAGTTAAGAGGACTCACTGCTCTTGCAGAAGATCTGGGTTTGATTCCCAGCACCCATATGGCAGCTAACAACCATTCTAACAAGTTCCAGAGGACCAACTGGAAACCCTCTTCTGACCTCTGCAGAGATTGTATGACATGGGTGCACCTACCTACACGCACATTAAAAAAAATAATAATAATAAAAAGAAATAAGAAAACCACCTGAATATCTTCTGAACCAGCCAGCCTAGCCCACTCACCATGCACTTATCAAGTTACTAACTTCTGTAAGGTGGGCTATATTTGTTTTTAAAGAATGTGGAGTAGCATGCCTTTAACCCCAGTACTGGGGAGGCAGAGGCAAGTGGATCTCTGTGGAATGGAAGCCAGCCCAGTCTACATAGCCAGTTCCAAGCCAGCAGACACTACAAGGAGACCCTCTCTAAAAAAAAAAAAAAGTTATATTTTAAAACAGTCCTTTTGAAACTGACTAAATATCTGACAGAAAGAACTTAAGGGAAGAAAGGTTTGCTTTAGCTCTTTATTTCAGAGAGTTCAGTCCATCAGAGAATCCTCACATAGTGAAGCAGACTGCACCTGACTGGAAGCAGAGGCAGGTAGAACTTCCAAAGTCCCGCTCCCCTAGTGACGTATGTACTTCCTTCAGCCTGGCCCTACCTTCTGAAGGCTCTGTGGCTATCACCAACTGGGGACCAGTGTTCAAAAGATGAGCCTGTGGATGATGTTCTAGATTCAAACCAGAGCAGAGAGCTGCGACCTTTTAATGAACCTTAGAATTTCTTCTGTACCTGAGAATTCTACCTATGTAAATATGGTTATTTTTCAGTATGGAATCCTGCCGGTCCCAAGGCCAGGCCTTCTGCTCCCAGGAACACACTTCTGTGTGGATTTGTGGGTTTTGTTGGTGGTGGTGTCAAGCTCACAATCCTCCTGCCCTAACCTCCCAAGGGCTTGTTGGTGGGATTACCCAGCTAGGAAGCTCACAGTTTTTTTTTTGTCTTTTCAAGACAGGGTCTCCCCGTAGCCCCGGCTGTCCTGGAACTCACTTTGTAGACCAGGCTGGCCTTGAACTCACAAAGATCCGCCTGCCTCTGCCTCCCAAGTGCTAGGATTAAAGGAGTGTGCCACCACGCCCAGCGGAAGCTCACAATTTTTTTTTGGGGGGGGGGTTGCTGCAGTTTGAACCCGGGGGCTCATACATGCTAGGCAAACTACCATTAAGCCACATTTCTAGCCCTGAAGCTCACTTCTTGATCCTTGATATAAGACTCACCCTTCCTCTTGAGGAAAGGCCAGACTTAGAATAATAGACTTCAAGGGCTGGACAGATGGCCTAGCAGTTAAGAGCACTGACCGCTCTTGCAGAGGACCCAGGTTCGATTCCCAGCACCCACATGGCGGCTGAGAACCATCTTTAACTCTGGTTGCAGGGGAATCCGATGCCCTCTTCTGACTTCCGAGGCATTGCACGCCACGGGTGCACAGACCTACATGCAGACAGTACATTTATACACATACAAGAATAAATTAAAAAATTTTTTTAATTGAAAATAAAAAGAGTAGACTCCAGGTGCCTGGCTCTGGGGGTTGCAGAGGCAGGGTCTGTACTTAGTGGGGGAGGCAGTTTTAGTAGAATCCTCTCTCTCTGTTAGCTTTTAATTTACTAATTTTATGTGTATGAGTGTATTATTTGCATGTATGTAAGTGCACCTATACCATGCAGTGCTCTTGGGCAGTCAGAGGAGGTCGAAGAATCTCCTGGAACTGGAGTTAAAGACAATTGTTAGCTTCCATGTGGGTGCTGGGAATTGAACCTGTGTCTTCTGCAAGAGCAGCCAGTGCTCTTAACTACCGAGCCATCTCTCCCACCCCTGTGAACTTTTTATTATAGAAAATTGGATTAGAATAATAGAATGAACTCCATGTGCCTGTTCCCAGCATCACAAGCTGGCCAGGCTAACCCCATTCTCTTTTCCTCTGTCCGTTTTTGAAGTCTACACCAGAGACCAAATCGATTCAAACGTAAACATTTCAGTATGTTTCTCAGCTCAAATGATAAAATTTCTTGGATTTTTTTTTTTTTATGAGACAGGGTCTCCCTTTAGTCCCAGCTGGCCTGGAGCTTGCTATGTAGACCAGGCTGGCTTTGAACTCACAGAGATCCGCCTGCCTCTGCCTCCTGAGCAATTTCTTGGTTTTAACATTATTTTTAGGCATCCAATAATTCCTTAAAACCATCGAATATATGCCAGGTATAGTGGCATATGCCTTTAATCCCAGCCCCTAGGAGGCAAAGGCCAGCCTGATCTACATAGTGACTTCCAGGCAGGCTAAGACTAGAAAGATCCTGTCAAAAAAAAATAATCATCAAATAGCCAAGCCAGAAGTGACAGCACACATAGGAGGCAGGAGAAGCCCAAGTTTAAGACCAGCTTCTTTCAAAAGACAAAAAAGAATCACATGTTCAGTCAGTGTTCAGTTCTAATTGTCTCGCGAATATAATTACAATAGTAAAACATTTCCAGTGTTTTATCCACTGTTCAGATATGGCCACTGTGAAGTTGAGTGGTGGATCTTTGAACTCACTATGTTAAACCAGTGTGGAGTAGCCCCATCTCATAGAGCCCTACCTGCCTCTGACTCCTGAGTGCTGGGATTAAAAGTGTGCGCACTACATTGCCTGATTGACAGATGAAACTTTTGTTTAAATTTTATGTGTATAAGTCTTTCACCTGCATGCATGTAAGTGCTTCTGTGTTTACAATGCCTGAAGAGGCCAGAATATGGGGTCCAGTTCCTTGGAACTGGAGTAACAGTCAGTTGTCAGCTGTCATGTCCATGCTGGGCACTGAACCCAGGTCCCCTGCAGGAGCAGCCAGTGCTCTGAACCGCTGAGCCAGCTCTGCAGGCCTAACTGATGAATCTCTTAAGTGTCTTTTCATCTTTTCATCTGTTTCTCTCTACATCTTTATTTTCTTTTTGTCTTTTTGAGACAGAGTCTCCCTGTAGTCCCAGCTGTCCTAGAGCTCACTCTGTAGACCAGGCTGGCCTTGAACTCACAGAGATCCACCTGCCTCTGCCTCCCAAGTGCTGGGATTACAGGCGCGTGCCACCACGCCTGACCTCTACGTCTTTATTTTTCTCTTCCTATTTATTTCAGGATAATAAGTCATGGGTCCTATAGAATGCCCCGCATGGGGTTTTATTGATTGCTCCCATTTGTCTGTTATTCTTTGTACTTTCTATAAAATTGGCAAATCAGGGCTGGAGAGATGGCTCAGCGGTTAAGAGCACTGACTGCTCTTGCAGAGGAACCGGGTTCGATTCCCAGCACCCACATAGTGGCTGAGAACTGTCTTTAACTCCAGTTCCAGGGGGAATCCGACGCCCTCTTCTGACTCCCGCAGCATTGCACGACACAGATGCACCAACCTACATGCAGACAATACATTCATACACATAAGAAATAAATTAATTAAAAAAACAGGCAAATCTTAAAAATTGATCACACATAGCTTTGGTTGGGCTTCTGCTGCTAAGAATTCCTCTGTGGTTCTACATTCCCCTGTTGGGTGGCTTGAGTCCTCAGACTCTTTTATGTTATCAGGGAGCCATCAATGGCTACCCCTCCATCTGCCCCTTCATGGGGTCACATGTGGCCTCTCTCTTATTTTACTTCCTTTTTCATCTCCTAAACGGGATGGATTTTGTTTTAATGGGACCAGGTGAGTTGTTGTCAGTGACCCATGAAGCTAAAGTGAATGGTGGATCGATGGGTCGATTGATGTATAAAAACTGTAACGCTAGAGCCAAGCATGGCGGTACACAGCTGTCATCTCAGAACCAAGGTGGTCAAGGCAGGAGGATATTGAGTTCCAGACCAGAGAGAGAGAGAGAAAGAGAGAGAGAGAGAGAGAGAGGAAGAAGAAGAAACATACAGATTTTGTTGTATATTCTTTGTACAGTTCTTTTAAAGATTTTTAAGTTATGTTTATTTATTTGGGGGAATGTTCTATTAAGTATCCGTGGAGGTCAGGGGTTAACTTGCAGGAATGGGCTCTTTCCTTTTACCATGTGGTCCTGGGGATTGAACTCAGGTCATCAGGCTTGGCAGCAAGCACCTTCACCCACTCAGCCACCTTGCTGGCTCAAGTTCTTACATTTCGTTTGGCCTTTGCAGAGTGAGTTTTCATTTAAAGTGGGTCCGTCCTATGTTTCAGATATATATATATATATATATATATATATATATATATATATATTCATAAGAAATGTCTCTATAGAAATCTATTTAATTTGGTCACCCTGCCCCACATCTTTCATCTATTTTTTGCTATTAATGTTAATATTTCTTTCCTTTCTTGGNTCTGCCTCCCAAGTGCTAGGATTAAAGAAGTGTGCCACCACGCCCGGCTCAGATATTTTTTGTTGTTTAAAATTTTTTTATTTTATTTTATTTATGTGTATGAATGTACTGTCTGCATGTAGGTCTGTGCACCTGTGTCGTGCAATGCTGCAGAGGTCAGAAGAGGGTGTCAGTCAGAAGAGGGTGTCAGATTCCCCTGGAACTGGAGTTCTCCTGGAATTGGAGTTACACATGGTTCTCAGCCGCCATGTGGGTGCTGGGGATCAAACCCGGGTCCTCTGCAAGAGCAGTCGTCACTCTTAACCACTAGGCCATCTCTCCAGCCCCATGTTTCAGATATTTTTTATCAGAGGGGAGGAGTTGTAGGTGATATCCCGGGGTGACAACCTGGGTAGATGGGCAAGCTCTTCCTTTGGTTCAGGTAAAAGGACAGCCACTGGTGACCTCTGCGTCTATAGCTTGTCCCCATGCATTCACAAGAGCATTTTAGAGACATCTATATCAACAGATCATTGGGCCAAGTCTTCTGCTAAGCAAAGTATATGTCTTTTTCTGTTTTGTTTTGAGAGAGGGTCTCCCTATGGAGCCTAGACTGGTCTAGAGCTTGCTGTGTCCCCCAGGCTGGCCTTGAACCCTAGATCCCCCTGCCTCAGCCTCCCAAGTGCTGGGATTATAGGTGTGTTCTGTCACACCAGGTTGCAATTCTATTTACACGATTCCCATTTATAGACAGTGTGTGCTGAGTGCTCATTGAGTAAATAAAGAAATAATAACTGCTCACTGAATGTAGACTCACATTCACTGTAGACCACACTCACCGAGTGTAGACTGCTCTCTGATGTAGACATTAATAATAATGAGTGCTCACTGAATAGGTCAGACAGAAATAATGACTAGCAAACACTCTCTGGCTTTACCCTGTGTGTGGCATTATCACAGGTTCCTCATGTCCGTCTAATACTTTAGAATTCCCAGGAGTTACTTACTGTTAGATCACTTGACAAATGAGACCACTGATGTCAATGAGGTTAAGAACCAGGCCCAGGTCCACATAGCTTCCAGACTTTAGAACTGGCTATGCTTTTAAACAGGCACCTTTCCAGCACACAAGACCCTGAACCCACAGCAAAGCCAAGTCTTGATAAAGATTTGGAAGCCAGAGAGAATGTAGCATGTGGAGACCGCCAAGCGACTTGGAGACTGGGATGTGGCTGGTGGCTAAAGATTTAGCCAAGTGGGGCTGGAGAGATGGCCTAGCGGTTAAGAGTGCGGACTGCTCTTGCAGAGGACCCGGGTTCGATCCCCAGCACCCAGATGGTGGCTAAGAACCGTCTTTAACTCCTGTCCCAGGGAAATCCGATGCCCTCTTCTGACCTCCGCGGCATTGCACAACACGGGTGCACAGACCTACATGCAGACAGTACACTCATACATATAAAAAAAAGATTTAGCCAGGTGCCAGGCCCAGCCACCTCTTTTGGGGATTGAGGGGGGATAAGCCAGGTGATGGGAAGCTCTAGGGAACCTGTGGTGAGATGTGGGGCATCAGAAAGCTGATTCATGGGGAATCGAGCCACCTAGATAGATGGATCTGGGGATGTGGCAAAAGAGATCACAAAGCTGAGGGTGTGTGAGGATGGAGAGTTGTGGACTTGTGTAGTCAACTGTAGTCATTGTTTTTTGCCTCTTTGGCCTTGATCTGTGGTTAGAATTGGAGAGAGTGGTTTTTAACCAATGTCTGTTAAAACAGAAGAGAAAAGGCTGATCTTTAGTTATTTGTTTTCATTTATGTGTATGTGTCTGCTTGTCTGTATGTGCACCAAATGTGTGCCAGAAGAAGGCAACAGATGCCCTGGAACTGGAGTTACAGGTAGTAGTGAACTGCCCAGTGTTACTGCTGGGAACTGAGCCCGAGTCCTCTGCAGGACAGTGCCTGGGCCTAACCACTGAGCCGTCTCTCCAGGTCCTGTATTAGTTACTTTTTTTTTCTGTATTAGTTACTTTTGTATCTGCAAAAACACCTGACAGTATCGACTTAAGGGAAGAAACCTTCATTTCAGAGGGTGTCAGACCACCCTGGCAGTTCAAGCATTCAAATGCCTCTGTCTGTGGCAGTGGGAGCGTGAGGCAGTGGCTGTTCACATCATGGGTGATCAGGAATAAGAGAGCTAGACCCAAGCTAGGAGGGTGTCTAACCCTCAAAGGGCCACCCCTAGGGACCTAGTTCCACCAGCCTGACCCACCTCTGAAAAGCCTTGAAAATGGTTCCACCAAGGGTAGAGTGCTCCAAGCAAGGGCCTGCCTGCGGGGTAGCTTCAGATTCAAATCGTAACACAGGACTGGGTGCAAGGTTGGTAACCTGTCAGGTGGGAGTATGAGGAGACGGAGAAGAGCAGTGGATGAGGTTTCTGGCTGTGGCAGATAGAGGTAGAGGGTGCCATTGTCCAGGACAACTAACACTCAGAGAGGTCTAGGGGAAGGGGAGGAGACCACAGGTTATGGATGTGAGGTGCTGGGTAGGCTATGTGGAGGTACTCCATAACTCCCCTCTCAAGGGCTCTGGCCTTATAGACCACAGGAAGCCCCCCTCTACCTCCCCCATCACTGCATCTTCTTCTTTATCACACTCATTAACTCACTATTGGGGGGTCTTTGGACCACTCCGGATAGACAGGGATATTGGAGAGCCCTCCCTACCTTAGGAGAGGAGCTGATGTCTCTATAGACACTGTCAGCTCCGGACATCTAAGACAGCAAACTAGAGGCTGCCCTGGGCACCACCCAAGTTTCTGGTTGGGATGGGTGTCAAGGTTGGAATCGGGATTCTGCCCGAAGTCTCTTACCATGTCCTGGGATGGTGCGTTTCTGGGCTTCCCAGCCAGTGAAAGAGAGCTGTGTGGGCCCGTCTGCAGAGACCGCCCCTGCCACCCCAGAAATGTAGCCACTCTGATGTAGGTGAGGGGTACGAAGAAGAGTGATAGAGGAGGAAGCCTGGGGGCTCCACCTGCAGGACCTCACACTCTGGAGGCTGAGGATGGAGGCCGCCCACCATCTGAGGTCATAGTCAGGGAGACTTGGCTTCCACCATAGAGAATCCTGAAGGAAAAATAAACTCACCCTGGGGACACACAGACGGTAAGGCTAGCTGCGACTCCTGGGTCAGAAGGTGGAGGAATCAAGGGCCTCCTGGAGTCAAGGGGCTGTGGGCTGGCCACCAACCTCTTTAGTGGTCAAGCAGTGCTGTCTTCCAGGACAGGGAACGAGGTGGGCTTGGCTGACACTCTATGGACCTTGGGGGGGGTCTGTCTCCAGAGAACATGTTTCAGATCATCTTACTCAGTATCTCCCAGCTAGAAACCCACAGAACTGCAATCCCACCATCCGTGGATCTGATAAACTATGGGGCTCCTGTGTTATCCCCTGAAGACAAAAAGGTATTGAACAGTAGAATGGCGTGTGGCCCTCACTCTGGGTCCCACCCTACCAGGGAGACAGCCCCACCTATATAGTGCTGGGGGCCACACAGCAAGGTCAAGTTTGCCTGGTTCCTACAGAGACTGTGTATCATGGGAACTGCAAGACCATAGAGCCCTGGTGAGCCTTGGTGGTAAGAGCCAAGGGGACAGAGACCACAGACATGAAGTGACCACTTAGCTGTCCTCCCCAGCACCAAGCCCTGTCCTCTTAGGGTTGAGGTGTGCAAGCCCAAGCCCCTCCCATGATTGGGAAGCCAGCCCTAGCCTGTTTTCATAGAGCCCACTGCCTTTCCCAAGCAGGTGGATTTTATTGGAATCCTCTTGAGTCTGTTTCCTGAAACCGTTTTCTAACAGCATTGAGGAGCATCATATATATTTCCTCTAAACCTTGCGAGGCTGACACATCCTTGTTGTGACTGTGAATATCAGAAGTGACATGTAATTGCAGTGATCCATCCTGTTAAGTAGCTGGCAATATATCATCGCAAAATCAGCCAGGCTGGGACTCTCGGAACCCAGTGTTTCTAAACAACAGACCGGTGGCGTCTTCAAACTTCTGAAAACACCGCCCACGGCTCACAGGGGATGCCTTCCCCTCCCTCACCTGCCTGGGACCTCAGAGACACAGTTTCACTCTGGGGAGAGAGAGCCATACACTTGGTTTTCCTTTCTCCTAGGACATCCCTTCCAGGTCACACAATGTAGTGGCTTCTCCCATGTGGGGCTGTGGATGGGAATTCTTGTAAATCTGCTCCTCTAGAGCTAGAGAGATGGCTCAGAGGTTAAGAACACTGACTGCTCTTGCAGAAGACCCAGGTTTGATTCCCAAAACCCACATGGCAGCTCACAACAACCTGTAACTCCAGTTCTAAGAGATTCAATGCCTCTAGCCCCCAGCGACACTTGCATGCACATGAGCACACACATACACATAAATAAAGGTAAATATATAAATCTACCAGATCTCTGTGAGTTCACGGCCAGCCTGATCTACATAGTGAATTCCAGGCCACTTGGGGCTATAGGGAGACCCTGTCTCAATAAGACCAAAAATAAAGAATAAAAAATAATCTAAAAAAGTTAACCAGCCAGGTGTGGTGGTGCACATTTTTGATCCCAGCACTTGGAAGGCAGAGGCAACCGGATATCTGTGAGTTCAAGGCCAGCCTGGTCTACATAGTGAGTTCCAGGACAGCTGGGGCTACAGGGAGACCCTGTCTCAAAAATACACACAAAAAATTTAATCTGTAGCTGGCCCTGGTGGCACAGACTACTAATCCTCCACACTAGAAAGGCTGGAGCAGGAAGATTGCAAGTTCAAGGCCAGCCTGAGCTATAGAAAGACCAGCCAAGCCAGGCATGGTGCACGCCTTTAATCCTAGCACTTGGGAGGCAGAGGCAGGTGGGTCTTTGTGAGTTCAAGGCCAGCCTGGTCTAGAGAGTGAGTTCCAGGACAGCTGGTGCTATAGGGAGACCCTGTCTCAAAAACACCCCCCAAAAAAGAAAGAAAAACCACCCAAAGCAATTTAGCAAGACTCTCGCTAAAATAAACCCTAACAGGAGAGCTAGCCTATAGCTCAGTGGTAGAATGCTTTCCTGGCATGCATGAGGGCCTGGGGCCCTAGGTTCAGCCCCTAGTACTGCAAGAAATATTAAGCAATGTTTTTAAAAAATTAACCAGGACTGCAGAGAGAGCTATTCAGTTAAGAATGCTTGCTTCTCTTGCAGAAGCACCAAGTTCAGCTCCCAGCACCTGGGCTGAGCAACTCAGAAACACCTTTAACTCCAGCTCCAGGAGATCCGACACCCTTTTCTGGCTTCAATGGATAACCACACACACACACACACACACACACACACACACACACATCTTTAAAAAAATTAGCCATCATGGTCCATCATTGAATTCTCCTGTGCATTTATAGGCGTCCTGAATGATACACTCCCTAGGAGGCCTTGACACTAGGGGGAGGCCCACTTGGGCCCCAGCTCTACAGCTGGACTGGTTCCATGTCCCACATTCTTTCCCTTGAGCCTCGTACATTCCTGTAACAGCCCCAGCCTGTGGCTCACCAAAATCTCCTTCTTCCACATGGCCCCAATTTCCCAGCCCTACCCACTCCCCCGCCCCCCATCTCCCTGCAGGTAGAGAGAACATTTGCTTCTTCTTACAGAAGACAGCCTGGGGTCTCTAGCCCGAACTTCCCTTTCCTTCAGTGCATTAAAATATGCTAAATGAAAAATAATGAGCATGTAGAAACTAATAACAGGAATCACCTAATTAAATTAGGAAACAGACATCATATTACTGTAATCTGAAAATTGATATTAATAGAAAATGGTCCCAGAATTGTTATGCTAAAGGTTCCTAGGGGTGGGGAAATTAGAAAGGAGAACAGAACAGAAAAAGTGGGACAATTGTAGCTGATGAAAGTGTGACTTATGTTTTAAGGGAGCTACAATAAAATGCTAAAAACAGAAGCCAGGATCATTGTGTGGATCTAATGAATTAATGGACAAATTTGGCTTTGAAAAAAAACAACACGGGGCTGAGCACATGTGTAGGATAATTTATAAAAGGAGATGGTATAATTAACATTTGTGACACAGTCACGGGGCTTGTGTTTTGGGTGCCTGGCACTGTCCTGAGTGCTTTTGTGCCCTCTCTCTTTACCCTATGAGATCCTTACCCTCCATTTAGGTAATTTAAAGTAGCTGCCTAAAGTACAGTACTTTAAAGTACTTCAAGCCAGGAATCGAACACAGATCTGGGCACTCTGTCCTTGCCTGTGCCTACCTAATGTCAGGGTCTCCGTGTCTTTTCTGATGTTATTCTACTCTTTTGTTTTTCAAAGGATATATCTTACCCACACCCCGCAGATTTTGGCAATAGCCAGACTCCCGGATCCTGGGTTCCCAAGGCTCCTTGACTGTTTTGGTTAGTGAGACCCACAACAAAGGTATCTTCTGAAATTACAGCCCAGCTAGAAAACTGGGTCTTCCATTGTGTGTGTGCCTGGACACCGGCTGAGTGGGGCTGAGGGTTCTGATGCCCGCCCTGTCCCTGATTGCCCTTGGTTTCAGGTTCTGGTTCTCACAGTAGCTTGCTGAACCCTAGAGGACCCAGTATAGTGCAGTAAAATAATGAAAACCAGAGGGGTAAGTAAATCAGCCTGTTCTTTTGTAAATAGTCACGGGTCCAGAGAGGGTCTTAGGTGTGGGATGGCCTCGCTCCATTCTGCCTGAGCAACAATGAACTGGAGAGCCTGGGGAAGGAGGCAGAGGCCAGGATTATGTGTGAGACACCCCAAATGGCATCTGATAGGACACCTGGCATGGAGCCCCATGAGCATTGGAGGTGGAGTCAACACCATTTTTCTCTACCTGGCCTCACACTGCCCTGTGCCTCTCTCCTCCATGACCTGCCAACACACACTCCCACCCAGAGGGGAAGGGCAGCCCAGGGGAGGCTCACTCAACCTCCCTGTCCCTCTAGTTACTTGACCTGAATTCTCAGAGCCAAGAAGGTGAGGCTTTTGAACACACAGCAAAGAGAAGAAGGGGCCCTCTGCCGGTAGGGATGGCCCTTGAGGTTGGCATTTGCCCTCTTCAAGTCCTTAAGCCCCTGCTCCTAATGTGGGCATTGGGGAAGTTGTTTAGAACTAGTCACAGCTCCAAGGACGAAGCTGCTGTCCCCATTATGAGTGGTATCCTTCTCTATGGTCCCTGGGCCTGTCTTGGTTATTGAAAACCTGGATAAGGTCACCACGGTAGTTATGACAACAGAAGTACAAGCAGGCAGGGGCCGGAAGCTCAGGCCTATTGATGGGGAGACCTGAGTGTGGCCCAAGGCGGGGCCAGCTGCCTGCATGTGTTACAGCGGGCTCCGGGCATTCCTGCAGACCTGATTCCTGTGCCTTTAAGGTCAGAGTGGATCTGTTTCCTCCTCACAACATTTGCAGGAAGCCTTGAGCCTCCATGAAGATCTCATTTAAGCCCAAAGCTCAGCATTGCATACCTGCCGATGTTTTCATCATAAAGCTTATTTCCCAGAATCTGGGGCTCTGATGTTTTGACTCGAATCACCGTGAAGCTCCACAGAAGATCCTCTCATTGTAAAATTTTATTCATGGGGCTGGAGAGATAGCCTAGCGGTTAAAAGCGCCGACCGCTCTTACAGAGGACCCGGGTTCTATCCCCAGCACCCACATGGCGGCCGAGAACCGTCTGAAGCTCCAATTCCAGGAGAACTCCAGTTCCAGGGGAATCCGAGACCTTCTTCTGACCTCCGCAGCATTGCACGACACGGGTGCACAGACCTGCATGCAGACAGTACATTCACACACATAAATAAAAAAAATTTTTTTTAAATTTTTATTCATATGGGCAAATAACAGAGATTGCATGGACCCCTCCCCATTACAGCTGTGGTCCAGGAAGCCCTGAGGAGTGGTTGGGTTCTGATAGAGGGACCCAGAGCCCCTGGAGCCTTTCTAAGATTTATTTATTTATTTATTATTTTTATGTGTGTAAGTATTATACCTGCATGTATGTAAGTGCATTTGTGTCATTCAGCAACCATGGAAGACAGAAGACGGTGGAACTTGAGTTACGGACCGTCGTTAGCTGCCATGTGGGTGCTGGGATTCAAACCTCTGCAAGAGCAGCCAGTGCTCTTAACCACTGAGCAATCTCTCCAGCCTCCTTGAAGACTTTCTTTACTTTCATGCTCTGGGGTTTCAGAAATAAGTTGGGGCTGCCTTTTCTGAAGATATTTTTCAGCCATCCTCAAGGACTGGAGATCGCTGACGGAGTGGGCTGTCCTTGTCCAGGCTGAGCCTTGTCCACTGCTGAGCCCTGTTTGGCTGTCCCAAGGCCAAAGGGCCCCGTTTCTAGACAGCAGTTCTCCACCTGAGTGGATTATCTGTAACTACTTCCTCCTCCTCTTCTTTCTCCTCCTCCCCTTTTCTTCCTTTTCCTCCTCCTCCTTCCTTCCCTTCTCCATTCCCCTCTTCTTCCTCCCCCTATTCATTGAGACAAGATCTCACTATGTAACCCAGGCTGTCCTAGACCTCTCCAAGTAACCTAGGGAAAGCCTCAAATTCACCATTCTGCCCTAGCTACCCAAGGGCTGGGTTTATAAGCAGGTACTTACTCCATGCTGGGCTATTCTGCATTAAAAAAAAAATTTTTTTTGAGCCGGGCGTGGTAGCGCACGCCTTTAATCCTAGCACTTGGGAGGCAGAGGCAGGCAGATCTTTGTGAGTTCAAGGCCAGCCTGGTCTACAGAGTGAGTTCCAGGACAGCTGGAGCTACAGGGAGACCCTGTCTTGAAAAGACAAAAAAAAAAAAATTTTTTTTTTTTTGGTTTTTCAAAGAAGCTACAACTATAACATATTTACCCGGATTCCCAAATCTCCATAGCAGCTCTGATTCAGAATGTATTCTGCAGAGATACATGTACACTTGAGTTTCACAACTACTGACTACTGGGGAGTATGGCCCAGACCTCCTTTTTTAAAAATTTTTATTTTAATTTTATTTATTTTTGTATGCGTATGAATGTACTGTCTGCATGTAGGTCTGTGCACCCGTGTCGTGCAATGCTGCAGAGGTCAGAAGAGGGTGTCGGATTCCCCTGGAACTGGAGTCCTCCTGGAATTGGAGTTACAGACGGTTCTTAGCCGCCATGTGGGTGCTGGGAATCGAACCTGGGTCCTCTGCAAGAGCAGTTGGTGCTCTTAACGACTAGGCTATCTCTCCAGCCCCGGCCCAGACCTCCTTTAGGCTGAGTTTACTCTTCCCATCCTGCTAAATTTCATACCTGCTCTCCCCGTGCCTTTGAGAGGTCAGAGAGAGGTAGGGCAGGGGAGGTCAGAGAAAGAGAGAGAGAGAGAGAGTCCTCCAAAGACTGGGGACATGGTTCAGTGGTAGAGCACCTGTCTAGAATCCACCAGTGAGGTGCTGGGGACATGGCTCAGTGGTAGAGCACCTGTCTAGAATTCCTCAGTGAGGGGCTGGGGGTGTAGCTCAGTGGTAGAGCACTTGCCTAGAATCCCCCAGTGAGGGGCTGGGGACAAGGCTCAGTGGTAGAGCACCTGTCTAGAATCCCCCAGGGAGGTGCTGGGGGTGTGGCTCAGTGGCAGAGCACCTGCTAAGACTCTTATCAATAAGGGCCTGGAGGCATGGCTTATCAGTAGAATGCTTACCTAGAATCCACAAGCAAAGCACTGTGGGTATGTCTTGACATGGATAAGACCCCAGGCTCTGTCCCCAGACATGACCCCCACAAACTAAGACTGGGCTTCTAAGACATGGCTGGGGAATGGGGCTATGGGTGTCTGCACTAGGATGCAATAGAAAAGGATTTCTGATCTGCCTGCCTGTTTCCACCGTGCTGGGAACTGCAGAGGTGGCTGTAACTGGCTTCCTTTCTCCACATGTGGCAGTTCCTCCTCGCAAGGTCCCCTGGAGAGCACCAAAGCCTGGTCCAATAGGCTCCTTCCCTGCTATCTCCTGTCATCAGTATCACCTGAGCTATGAGTGCCACCAGAGAGTTCACAGCCATTAGGGAAGCTGCTAGGAACAAAGTTGAGGATGTGTGTGCTGAGTGCAGACTGTGGACCAGGCCCTGCGGAGAGGTGGGGACCCTCACCCAAAGTCACACAGCCAGGAAGTAGCTGTGTTTAAACTAGAACCCTTGTCTTCAAATCCACAAAAATCTGTGATTTTTTTTTTTTTTTTTTTTTTTTTTTTTTTTTTTGTCTTTTTGAGACAGAGTCTCCCTATAGCCCCAGCTGTCCTGGAACTCATTGTGTAGGCCAGGCTGGCCTTGAACTCACAGAAATCCACCTGCCTCTGCCTCCCAAGTGCTGGGATTAAAGGTGTGTGCTACCACACCACGATTTTTTTTTTTAAAGATGTGTCTCTCTGTGTGTCATGTATATGCAGTGCCCGCAGAGGCCAGAAGAGGGCGTTGAATTTCCTAGAGCTGGAGTTACAGGCAGTTGTGTGTTGCCTCAGTCCATGGGAGTAAATAATTCACACCTGAACTTGGGGCTGGCTGCTCTACATTTACCGACATTTAACCTGCCGAAAGTAGACAGAGGAACGCACTGTCATGGCCCAGGCCGAGGCAGGAGACTTGGAACACAGGGTGAGTTATCTATAGCATTTCAGCCACAGAAATGAGTGAAGAATTCTCATTCCAGTGGGAAACCATCAAACGTGGTGATTGTAACCCCCTGCTAACAACCCAGACGGACTAAGTAATGAAATTACATTCATAAGGTTTCAGGTCGAGTGGTCATCGCTTGAATTAGTTTCTTCCCAGAACCCAGCCAGAAATAGCGGTAGTTAATTAAAGGGTTGGCCTGGCTCAAGTCAAGCCTGCGCTTTGCGCATGCGCAGAGGGCACAGGGCACGGAGCACAGGGCTTGCAGAGTTGGAGTGACTCTTGTCCCCTTCCCTGGAGAAGGGTGGACAGTCTGAAAGTCCTTATTGCTGGGGAAGGAGGTGCTGCTCTCATTTCCCTCATTATGGTTAGCCTTAAACTCACTATGTAGCTCAGGCTAGCCTGTTTTAGAAACTTATTTTAGCATATAGCTATTGTACACAAAGGTGAGTATATTAGTTACTTTTCTGTTGTGATACAACACCATGACCAAGGGAACTTATGAAGGAAGAGTGTATTTGAACTTACTGTCCCAAAGGGATTAGAGTCCGTCATGGTGGGGAGGCGTGGTGGCAGGAGTCGCCAAAACAGAAAGCAGAGCGCTCACATGTTCAAGCAGGCACAGGAAGTAGAGAGAGACTGGAAATCCAGAAAGTCTTAAGGGGAATCCGACGCCCTCTTCTGACCTCCGCGGTATTGCACAACCTACATGCAGACAGTACACTCATACGCACACACAAAAAAAGTAAATAAAAATAAAAAGAACTCTCTAAGCCTGCCCGCCAGTGACCTGCTTCCTCCAGCAAGGCCACACCTCCTAAAGCCTCCCAAAACAGCGCCACCAACTGGGGACAAATGCTCGTAATGGCTGAGCCATCTCTCCAGCCCCAGCCTGTATCTTCTTTTTTTTTTTTTAATTAATTTTATTTATTTCTGTATGTGTATGAATGTACTGTCTGCATGCAAGTTTGTGCACCGGTGTCGTGCAATGCCGCGGAGGTCAGAAGACGGTCTCGGATTCCCCTGGAACTGGAGTTCTCCTGGAATTGGAGCTGGGGATCGAACCTGGGTCCTCTGCAAGAGCGGTCGGCGCTCTTAACCGCTAGGCCATCTCTCCAGCCCCCTGTATCTTCTTATAAAGTGGCCAGTCCTGCCATGAAGAACCACCTTGAAGACCTCCTGCCATTTTTTATCAGCTCCTAAGACTACCACCTCCATATAGGAACTTAAGGATTATGTTTCCAACACATGGCGCTTGGGAGACTCATTCGCATTATAGCAGTTCTCATCTGACCAGTCCTGTCCACTAGAGAGAAGAGGGAGGAGAGATGAATTGGGGCATCGCACCAGGACCCCCTTCCACCTCCGCGGCTTCTGGTCTCTCTCCCCTTTGCTCCATTCTAGGGCACAGCCTTCCTCAGGGAGTGCTCTCAGAATTAGGCAGAAAATGCCAGAACCTCTCTGTGCCTCCGAACTTCAGAGACAGCCACATCTCATGCAGTGCCAGCCTCGTTCCTGAGATATGACAGTGAAGGTCATAGTGAACGGTTTTGGCCATATTGGGTGTCTGGTCACCAGGGCTGCCTTCACCTCTTACAATGTGGACACTGTTGCCAGGAATGACCCCTTCAATGACCTCAACTACACGGTCTACATATTCTAGTATAATTCCATCCACGGCAAGTTCAACAATGCAGTCAAGGCTGAGAAGGGGAGACTTGTCATCAATGGGAAGGCCGTCTCCATCTTCCAGGAGCCAGATCACACCAACATCAAACAGGTGATGCTGGAGCTGAGTATGTGGTAGAGTCTACTGGGGTCTTCACCACCATGGAGAAGGCTGGGGCCTAGGAGTCAACATCTCTGCCCTTCCCGCTGGTGCCCCCATATTTGTATGGGTGTAAACTACAAGAAATATGACAACAACCTCAAGATTGGCAGCAATGACTCCTGTGACATGAACTGCTTAGCCACCCTGGCCAAGGTCATTCATGACAACTTTGGCATGACCTTCCATGTTCCTGTGCCCAACATGTCTGTCATGGATCTGAGCTGCCACCTGGAGAAAGTGGCTACATACTATGATATCAAGAAGGCAGGAAAGCAGGTATCAGAAGGCGCCCTAAAGAGAATCCTGGGCTGAACCAAGGACCAGGTCATTTCCTACAATTTTAAAACAATGCCACTCACTTTTCTACCTTTGATGCCAGGGCTGGTATTGCACTCAATGACTACTTTGTCCTGGGCTGTACAAGGACCAGGTCATTTCCTGCAACTTTAAAGCAATGCCACTCACTCTTCTTCCTTTGATGCCGGGCCTGGCATTGCTTCCAGTGACCACTTTGTCAAGCTCATTTCCTGGTATGACATGAATTTGGCTACAGCAACAGGGTGGTTGACTTCATGAGCCACATGTTCCCCTAAGGAGTAAGGAGCCCTGAACTGTTTACCCAGAAAGAGGAAGAGAGAGGCCCTTGGCTGGGAAGGGTCCCTGCCTCAACTCAGCCCCAAAAGTGCTGAGTATATGTTACTTCCCAGTTTCCATCCTAGACCTCCCAGAAGAAGGGGAGGGGCTTAGGGAGGCCTAGTCTCTTGAATACCATCAATAAGGTTCATTGCACCCACCCACCCCTTAAAGAAGAAAATGCGAGAACCACATGACAGCAAACAGTCACTGTGACCCGCCCCAGGAGTGGTACTGACTGAGCGGATGCACCTGTCTGTTTTCTGGATAAAGAGAACTTAAAGCACCCAGAGCAAAGAGAAATCATGGGGGGGGGGGCAGAGGATGAGAGGGACTGAAGAGAAACATGGCCAGCTAGGGCTTGTGGACAGGGATGGGGATAGAATCCTGGAGTGTGTGCAGGCTAGGCAGGTGCTCTACCATGAGCCACACCCCAGCCCCTCACTGGGGGATTCTAGGCAGGTGCTCTACCACTGAGCCACACCCCAGCCCCTCACTGGGGGATTCTAGGCAGGGACTCTACCACTGAGCCACACCCCAGCCCCTCACTGGGGGATTCTAGGCAGGGGCTCTACTACTGAGCCACACCCCAGCCCCTCACTGGGGAATTCTAGGCAGGTGTTCTACCACTGAGCCACACTCCAGCCCCTCACTGGGGGATTCTAGGCAGGTGCTCTACCACTGAGCCACACCCTAGCCCCTCACTGGGGGATTCTAGGCAGGTGCTCTACCACTGAGCCACACCCCAGCCACTCACTGGGGGATTCTAGGCAGGTGCTCTACCACTGAGCTACACTTCCAGCCCCTCACTGGGGGATTCTAGGCAAGTGCTATACCACTGAGCCACACCCCAGCCCCTCACTGGGGGATTCTAGGTAGGGACTCTACCACTGAGCCACACCCCAGCCCCTCACTGGGGGATTCTAGGCAGGGGCTCTACCACTGAGCCACACCCCAGCCCCTCACTGGGTGATTCTAGGCAGGTGCTCTACCATGAGCCACACCCCAGCCCCTCACTGGGGGATTCTAGGCCGGTGCTCTACCACTGAGCCACACCCCAGCCCCTCACTGGGGGATTCTACGCAGGGACTCTACCATGAGCCACCCCCCCCCCAATATTCTAGTTAGGGCTTCACTTTAAAAAATAAAATAACAACAACAACAACAAAAACAAAAACATCTTGAGCTAGCACTCAGGAGGCAGAGGCAAGTGAGTTTGAGGCCAACCTAATCTACAGAGAGTTCTGGGCCAGCTAGGACTACATATTGAGGTTCTTTCACAAAGTAGCAGTAACAGCAAACACCAAAACCAAAAAGTAGCTTGAAGCTGGAGAGATTGCTCAGTGGTTAACACTGGCTGCTCTTACAGAGGACCAGGTTCAATTCCCAGCACCCAAATAGTACCTTACAACCATCTATAACTCCAGGGGATCTAACCCTTTCTTCTGGTCTCCATGACCACCATACAAAACAATCATACACATTAAATAAAAANCACACACACACACACACACACACACACACACACACGCGCGCGCGCGCGCACACACCTTTAAAAAAGGTAAAAAAAAAAAAAAAGAGTTCTTAAAATTTGGGGTTGTAGAGATGCTGCAGCAATTAAGAGAAATGGCTGCTCTTCCAAAGTCCCCTGGTTCAGTTCCCAGAACCCACGTGGTGGCTAACAACCATCTATAACTCCAGTTCCAGAGGATCCAGCACACTTCTGGCTTCTATGGGGATTTCCCACATGTAATACATTTACATACATGCAGGCAAGACACTCATACACACAAAAGAAAAATAAGTAAATTAAAAAAATAAAAACAAGCTTTATTCAGGTATATATCTCTTGGGACTTGTTCCAGGATACTCCCCAACCCCAGGATGCTCAAATCTTATATATATAATGATGCTGCATTTGCATATATAGCCTATATACATTCCTCTTGTATACTTTATATCAAGCCTGGACTATTTACAATACCTAACACAACGTAAATACTATGCAAATAGTTGTTTATACTGAATTGTTTAGGAAATAATGGCAAGAAAAAGTCAGATGTGTTCAGCACAAATGCAATTCCACCCCCCAAATATTTTCAGACCACGGTTGGTTGAACCAGAGATTGCAGAACCCACGGCTGTAGAAAGCCAACTGTATAATTTACATACTGTAAAATTCACCCATTTTACATGCACACTCCAATGATTTTTAGCAAATTTACAGAGCTGTGCAACTATTACCACAATCCAATTTTAGGATATGTCCATTGCCCTCCCCAAAATCCCTTGGTGCGGGTAGTCACTACTGCCCACACCCCATCTCTGCCCCCAGCCCCGGCAAGCACAAGTCTACATTCTGCCTCTGTAAGATTGACTTTTCCAAATACTTCCTATCAATGTGTTCATAAAATATGTGGCCTCTTTCATCTAGCTTCTTTTTTTGGTCTTTTTGAGACAGGGTCTCTCTGTAGCCCCAGCTGTCCTGGAACTCACTCTGTAGACCAGGCTGGCCTTGAACTCACAAAGATCCCCCTGCCTCTGCCTCCTGAGTGCTAGGATTACAGGCATGCGCCACCACACCCACCTTGGAGGCCAGTTTTTAAACTGACAGTACTCCAACAATGGCAGTCTATAAAAAAATAAATAAATAAATAAATAAATAAATAAACTGACAGTACACTGTGTGAAGTAAAGTCTGTGCAACCCAGAAGAGCTGTGAACACAGCCCAACACAAATTATCAGCTTAAAACATCAATTTCCCCAGGTGTGGTGGCACACTCCTCAGTCCCAGTACTTGAGAGGCAAAGGCAGATGGATCTCTATGAAGCCAGCCTGGTCTACATAGCTAGTTCCAGGCCAGCTAAGCCTATCTCAAAAAAAAAATTTATATATATAATATATATATATATATTACANTCCCCCCCCCCCCATGTATACATGCAGTACTAAGGGAAGGCAGAAGAAGGCATGGTATCCCCTGGAACTGGAGTTAGAAGCAATTCTGGGGGCTGGAGAGATGGCCTAGCGGTTAAGAGCGCCGACCGCTCTTACAGAGGACCCGGGTTCGATTCCTAGCACCCACATGGCGGCCAAAAACCGTCTGAAACTCCAATTCCAGGAGAACTCCAGTTCCAGGGGGAATCTGAAACCCTCTTCTGACCTCCGCGGCATTGCACAACACGGGTACACAAACTTGCATGCAGACAGTACATTCATACACATACAGAAATAAATAAAAATTAAAAAAAAAAAAGAAGCAATTCTGAACCACTCAGTGTGAGCGCAGGGAGCTGAATCCTCTACAAAGCAGTACATACTTGTAACCACCGGTCCATCTCTCTAGCTCCTAACATAATGTTCTTTTGTGTGTTTTCCATGCTGGGTATTGAACCTAGGGTCTTGTGCTATGTAGGTGTTTTACCCCTGAGCTACATCCCTATGTCTTTAGTGAAATGTTCTTGGTACTCACCATATCACAGCCCATTTCAATACTCTGTTTCTCTTTAATGCTGAATAGGATTCATTCCACAAAATTTGGGTTCATCCACCCACTGTTGATGGCTATTTGGGTTGTTTGTGCTTTTCTCATTTTTTGTTTTTGTTTTTCTCGTTTTAATCTATTCTTGCGTACTGCTGCTCTGAACATCCACACCTAAGCCTTTTTGTGAACCTATCTTTTTATTCCTTTTGGGTGGATACTTGAGAGGATTGCTAGATTGTATAATAAATGTATACTGACTTTAAAAGGAATTACCAAACAGGCTAAAAATGACTCCATCCACCAGTGATGGACAAGGCTTCCCATCCCTCTGTGTTCTCATCAACACTTATTATTGTCTGTCTTTTTAATTATAGCCATTGTAAGTAGTGTGAAGTTCTATCTCATTTCAGTTTTAATAAGCATTTCTCTAGTGACTAATGATATTAAACATATTTGTTTGTACTTAGTAGCCATCCAAATATCTCCTTAGTGCCATATCTTTTCTTTTATCCATTAAAAAAACTGGTGTTTATTTTTTTATTGGGCTGTAATTATTTTCTGCGTGCCAATATGATTAGCTTTGCAAATAATTTCTCCCATCTACGGTTCATCCTTTTATTTTCTTAGTGGCATGTTTTCAAGTCCAGAAGTGTTTAATTTGAAGTACACTTTTTTTTTGGTCTTTTAAGGGGTTGTGCTTTTGCTGCTGTGTGTTACCCTAAGGCCAAAGATATTCACTTATATTTTCTTCAAAAAGTTTTCTAAGTTTGTTGCATATCTTTATCAATGTATGATCTATTTTATTTTTTTTGTGTTTTATGTGAACACATAGTCTGGCTTTATCTTTTTGTTTCTTAAATATTTAGTGTGTGTGTGTGTGTGTGTGTGTGTGTGTGTGTGTGTATGCATGTGCTGCCACGGGAAGTCAGAGTGCTGGAGACAGGGTATCCCTGTAGCCCCAGCTAGCCTGAAACACACTATATAGACCAGGCTATCTTTGATCTTGCAGAGGTCCACCTGCCTCCTCTGCCTCCAGAGTGCTGGGATTAAAGGTATGTGTTGCCACCTCTGGCTGAAACCCGTCTTTGAATTACCTACACATGCTACTTGAAAATAAATTGGCCAAAGTCTCTATCTCATTCACTGATGACTTATCTTTCTTTATTGCAGTGGTACAATGTCTTAATTACCATAGTAAGTTGTGGAATCAGAAAGTATGAGGTCTCCGACTTTGTTTACCTTTTTCAACATTGCTTTTGCTACTCTGGGTTCTTTGCATGTCCAGTAAATTTTAGGAACATCTTGACAATTTCTGTAAACAAGAAGTCTGCTATGATTTCTCTGGAAGCCAATAGTAAACCTGGGGGAGGAATCGCCCAGAGTCTTGGAGCTGCTCAGCAGTTAAGAGCACTGGCTGTTCTTGCAGAAGGCCCAAGTTCAGTTCCCAGCACCCATATTGTGGCTATCAACCATCCATAACTCCAGGTCCAGGGGATCTGACACCCTCTTCTGGCCTCTGTGGGCACTATACTCACATGTGCATATATCCCCACAGAGACATACAAGTACACATCTTTTAAAAATAAACCAAGTCTGCCGGGCATGGTGGCGCATGCCTTTAATCTTAGCACTCGGGAGGCAGAGGCAGGCGGATCTTTGTGAGTTCAAGGCCAGCCTGGTCTACAGAGTGAGTTCCAGGACAGCTGGGGCTACGGGGAGACCCCATCTCAAAAAAAATAAAATAAAAATAAAATAATAAAATTAAAAAGCCAAGTCTTCCACGAGCGTGGGATGTCTCTGGGCTTGTTTAGACTTTCTTTAACCTCTCCCAGTAGTATCCTGTAGCCTTCAGATACCATTTACATCCTTCTCTTGTTTAACATATGCCTAAGTACTTTTTTTTCTTTTTGGTAGCCTAAGAAGTACAGTTTTTTTTTTTCTTTATTTCATTACTGGGTTATTTCCCTGATACCACGTAGATACACAGTTGATTTCAATATATTAATCTTGTGCGTTACAACTTGTTAATTCTAATGGTAATTTTATGACTGTGCTAGGATTTTCTACAATCTCCGTCTTCAAATAGGTAACCTTTATGAGGTTAAGGGAGTTCCCCTCTATTCCTAGTTTTCTGGGGATAAACCCGCTTGTTTTAGATCTGTTGGAGTGATCATGTGGTTTTATAAGACTTACATTCTGAGACTAGATCCTACTTGATTATATTGTATACTTATTTTTTTCATTTCTATATTCAGTTAGCTAGGGTTATGTTGTGGATTTTAAGGGATAATTATCTGTAGTTTTCTTTTATTGTGTTATCTCTGTCTGGCTTGCCAGGTTAATGCAAGTCTCAGAGTGATTGGGAAGTGTTTCTCTGTCATCCTTTATTCTTCTAGAAGCGATGGGGGAGGGGGACTGCTATTATTTCAAGCATTGTGGAGCCACCAGAGACTGGAATTTTCATTATATGAGATTTTTTTTTTTTTTGAGATAGAGTCTCCCTTTAGTCCCGGCTGGCCTGGAGCTCACTATTGTAGACCAGGCTGGCCTTGAACTCACAGAGATCTACCTGCCTCTGCCTTCCAAGTGCTGGGATTAAAGGCATGTGTCACCACCACACCCAGCCTAAGATGGTTCTTACTCACCATGTGGGTGCTGGGAATTGAACCTGGTCCTCTGTAAGACCAGTCAGTGTTCTTGACTGCTGAGCCATCTCGCCAGCCCATTATAAGATTTTTAAGTCACTAATTCAGACTGTTTCAGAAATACATATCCTTCTAGAAGTTAGCTGATTCTATTCCTGTAAGTCTCATTTGTAAGCATAAAGATGTTCATAGAGTTCCTGTTCCAGTCTACTCTCTTGTCACTTTCATAAACACCATGACCAAAATCAACTTGGGGAGGGAAGGGTTTATTTCAGTTTACAACCCCTAGATCACAATCCATTACTTGGGGGAGTCGGGGCAGCGATTCAAGGCAGGAACCTGGAGGCAGAGGCTAAGGCACAGACCACAGAGGAACAGTGCTTGCTGGTTTGTTCGGCTATGTTCATTATACAGCCCAAGTCCCCTTGCTTAGGGATGGCTCCTCCCGCAGTGGACTGTGCCCTCTCACATCAATTACTAATTAAGAAAAAACGCTTCATAGATGTGGCCACAGGCCCATCTGATTCTGGAAATTCTTCAATTGCGGTTCCTTCTTCCTAGGTGACTCCAGTGGGTGTCAACTTGACAAAAGCAGTCATTCGTATCTAAGGAAACACTTTGTATTCCGTTGATCTCTAAAATTTTATTTATTTTTGTATGTGTATGAATGTACTATCTGCATGTAGGTTTGTACACCCATGTCATGCAATGCCGCAGAGGTCAGAAGAGGGTCTCGGATTCCCCTGGAACTGGAGTTCTCCTGGAATTGGAGTTACAAACGGTTTTCAGCTGCCATGTGGACGCTGGGGATCGAACCCGGGTCCTCTGCAAGAGCAGTCGGTGCTCTTAACCGCTAGGCTATCTCTCCAGCCCACCGTTGATCTCTAATAGCTATCAGTCCCTTCCTTTTGCTTTTTCCATGTTTTGCTTTGCTCCTGTCTCATTTCCCAAGGCAGAAAGTTACTCTGTAGACCTCCAATCATTCACCTCTTTCTCAGGCTACAAATTGTCCTCTGGGAGCTGCGTTGGCACCACCCCACTTAGCTGTCTTTTCCCAGCTCTCTTTACTGAATTTCTGTCTGATCAACTCATCTATTGCTCATCCTGACCCATATCACAGCCTTGGGAGAGCAGAGATTCTGGAATTATTAGTTATGATATGCCTGGGCATGCAGTGTTCTGGTCTATCGTCACACCTGTTCCTCACTGGGCAGGAGTGATAAAATCAGCTCAGGCCATAATGTTACCATCTTCGCAGTGTTCTTTCTGAGGTTCAGCAGGATTTCTGGAATATGTGCTTCTTGATACATGTACTTTCATCAATTTCCAGAGGGTTTGGAAGGAAGAGGTGTTGTTGTTGTTGTTTGAGATATGATCTCACTGCTAGCCTTGAATTCACCAAGTAGCCTGACCGACCTGAAATTCACAGTCTTCCTGACTCAGCCTCCCAAGTGCTGGTGCTAGACTGCACCACTAGGTGTAGCTTCAAAGTTCATATATATGTATATATATAATTATATATATATAATATATATATTATTTCTGCTGCTCTGGCATTTGATATCCTTCCCTGCACCTCCAGATATCAAGTTAGCACATAATTTTATCTCTTTTAGTTTTTTCCTTTTTTTGGTATTTGGTATTTTTGAGTCAGGGTCTCCAGTACCAGCTGACCTGGAGCTCGTTCTTGTAGACCAGGCTGGCCTTGAACTCACAGAGATCCGCCTGCCTCTACCTCCCGAGTGCTGGGATTAAAGGCGTGCACCACCAAACCCGGCTAGCACATAATTTTTCAGGACTCAGTCTTGGGCCTTGTAGCAGCAGAATGCGTGACAGGAGCCTTGGTCTGCACAGGGTGGTGAGGGTGTGTGTGTGTGAGGGGAATCCTGAGCCAAAGTAAGCTGGAGGACTCTGCCCTCAGCTGGAGTCCCCAAACCCTGCTCAGCACCTGCCCTGGTCACCTCTGCTGCCCCACACTTCCTTCCTGTCTGTCTGTCTTCTACTATCTATCCATCCATACTTACAGGAACATACTATAAAACCATAGCCCCAGAGCTGGGGAGATGGCTCAGTGAGCATAGTACTTGGCGTACAAGCATGAGGACCTAAGTTCAAATCCTCAGAAGTCACAAAGAGCCAAACCATATGGACAAATAGCAGGCAGAAACAGGAGAACCCCTGAAAATTTGGGGCCAAGTGGACTGGCATGTGTGGTAGGAAAAAAAAAAACAAGAGACCCTGTCTCAAGCCAATACCCAAGGCTATCCTTAGACGTCCACACATGTACCTTGGTTCATATCCACAAATAGGAATACAGAGGCTGTAGAGATGGTTCAGCAGTTAATACTGGCTTCTCCTTCAGAAGACCCAGTTCACCTCCACATGCAGCTAACAACTGTCCCTTACTCCAGTTCCAGGGGATCCGATGCTATCTTCTGGTCACCACAGTCACCGCATGACATAGGTGGACTTAAGTACTTGTACTCGTAGTCAAAACGTTCACACACATAAAATAAAAATAAATAATTTATTTTTTTTTTCATTTTTGAAAGGAGGGAAAGAAAAAGGGAAATTAGCAAGATACAAGTTAAATAAATTAAAGTGGGTTCGGGTCGGGAATCCCGGGGTTAAACCGAAGGACCCCTCCCCCGCCGGAGGGAAGGAACGGCGGTCGGCTGCGCCGCCTGCGCCGACTGAAGAGAGAAAAATAAATAATTTAAAAAGCAAATAAGGCTGGGTGTGGTGGCACATGCCTTTAATCCCAGCATTTGGGAGGCAGAGGAAGGTGGATCTCTCTGAGTTCAGGGCCAGCCTGATCTACATAGTGAGCTCCAGGCCAGCTGGGGTTACAGGGACACACTCTCTCAAAAAGACAAAAAAAATTAAAATGCAAATAATAATATACACATGAAGATTAAAATAAAAACATGGCCTGGGGGGGTCAAGTTTGTAGCTTTTTGTTTTTTTTAGTGTTTCTCTAGGTAGCCGAGGCTAGCCTTGAACTCATCATCCTCCTGCCTCAGCCTCTCAAGTGCTAGGATTATAGATATGCACCACCACTGCCAGCTCAGTGACTTCTTAAACAATGGGATGGAGCCTGGCCAGCCTATGTGAATCCTGGCAGCAACCACACACTGTGATGAGGTCCTGAGCTTCCTACAGGCCGCCACAGATAAGGTCAGACTGACCTGGCACAGCCCCTTCATCCTCAGCCATGAAGGGGCTTGCTGCCCTCTCTGGAACACCGTAGTTGAGGAATGGGTGCAGGCACGTGTCCATGTATGCTTTATCTAACCCTGTGTCCTGGGAGCTGCTGAATCTTCCCATTTCCGTGATCTCTCATGGAGGGATGAGGGTTTGTTTTCCCAGCAGGCCACAGCGGCCGAGGATCTGCCTGGCATGCTGGGTGACATTAGAGGTGTGTCTGTGGTCTTTGAAGAGCTCCTCACCCTGTGGCCTGGGCAGTCAGGCTGACCAGACAGCTGCTCACCTCCTCCTTCTCTCCAGGGTCTTCATCCCTCCTGTGAGCAGATGTAGCTAGCAGACAAACCCTGAGTTTCTGCGTTGTTGCTGGGGAGACTGGGATTGGCTTTTTGAACCTGTTCTTTGAGCTACTGAATCCCCTGCAGCTGAGGAGGGCAGGCAGGTCAAGACCAGCCCGGATCCCACAGCTTTCATAAACCAGCACCAGGCAAGCATGGTCAGAACAGTAGCTCCCAACCCGATAGAGTGTTAACTCTAGGCCCTTGTTAGTCACCTGTGAAAAGCTGGGCGTGGTAGTGCACGTGTGTGATCTCAGCCCTCGGGAGGCTAATTCCAGGCCAACCTGGGATACATAGCGAGACTCTGTCCTCAGGAAAACAAAAAGTACTTGGGTCATCTATGGACCTACATATTTGTTTTTTTTTTGTTGTTGTTGTTGTTGTTGTTTTTGTTTTAAAGTCAAGCAAACAATCATGTCTTCCCTCTGTCCAAAGCCAGTCTCTGGGGGAGGAATAAGGAGCCAGAAGTTTTCAAAGCACTCATCTGCCTCCTCTTGGACAAGCAGGTATGAAAGTCTGGTTTAAAATAGGGTGTCTCAGGGGAGAGATGGCCTAGCCTAAGAGCTCTGACTGCTCTTGCAGAGGACCAGGGTTCGATCCCCAGTACCCACATTGCGGCTGAAAGCTGTCTTTAACTCCAGTTCCAGGGGAATCCGACACCCTCTTCTGACCTCCACGGCATTGCACGACACAGGTGCACAGACCTGCATGCAGACAGTACATTCATACACATAAAAAATAAATAAAAATTTAAAAAAGAAACAAGGAAATAAACTGTTGATAGCATACTTTAAAAAAAAGAATAAGGGCTGGAGAGATAGCCTAGCGGTTAGAGCACCGACTGCTCTTGCAGAGGACCCGGGTTCGATCCCCAGCACCCACATGGCGGCTTAGAACTGTCTGTAACTCCAATTCCAGGAGAACTCCAGTTCCAGGGGAATCCGACACCCTCTTCTGACTTTCGTGGCATTGCATGACACGGGTGCACAGACCTACATGCAGACAGTACATTCATACACATACAAAAATAAATAAAAATTTAAAAAAAGAATAAATAAAAAAATTTAAATAGGGTGTCTCAGATTTTACCAAAGCCCTGGGACACTAAATACAGCCTGGTAGTGGTGGTGTTGGGACCCAAGAGGCTGCATTACTTTAAAATTATATTCAGAGTCATGGCTTAAAATATGGTCTGTAGACTTGGTAAGACTTGTACTTCCTAAAAATACAGATTCTCAGGTCTGACTCTGAAATCTACTGAACTTAGTCTCTATCATCTACCTACCTACCTATCATCTACTATCTATCTATCTATCTATCTATCTATCTATCTATCTATCTACCTATCTATCTCTGTCATCTATGTTTCCATCCATCCATCCACCCACCCATCCATCCATCATCCATCTATCCATCCATCTATCCATCCACCCATTCCTGAAGGGATCTTGCCATGCAGCCCAGCCTGGCCTTGATCTCCTGGTACTCCTCCCTCAGCCTCCAGAGTCCCACTCAGCACCACCACACCCAGCCTAGAGTCTGCATTTTAACAGGGTTTCCCTGTACTTTGAAGTTTGAGAAGCACTGATTTTTACAGGAGTTGAGTGCCTCAATGAAGCTAAGAAGTGGCAAATGTTTTCTTGAGGCTGTCAAGGGTCACTGCTGCCATATAAGTCTCAGGTCCTTCCAGCCTCTAACAGCTCTGTCCTCCTTTACTTGAGCCTGCTCTGGAATGGCAGACTGGCTGGCTATAGCTCAGACTGGCTGGCTACATTTCATCTTTGACCCCTTCCCAAACCCTCTGCTTCAGTCCTTCTTCATCCTATCCCTTGCTAAAATTCCTTCCCTGGGGCAGACATAAGGTCCCAATGACAACTAAAGCACAATTCCACTGAAGTTCACCCTGGAAGTCCAGTGAGTTTATTGGGCTTACTTACAGAGCAATGGATGTAGAGTCACTTACAGAGTGGGGGTGCTGTTCCACAAGACCACACCAGAAAGCCCTTACTCAGTGTATTAGTCACTTTTCTGTTGCTGTGATAAAACACCAGACCAAGGAACTTATAAAAGGAAGAGTTTATTTGAGCTTACGATTGGCGGTTCCAGGGAATGAGAGTCCATTGTGGCAGGAGGCGTGGTGGCTGGATCTGGAACGGCAGGCCGAGGGTCACATCTCGCGAAGAGCACAGGAAACAGAGAGAGGGCAACTGTACACCATGAGGCTTGTTAAACTCACTAAGCCTGCCCTCAGTGACACACTTCCCCCAGCATGGCCACACCTTCTAAGACCTCCAAAAACAGCGCCACCAACTGGAGACAAATGTCTGAATACTTACAGCCTATGGGGGACACTCATGCAAACCACCACACTCAGCATGGTTTAATGCTACCCCCATAGTTATGTAGTTGAAGCCTTCATCCCCATAGTCCTTCCCCGACTATATATTCTAGCCCTGCCCAAAGCCATGTGCAATTAGGACAGAATTATATACACTGTGTTCGGAGGAGAGCCTGGCTACTCGGCCGAGCATCCCATGGCCCTCCCCACTTCTCCTTCTATGAGGAGATGTCAGAGTCTACCAGCCCAGCTGTGGTGATCTTTTCCAAGCAGGCACAGCTGAACTCATGAAGATGGTGGTTGTTTGGACACCACCACCGTGGTGGGAGTTCCTAAAACCCAAACCAGGGCCTGCCTGTTCTTCCCCAGTCCTCTGATCTTGGATGCAGTCTTGGCACACTCAAATCTGAAGCCTGGGCCCATAGTTGACCCTGCTCTGCAGGAGGGCAGCTCAGCCCAGGGACCACTGAGCAGCCTGCCCCAGAACAGCATCCTGCCCCAGTTCATCCCAACAGGTCCAGCCTTCTTCCTCCAGAAACTCAACTCGAGACATACCCACTTTCCTTTTCTCTCTAAGTGACTTGTCTAGGATAGTAACCCGGGCTACATCATCTATCTATCCATCCACCCATCTATCATCCATCCACCCACCCATCCATCTATCCATCATCCCTGCGTTCATGATATGTTTCCATCCATCCATCCATCCACCCATCTATCCATCATCCATGCATTCACACATGCTTCCATCCATCCATCCATCTATCCATCCATCCATCCATCTATCCATCATCCCTGCATTCACGCATGCTTCCATCCATCCATCCATCTATCCATCCATCCATCCATCCATCCATCTATCCATCATCCATGCGTTCACGCATGCTTCCATCCATCCATCCATCCATCTATCCATCATCCATGCATTCACGCATGCTTCCATCCATCCATCCACCCATCTATCCATCATCCATGCATTCACGCATGCTTCCATCCATCCATCCATCTATCCATCCATCCATCCATCCATCTATCCATCATCCATGCATTCACACATGCTTCCATCCATCCATCCATCCATCCATCTATCCATCATCCCTGCATTCACACATGCTTCCATCCATCCATCCATCTATCCATCCATCTATCCATCATCCCTGTGTTCATGCATGCTTCCATCCATCCATCCATCTATCCATCCATCCATCCATCCATCTATCCATCATCCATGCGTTCACGCATTCTTCCATCCATCCATCCACCCATCTATCCATCATCCATGCATTCACGCATGCTTCCATCCATCCATCCATCCATCCATCCATCTATCCATCCATCCATCCATCTATCCATCATCCCTGCATTCACACATGCTTCCATCCATCCATCCATCCATCTATCCATCATCCATGCGTTCATGCATCCTTCCATCCATCCATTCATCTATCCATCATCCATGCGTTCACACATGCTTCCATCCATCCATCCATCTATCCATCCATCCATCATCCATCCATCCATCTATCCATCATCCATGCATTCACACATGCTTCCATCCATCCATCCATCTATCCATCCATCTATCCATCATCCCTGCATTCACACATGCTTCCATCCATCCATCCATCCATCCATCCATCTATCCATCATCCCTGCGTTCACGCATGCTTCCATCCATCCATCCATCCATCCATCATCCATGCATTCATGCATCCTTCCATCCATCCATCCATCCATCTATCCATCATCCATGTGTTCACGCATGCTTCCATCCATCCATCTATCCATCCATCCATCCATCCATCCATGCGTTCACGCATGCTTCCATCCATCCATCCATCTATCCATCATCCATGCGTTCATGCATGCTTCCATCCATCCATCCATCCATCCATCATCCCTGCATTCACGCATGCTTCCATCCATCCATCCATCTATCCATCATCCCTGTGTTCACGCATGCTTCCATCCATCCATCCATCCATCTATCCATCATCCATGCGTTCACACATGCTTCCATCCATCCATCCATCCATCCATCGTGCATTCATCCCTTCGTCCATCTGTCCTCTTCTTTCTGTTGTCTTCTGATCTGTCCCCTGTGAACAAGTCATTTTCAGACTTCCTCTCTCCGATGAGGAGCCGTCTGGCCGAGGTCATGCGTGCAGCTCCACTCTCTGGCCGTGCTGGCACCTGCCTTGTCCTGCCGCTCCCAGCATGGCCTCAGCCCCGATGGAGTTGGGAACCACCTGTGGGTGACGTGGGGCTCTTCCTGGTTGAGCTGCAGCATCTTTTCCTGGAAGATGAGATCAGCAGACAATGCACTGACTTGCAGGCCAGTTTTGTGAAATGATAGGATCAGGCCTCGAGGGAGGGTTGATGGACTATAATTTAGAAAATAGAAGACAAGACTTCCCCGGGACTGTCAGCTCTACATTCCAGCATGCTTATGGTTGCCTTGGCAACTCAACAGGTTAAACTTCTCAGGGCATCAGTGACTGCTCAGGCAGAAGGTGATAGGACTCAAGAAGACAGACAACAGCACTCAGGGTGACCTTGATCTCCCTTATGATTTACCTGGCCCTGTCTCACCAACCATCTCTTCTAATCCCCATTCCCCTACCCACCCACATACCCACACACCCATCCATCCATCAATTCCCCTTCCAATCCACCACCCACACACCCATCCATTCACAATCAATCCTGACATATATCTATTCATCTTCCTACTCATCCACCCATTTTCCTGTGATCCATTCATCCCCTAATCCACCCATCCATCCCAGGCCCCCATGCAGAAAACTGTCATCAAACAACTGCTGTGTGCCTGACTCCCTTCTAGATTCTTCTACAAGTATATGAGTTCCTGGCTGTCCAGGTCAATCAGGAATAATTCTCTGTGGATCCAGAGGCATCTGAGCAAACTTGGGTATCAAGAACTTCATAGAGACTTTACCCGGCACCTGTGTGGGCCCCTTTAGAAAATACTCTCATATAAACACTGCCGTGATATGGATCTTTTCTTGTTTGTGTGCATACGCTTCTTTTTTTAAGACATTTTTATTTTCAATTATGTTCTGTCTGTGTGTGTGTGTGTGCGTGTGTGTGTATGTGTGTGTACACACGCAATGAGTGCAGGTGCCCATGGAGGCCAGAGGCATTGGAACCCCTAGAACTGGAGTCATAGGCAGTTGTGAACCACCACGTGAGTGCTGGGCACTGAACTCTGGTCCTTTGCAAGAGCAGAAAGGGTTCTTAACTGCTGAGCCATTTCTCCAGCCCCTAGACTCTTCTGACAGTCCTTTCATTAACATGAAAAAAATCAATATCATTTCAGTTCTCACTACATGATGGACCTCTTTTTTAATAAACATACCTAGATTGTTATTCCTTTCAGTATCTTTATGATATTTATTCTAAATACATACTGTTTTGTTTTGTTTTGTCTAAGTCAGTCTTACTATGTAGCCCAGGCTGGCCTTGACCCTGCAATCCTCCTGCTTCAGTCTCCTCAGTGATTTACGTTTAAGTTGTTTCTAGTTGTCTGTTTGCCTCATGAAATCGTCTTATGTCCTCTGAGTCATCTTTTTCTGTTTCCTTCTTTTGATTTCTCTTGCTATCCAGATGCTCAGTGGTCCTTAGCAACTTAGAAGTAGGGCCCTAAGCACCCGATGTAACTCCTCACTGTATTATGTGAGGAGTCTGCCACCTTGCTGCAGAGGTTCCAATGGAGAATGTACTAGTTAGCTATAGCTGCAATAACAAAAGTATCAATGACCAATTGGCTTAAACAATTATCATGGAGACCAGAAGTCTAAGAGCAAGGTGTTGGCTGGGCTGGTTCTTCCAAGGTCTCTCTCCTTGGCTTATAGGTACCACTACCTTCTCCCTGTGTCTTTACCTGGTCTTTGCTGTGTATCTAAGCCCTACACTTCTTTTCTTATAAGAACAGCAGTCACATAGGGTGCACCTTAATGGACCCCTATTGCTTGTCTCTATTTTTTATTTATTCTTATTTTTATTTATTTTTTTAAATTTTTTATTTATTTCTGTATGTGTATGAATGTACTGTCTGCATGCAGGTTTGTGCACCCATGTCGTGCAATGCCACGGAGGTCAGAAGAGGGTGTTGGATTCCCCTGGAACTGGAGTTCTCCTGGAATTGGAGTTTCAGACGGTTCTTGGCTGCCATGTGGGTGCTGGGGCTCAAACCCAGGTCTTCTGTAAGAGCGGTCGGCACTCTTAACCGCTAGGCCATCTCTCCAACCCTTATTTTTTTTTAATGTATATGAATGTAACTGTCTGCATGTAGGTTGGTGTACCCATGTTGTGCAATGCCGCGGAGGTCAGAAGAGGACGTCGGATTCCCCTGGAACTGGAGTTAAAGATGGTTCTTTGCTGCCATGTGGGTGCTGGGAATCGAACCCGGGTCCTCTGCAAGAGCAGTTGGTGCTCTTTTTTATTTTATTTATTTATATTTTTGTATGTGTATGAATGTACTGTCTGCATGTAGGTTTGTGTACCCATGTCGTGCAATGCCGTGGAGGTCAGAAGAGGGTCTTGGATTCCCCTGGAACTGGAGTTCTCCTGGAATTGGAGTTACAGACGGTTCTCAGCCGCCATGTGGGTGCTGGGGATCGAACCCGGGTCCTCTGCAAGAGCAGTCGGTGCTCTTAACCGCTGAACCATCTCTCCAGCCCTTTATTCTTATTTTTAATATTTTATTTTATGTGTATGAGTGTATTACCTGCATGTATGTAAGTGCACCCATGTCATACAATGCCTGCAGAGATCAGAAGAGGGTGTTTGATTCCCCTGGAACTAGAGTTAGAGACTGTTGTTAGCTGCTGTGTGAATCCTGGGAATTGAACCCAGGTCTTATGCAAGAGCAACCAGTGCTCTTAACCTCTGAGCCGTCTCTCCAGCCCTGATTATTCTTTTCTTATGTTTTGCAGGCATGTATGTAGGTATAACCATATGCATGCAATCCCTTCAGAGACCAGAAGAGGGCAACAGATACCTAGAACTGGAGTTACAGATGGTTGTTAGCCACCATGTGGGTGCTAGGAACCAAACCCATGTCCTCTGCAAGAGTTGCCAGTGCTTTTAATCACTGAGTTATCTCTCCAACCCCATAACCACCTCTTTAAAGGCCTTTATCTTCAAATACAGTTGTAGTCTAAGGTCTGAGAGTTAGGACTTCAGCACAGGAAGTGGGGGGGGGCAGGGTTGTCAACATACGACTGAGCCTATGACAGGGAGACTTACAATTTCTAGTCTTGAGAAAGACTCCACCATGTGCAGGCCAGGGAAGGAACCTGAGGTTCTGACCAGTTTGTGGGAAAGATTCCAGTTAGTTCTCTTAGTCCAGTGCAACCCTGGTCTCTGCCTGGGATTCGCTAGTCTTCTGTAGATCCTTATGAACCAAACCCTAGCTCTCCAGCCCGGGGCAGGAAAGGCCAGATTCTAAGCCGCCCTTCCTCCCCCTACTGCCTCTGCTCATTCTAAATCTCATGCCTCCCCTGTGTTGTAGAGCAAATCCCATTTCCATACACCCCCCTGCAAGCTTGGCCAGCATGTCACCTTCACCCTGTGGAATCTGTTGTCACCCTCGATCTGCTCTCTGTCTCCCAGAAATGTGTTGGAATCTGTCATCTGCTGCTGTCCCCCTCTGGTGCTGTTTGTCACCGTGGGCTGTTTGCTGTCTGTTTTATTCTTTGCTGTCATTATACTGTGACTCTAGAAGGAAGCTGAGATCAATGTATATGTTCAGTCATCTGTGTTTACCCAGAAGCCTCCTGGTCTCCCTGCAGGAAGAGGTAAAAGCCACAGCCTGCGAAGGAGGGTGAGGAAGCAGCTCTACGCAGGCCAGACCCCAACTCTTTAGTCCCTGTTGGGTCTAGTGGGGCCAGAGAGGCTGAGCAGAGAAAAGGCACCAGCCATGGGCAGGACCTGGGCACCTATCTTTTTTTAAATGCAATTATTTTTATTTTAATATGAGTAAGTGTTTTGCTTGCATGTAGGTAAGTGCACCTATGCATGCAATGTCCACAGAGGCCAGAAGAGGGCATCGGACCCCCTGGAACTGAAGTTACAAATGGTTGTTAGCTGCCATGTGGATGTTGGGACCCAAACTTGGGTCCTCTGCAAGAGAAACCTGAGCTTTTAACCACTGAGCCAGCTTGCCAGCTTTGGGCACCTCTTTTTGACATCTGAATCCCATGTGCACCCCGATTCACAGCTCTCATGCTTTGGGGTGCATGTTCTTCTGGACCACCTACTCTCCCACTGACTCCATGGCTTCCCCCCTCCCCAGCTTCAGGGTCCCAAGACCCACCCTGTCCCCTCTCTCTGTTCTCACCAGTGATGTCATAGGTATGGCTCTATACAGCCAGAGACCAGGGAGGCAGACAGTGTCTACCACCTCTGAAATAAAATGTTTTCCAAACTGTTGCTGAAGCTGCTAAAATGTTTTTAAATCTTTTATACTTCTCTTGCTATAAGGCACATACATTCGGTTGGCGGGGGGTGGGGGTGGGGGCTTAAGGAAGCCCCGATGCTGGGAAAGGCAAATTGCAGGGCTGTCCCTAAGACAGGAGGGGTGAGGCCACCTGTCGGCAGGGGTGGGGGCAGTAGGGAGGGGCTGGGTGGCTGAGGCAAGATAATCTACGTTGGTGGTCCTTTGGACATCGTTTTGGGTCCTTCTGAGATCTTAATGTCCTTGATGGAAGTGGGTTTGTATCTGAGGGTCCATCCCCCAACTTCAGACATCTGTTTCAGAGGCCCAAGCTCTCTGAATAAAAGAGAGACAGTAAAATGTCTTTGGAAGAGACATTGTGGCACATGCCTATAATCCCAGCGGTCTGGAGCCTGAGAATGGAGGATGGAGAGTTTGAGGCCAGACAGGACTCTAAGGCAGAATGGTGGGGTGACAGGGGGATCCTGGACTGTGGCCTCAGAGTTGGACTTTGTACCGTCCACCTTCAGTGAATGAGGACTGAAGTCAGAGGATACCAAGTCCCCTAGACTGTCCAGGCCTGCAGAGCTGCTGCCTGGGTCCCCAGCGGGGGAGGGGGGGTGACGGACGATGACATGGGGACGATGGGGGACAGACAGTAGTGGGTGAGCCACACTTGACAGGATGGGCCCTGAAGCAAGGTACAGTGCTACCCAAGGAAAAGAAGCCTGCATGGTCTGTCCTCATGTGTGCAGGGAGTCTGCGTGGTCTGTCGTCATGTTTACATGGAGTCTGCGTGGTCTGTCCTCACGTTTACAGGGAGCCTGCGTGGCCTGTCCTTGTGTTTACAGGGAGCCTGCGTCGTCTGTCCTCGCGTTTACAGGGAGCCTGCATGGTCTGACCTCGTGTTTACAGGGAGCCTGCGTGGTCTGTCCTTGCGTTTACAGGGAGCCTGCATGGTCTGACCTCGTGTTTACAGGGAGCCCGCGTGGCCTGTCCTCACGTTTACAGGGAGCCTGCGTGGTCTGTCCTCGCGTTTACAGGGAGCCCGCATGGTCTGTCCTCGTGTTTACAGGGAGCCCGCGTGGGCTGTCCTTGTGTTTACAGGGAGCCTGCGTGGTCTGTCCTCGTGTTTACAGGGAGCCTGTGTGGTCTGTCCTCGTGTTTACAGCAAGCCTGGGTTTCCCCTTCTAGGGAAGGCGTCATGTGACAGCCTCCTGTGGGCAGCTCCGACACTCAGGGAGGATAGATGGCCTGCCTTGTGACAGCGCCATCATGACAGCCACACACCCACCATGTTGGTTACTAGATGAGAACAGGTGGGCACAGGACAACATGGAGCCCCTGATCAGTTGTCCCCAAGAGCCGTCCTGCTGTCTCCAGCCCCTCACTCCACAGAAACCTGGCGTCACCCCAGCCCCACGGCCAGGCCCTCCCCTCTGCAGAACCCACGGTCCATCAGAGGAGGCAGTACAGGAAGTTCCTGGTCCCTTAGGGAGAAACCACAGTGACCATGTGGGCCTGGTCACACACACACACATGCTCCCCATACATGTGCATATATACACACATATGCCACAAATCACACATGTATTTGCCACCATACACAGTGGACACATGTTTAGATATCTATACCACACATACACATACATACCACTCACATG
>VZQC01000845.1:251802-414302 GCA_009823505.1 Rhizomys pruinosus | reverse complement strand
TCTCGGCAGGCAGGCAGCTCTTCCAAGTCTCCATGAATAATTGAAGACACCTTAAAATGTGCTGCTGCAGCCTCAAGAATGCGCCTCCCACACTGTAAGGTAGCTAGTCTGGATGCTGCTGGGTGGGCTCCGTGTGCCAGAGGTGGCTCAGGAGGGGGTGCAGAGCCAGACCCGACCAGCTGCTTTGAGCCCTGACTCGTGACCTTTCTCCTTCCCAGCCTCACTGTCTAGCTCCAGGCTTGAAGCATCCAGGGCAGGCCAGGCTTATCCAGAAAGACCTGCTACAGGTAGCTTGTGCAGCTCCCAAGCCAGGGTGCACAGAGAGGCCCGCTTTGGGGAGGGGACAGGAACAGATGTAGTTCTGAGACCACATCCACTCTTCGTAGCTGTCTCCTGGGCAGGCCCTAACTAGGGCTCCAGTGCAGAGAGGCAGGGGCTCTGCTTAGAGCCTCTCCCTTCCGCATCCTTGGAGAAGTACCTCGGGCCCTGGTGGGAGCGACAAGAGGTGGTGGTTTCCAGGGCTCCTGGAGAGTACGCACAGGGCAGCAGACCCGCCCAGCTATGGTTGTCCGCACCTGTGTATGTGAAGATGTTGTCACGGGCGTGGATACGAGCAAATCCAACAGCTGTGTGGCTGTGTGTGATGGTGGAACCCAACTGAACCTGCGGGCCTTTGAAGCCAATCAGGGCTAGGAAGGGCCTCTGTCTCCCTTTGGTTCCAAGCTGACGACCCGACCCTCACCCCTGGGGTACGCTCTACATGAGTCTGCCTAACCACAGCTGTTGGCTCTTCCCACACAGGCCGCACCTGAAATTCTAACCCCTCAGACTTAGAATTCCTAGTAATGAAATTTGCGAAGCTGAAAAGTACAACCCAGAGTTGGAGAGATGGCTCAGCGATTAAGAGCACTGGCTGCTCTTGCAGAAGACCTGGGTTCGATTCCCAGCACCCACATGGCGGCTAACACTCATTTGTAACTCCAGCTCTAGGGGATGTTGTGCTTTCTTCTGGCCTCTGTGGGCACCAGACTTGCACATGGTACTCTTACATGCATGTAGGCAAAACACTCATAGGCATAAAACAAATAAGTAAAATAATATTAAATTTTATGTACAGGGTGTGGTGAGACACATCTGTAATACTATCACCAGCCTGGGCTATATGGTGAGACCCTGTCTCAATAAGTGTGTGTGTATGTGTATGTGTGTGTGTGTGTGTGTGTGTGTGCGTGTGTATACACCTTGGTCTCTACTGTGTCATTGCTGTAGTCTTAGGGACCAGGGAGCTCTTGTTTCCCTGTCACCTGCATCTGTTCCAAATGGCAAAGGAAGGTTTTATTTCTCTCTTGACTCTCTAGTAGCTCCGTGAACCTCTCCTGGGAGGAGTTCTCCATAACTGGGGACTAAGAGGTTCTCAGCTCAGAGGTGACATGAGTTAGGCCAGGAAAATGGGGCTACAGTGTTCAGCTTCGTTCTCTGACCCCATGTCCTTTCATCCGCTTGTGACAGGTGCTTTAGGAAGGCCCAGATCAGAATGGCCTGGCCCAGGGTCTGGTCATAGCGTAT
Organism: Rhizomys pruinosus; assembly: GCA_009823505.1. Classification (NCBI taxonomy): domain Eukaryota; kingdom Metazoa; phylum Chordata; class Mammalia; order Rodentia; family Spalacidae; genus Rhizomys; species Rhizomys pruinosus. Next base: position 412,736 of record VZQC01000845.1, on the reverse strand, counting down.
GAGTGGCAGACAGACACCCAGGCTGAGCTGGACTTGCCCATGGAAGACCTAAGGATGCAGCCACTTGGGGGCTCTGCCCTGGAAGGGGTCCTCTCTCCTCTGGCCCTGTGCAAAGCAGCTAAGCTCATTGTTGTAAGACAGACTCTCACTATGTAGCTGGACTCGATTTCGCCATCCTCCTGCCTCAGCTTCCTGAGTGCTGGATGACAAGTGGGTATCAGCTCACTCAGCATCACCTGTACCCCAGAGCTACCTTCCCCATCCTCGATCCCTCACCCTCTCTGTGCTCCCTTTAGGGTTACACACAGGGAACCACAGACTGTCCTCTAGATGCATTCTACCAATTGACATCCTTTGCCCAACACCTCCTTTTCTTGAAACCACTGCCCAGAGGCTGATCTTATGTTCCTCCCATGGGAAAAAACTAGGTACCCCCTTCTAGAAGCCTCCTTCCTCCTGGGTTTGGGACTGACAGATGGACACAGCAGGCCTACAATGTATGCTAACTCAGCAGGCTGGACCAGGCTCCCGTGGTGCTCTCCGAGGGGCCTACACCAACCAGGGAGCAAAGATATGGGTCTATATTTACAGACTGTGGACCTGTAAATCCATGCACATTGAGTGTCGGTGTACACGTTTGTCCCAAGAACAGACATGTAGGGAGCCGAGAGTCCCTGGGAGCCAGGAAGCGCCGAAGGCTGGGCCTCCAGGCTTCCTCGAGTCCTGTGCCTCCCATCACCTGGCTTCTCTCTTAAAATCTGTTTGGTGAACAGACTCGGGAGTTCATGTTGTGGATCCGGCCATTCGCTCGTGTTTCTTTGTGGGCCCCCCTGGGAGCAGAAGCACATGTTAAATATTTGCCGTTTTGCTGTGTTAGGTTTTAAAGTTCAGCGGTAATTACCGTGACCAGGTGCCAAGTGGGTCCGCTCTCCGGGGAAGCCTCCTGCAGAAGCGGCTGGTGGCTGCCTTCCAGCCTCTGTGCTGCCTGTAGAAACCTGTGTGTCTTCCATGCAGCTGACCATCTTTCCTGGACCACTTCGCCGAGTCCCATACTCAGCCAGTCTATACCATCTGGAAGTAGAGACATGACCCTTGGCGCCATCTCACACCAGATGGGGTGGTTGGGCCAATGGCAGGCTGTGGGCAGCCAGAGCACCAAACATGAGACTCTTGTGAGTAGAACTCTGGGACCCCAGGAAATGCCTTAGTGCCGTGGCAGGCTCACCGCGGTGGGGCGCAGCTAAAATTCCCCTTGGATTTTACTACAATTTTATATGGTATGGTTTGGATATGGCTCAAGGGTGTCACACACACATACACACACACACACACACACACACACACACACACACGACCTAGAAGCTTGGAGCTTGGGCCTTAGTGTAGATATTGGAAGCCTCTTTAAGAGGCTGACCTTGGGGCTGGAGAGATGGCCTAGCAGTTAAGAGCACTGACTGCTCTTGCAGAGGACCCGGGTTCGATCCCCAGCACCCACATGGCGGCTGAGAACCGTCTGAAACTCCAATTCCAGGGTAATCCGACGCCCTCTTCTGACCTCCACGGCACTGCACGACACGGGTGCACAGACCTACATGCAGACAGTACATTCATCCACATAAATTAATTAATTAATTAATTAATTAATTAAATTAAATTTAAAAAGAGGCTGACCTTAAGCACTCAGGAGGCAGAGGCAGGTGGATCAAGACCTCATCTACATATCGAGAATCCCAGGCCAGCTAGGGCTACAGGGAGACTGTCAAAATAAAAAATAAAAAAACGGGAGGGGGCATTTTTTCTTTTGTGTTTGGGCATCAAAGAAGAAACAAAATCTTCCTCTTGGGGACACCTCAGATAGATGAAGGTAACAAGAAAACAGGTGATTCCCTGGGCTGATCTTGGAGCACAGGGATTGCACCTAGGGCCTTGTGCATACTAGGCAAGCATTCTACCACTGAGCCATACCATCAGCCCCTCATTGGGGGATACTAGGCAGGTGTTCTACCACTGAGCAACACCACCAGCCCCTCACTGGGGGATTCTAGGCAGGTGCTCTACCAGTGAGCCACACCCCCAGCCCCTCACTGGGGGATTCTAGGTAGGTGCTCTACCACTGAGCCACACCCCCAGCCCCTCACTGGGGGATTCTAGGTACGTGCTCTACCACTGGGCCACACCCCAGCCCCTCACTGGGGGATTCTAGGCAGGTGCTCTGCCACTGAGCCACACCCCAGCCCCTCACTGGGGAATACTAGGCAGGTGCTCTACCACTGAGTATTAATACCCACAGCCCCTCACTGGGGGATTCTAGGCAGGTGTTCTACCACTGAGTATTAATACCCACAGCCCCTCACTGGGGGATTCTAGGCAGGTGCTCTACCACTGAGTATTAATACCCACAGCCCCTCACTGGGGGATTCCAGGCAGGTGTTCTACCACTGAGCCACACCCCAGCCCCTCACTAGGGGATTCTAAGCAAGCACTCCATCATTGAGCCACGCCCCCAGCCTTCACTGGTAGATTCTAAACAAGCATTCTAATCCTGAGCTATATCTATCCCTAGCTCAAGAGACTGGTCTTAAAAGAAGATGGACAGGTCACTGAGGTGCTGCATTTGGAAAGGATTGAAGAAATTCTCTTGAGACCCTTATTAGTTCCTAGGAGTGAACGACTGCATTACGAAAGAACAAGCCTGGCTGCTCCCTCTCTCTCTGGCCTCTTGACTTGCCATACCAGTTCTACTCTTCACTGCCATCTGCCCAGGGATGCAGCAAAAAGGACCAGCTCAGCAGGTGTCAACATCATCTTCTTGAACCTGCCAAACTGTGGTCTAACTAAACCTCTTCAGAGGGACCCAGCTTCGGGCAGTTTGTTATAGAAACAGCAAACAGACTAAATGCAAGCTCTCATACTTTCCGAATGGGATGCCTTCCAGGGTTGCTGCCAGATCAAAGTAAGAGATTAAGAGTGGGGCTTGGAGGGACACAGCGCTCATTGGTGTCAGGCAGAGACAAGAGACATTCAGCAGAATTCCCCCCACCCATGCCCTGCAGACCACACAGACCAGAGAGAGAACTAAAGAAAGAATTTTGCCCGATACTTGGGTTTGGTCTGATTAGTACTGATGAGCCGGCCACAGCCATTGAGACATGCACCTGTCATTGACAGGTTCCCAACCCACTGGGTACAATGGGTAGGGAGTTCTGCACAGTTGAAGTGGAGATGCTAGGAAAAAATAGGAGCTGGGGGCTCAAAGAAGGGAAGGGAGATGGCAGACTCTTCTCTTGTAGGCCTCTGGGAGCCCAGGCAAGAGGACCCAGAGAAAGACAAAGAGGAGAGGATATATTCTAAGGCAAAATTGCTTTGTGGGGACAGGTGTGGTGGTGCATGCCTTTAATCCCAGCCCTCAGGAGGCAGGGGCAGGTGAAGCGTTAAATTCAAAGCCAGCCTGGTCTACATAGCCAGTTCCAAGCCAGCCAGAGCTACATAGTAAAACCCCATCTCAAAAAAATAAATACTTGCCGGGCCTTTAATCCTAGCACTTGGGAGGCAGAGCCAGGTGTATCTTTGTGAGTTCAAGGCCAGCCTGGTCTACAGAGTGAATTCCAGGCCAGCTGGGGCTACAGGGAGAACCTGTCTCAGACAAAAAATAAATAAATTAATTAATTAATTAAAATAAAATTAAATAAATAGTTTTGACAGGCGGAGTAGAGCACGCCTTTAGTCCCAGCACTGGGGAGACAGAGGCAGGTGGATCTCTGTGAGTTCAAGACCAGCCTGGTCTACAGAGTGAGTTCCAGGCCAGCTGGAGCTATAGGGAGACCCTGTCTGAAAAAGAAAAAAAAAAAAAAAAAAAGAAAAGAAAGAAAGAAAGGAAAGAAGGGAAGGAAAGGAAAGAGGAAAGGAAAGAATGAGGACATAGTTGAGCTTATGCATCACAAGCTGTTGATGGCTCAGTCCATCCTCTGGCCCTGCTCTCTCTCTCTGGACCACATCTGAGTCCTGTAGGAAGAGCATCTACCAAACACTGAGAAAGCCCTGTGCATGGGCACCTGGTTGGGGGAAGGGGGCAGCAGCAGAAGCCGTGTGGAGATGAACTGTCTCCCAGTTTCCACAACAAAGCCCTAGAACTTGGGCGTCTCAGGAGCTCTAGGTCTGAGTGTCCAGTGGAACAGCCCACTGTGAAGCCAGAAGCAGTAGGCTGTAGTCACGGCGCGTCTGGGACTCGAGTCTCACGTGAAAGTTCAACAGCTAGAGGAAGTTACCTGTGGACGTTCAGCCAAATGGCTATTGGCAGGATTTGGTTTCCTGGGCTGTTGGCTGGAGAGCATCCTCAGGTCCCTGCCATGTGGGCCTCTCCACAGGGACAGCTCACAGCATGGCAGCTGGCTTCTTTCAAAGCCAGATGTGAGAGAAAAACAAAACAAGGTCTAGACATCAATGTCTTATAACCTAACCTCAAAAATGACATTCTATGGGGCTGGAAAGATGGCTCAATGGTTAGAGCGCTATCTGCTCTTGCAGAGGTCCCAGTTTTGATTCCCAGCACCCAATAGTGGCTAACAACTGTCCACAAATCCAGTTCCAGGGGATCCAACACCCTCTTCTGGCCTCTGTAGGCTTTGTACAACACAGGTGTACTTACGTACATGCAGGCAATACACTCTGCACATAAAATAAAGATAAAAATAATAATACTCTATCCCTTCACCTGCATGGCATTTGCTAGAAGCTGGTGTCTAGGTCAAGGTTATGTAAATGAGAAGACTCTGAGAGCAGGTCACCAGATGGAGATCACTAGGTGCCTCTTGAAGGCTACCTACCACAGGTGGGATGTAGGTAAGGGTCTCTTGTAGGGAAATGGCATGGTCTGCTGTGCATTGAACAGGGTCAGCTTAGCTGCTGTGTGGACAAACAGAAGAGAGTGGAAGCCTGAAGAGGGAGACTACTCTAGTTGCTGTTTCTGTTGCTATGATAAAAATATCCACCAGGCCAGGCATGGTGGCACACACCTTTAATCCCAGCACTCAGGAAGCAGAAGCATGCAGATTTCTGTGAGTTCAAGGCCAGCCTGGTCTACATAAAGAGTTCTACGACATCTGACATCTGTGAAGTATTATCTTGATTGCTGAGTGATGTGGGAGGGCCCAGCCCACACCAACCTGGGCAGGGTGCTGTATATTGTATAAGAAAGCAGGCTGAGCCGGGCGTGGTGGCGCACGCCTTTAATCCTAGCACTTGGGAGGCAGAGGCAGTGGCAGGCGGAACTTTGTGAGTTCAAGGCCAGCCTGGTCTACAGAGTGAGTTCCAGGACAGCTGGGGCTACAGGGTCTAGACAGGGTCTCTAGAAAAGACAAAAAAATAATAAATAAATAAATAAATAAATAAATAAATAAATAAATAAATAAAATAAGAAAGCAGGCTGAGCATGGGCCAGGGGAGCAAGCCAGTAAGCAGCGTTCCTCCATGGCCTGTGTTTCAGCCCCTGCCTCCAGGTTCCTGCCCTGAGTTCCTACCTTGGGCTCCCTCAGTGATGAACTGTGACCTGGGAGATGTGAGATAAATAAACCCTTTCCTCCCCAAGTTCATATTGGTCAGAGCGTTTTATCACAGCAATGGAAAGGAAAGTAGAACAGAGCTCAAGGCAGGAGCTGAAGCAGAGACGATGGAGGAACACTGCTTACTGGCTTGCCCCCCCCACCTGGTTGCTCAGCGACCCTTCTTATACAGCCCAGGCCCCTCTGCCTAGGGATAGCACCCCCACACACACAGTAGGCTGGGCACCCCAACATCAATTAGCCATTAAAATACTTTATTATTTTTATTTTATGTTTATAAGTGTATTGCCTGCATGTAATGGACCCATGTTGTGCAATGCCTTCAGAGGTCAGAAGAGGGCGCTGGATTTCCCCTGGAATTGGAGTTATGGGTGGTTGTGAGCTGCCATGTGGGTGCTGGGAATCGAACCAGGGTCCTCTGCAGGAGCAGACAGTAGTCTTTAACTGCTGAGCCATCTGTCCAGCTAGCTGCCTCAATTAGCCATTAAGGAAATGTCTCACAGATAATGCCCAGAGGCCAATCTGAGGAAGGAAAGGCCCCAATGAGGCTCCCTCTCTCAGGTGATTCCCGGTTTGTGTCAAGTTGACAGCTGGAGTTAATTATGACAGAAACCATTTGGGAGGAATTTTACTTTGCTGAACCTGGTCCTCCTATCTGTAAGGTGGAAAGGGTATAAGGTTAACACAGACAGATCCTTCTCAGATGATTATAAGGCTACACATCACACTGAGCCCATTACGAGCAGAAAACATCTTAAGTTGTCCAGTTAACGTCTCAGAGCCAGACAAGAGCTTGTATTTATTTTCTAGCTCCAGGCTGGGGCGCACTGCTGAATACTGCTCCTGGACAGTGTCCATCTGCTCCCCTCCTGAAATCCAATTCTCACGACACAGTCAACGTCATGTTTCAGGTTTCTTCAGGGGCTGGTACCCAGGAAGATGATTGTCTCCCTCCAGAGACACACACTTCAGGGAACTCACAGTTGCTATTGAGAGGTCTGATGATATTAGATTAGAATTCTTTAGGGTTGTTTTATGTGTCCTTGCTGTTCCATGGACATTGTGTCATCGTTTAAATGTGAATTTTCCTCCTCTGGCTCATGTATTTGGATACTTGATCCCCAGGTGGTGACACTGTCTTTGAGGCATGACAGAGGTGTGTCCCGGGGGCAAGATTTTCGAGGGTTATAGCCCACTTCCAGTTCTGGTCTAGTTCTTCCTAATCCACCAACATATGAGGAGTATCTACACATGTTCCTGCTGCTGTGAACCCCACCACGGCATCCTCACTGGACTGGACTGATACTGTGAGCCAAAATAAACCTTTCTAAGCTTAAGTGATTTCTGTCCAGTATTTTGTCATAGCAACAAGCAAAGTAACTGAGATACTTTGAGAAGATTATGGGGGGGGGGATGTGACATGCTGGGTGTGGTGGCACACAGCTTTAATCCCAGCACTCGGGAGGCAGAGGCAGGTGGATCTCTGTGAGTTCAAGGCCAGCCTGATCTACATAAGGAGTTCCAGGCCAGCTGGGGCTATAGGGAGACCCTGTCTAAAAAAGACCAAAAATAAATAAATAAATATTAAACAGATGAGGAGGATATTCTGTTCTTGCAGGTCGCCCAAGACCCCTATTTCCACTTGAGGACCAGGAGACTCTGCAGTTGGTACTGAGGTGGAGGTGGAGGCATGAGGGGCTCTCTTCATCACATACTGCCTTCATCCACAGTTGAGTCTCTGCCTCACCCAGCCAGGTCTGCCATAGACACACTTAACCTGTGAGTTGAGCTCTGAGCTGGATTTCAGTGTATGGTAAAGCTTCATCGTTCTTTTGAGGATCTGAAAATCATCCCCTGAAGCTTGCAATCAACATTACTGTAAGGATGAGGCCCAGGAAATTGGCTGGTCATTGTGGAGATCCTCTTGGGTAGCCCATGAGTCGGAAATCATTGCTCTACATGAACTCCCAGGTATCCTGTGGCTCATGCTAAGCCATGTTCTGGGCCACCCTCAGTGGGTCTGGGCTACAATACAGCTGTGACACCGGCCACCCAGATTTAGCACCAGACCTCGCAAGTTCAAGACAGAGTCGTCCATAAGACTGGTTTTATGTCATACACCAACCACATGTGGGCCCCCAGGCTACCCAGTTACTGACCAATTGGGTTCAGATTGAGGGATTTGTATGACCTTCCATGTTCAATCTTTTTAACATTTTGAAAATTTATGGGTATGTGTGTGCCTGCCTGTCTGTAAGTGTAGTGCATGTGTGCAGTATTTGTGAAGACCAGAAGAGGGTGTTGGATCCCCTGGAACTGGAGTTATGAGTAGTTATGAGCCTCCTGATGTGGATGCTGGGAACCAGATCCATGTCCTTTGCAGGACCACCAAGTTCTCGTAACCACAGAGCCATCTCTCCAGCCTTGTCTTTATTCTATGGAGTCCAGACTCAGGACCTCCTTTCACATCAGTTCATTCACCTAGAAGGTCCCCTGAGCCCCATCAAGAATTTTAATTGATGTTTCATCATGTAACAGAGTTTCCTTTATTAGTAGTAGTCAATATCGATTGGCCAGATGACTGAGCTTAACTCCCGGCCACTACATTCCCGCTCTAGAGGTCAGACACCAAAAATCCCAATCCTTGGTTCAAGAGGCTGATACATCTGGTGACCAGGTTCCATCTTGGGGCTCTCCAGCAGTGCCATGGCCAGTGACCTCATTCATATAATGAGACATCCCTCCATTCAGGAAATTATAAGAGTATTGACAGCTCTGTGTCAAGAACCAAGGGGCAAAGTCCAGATCAATTCTTGATTATACCACAGCCCAATACCTAGTGTGTGAGTCTGTTTCTCATTTCCTCTAACAAAATATCAGAGATACTCAACTTATAAAGAAGAAAGGTTTGCCAGGCGTGGTGGCGCATGCCTTTAATCCTAACACTCAGGAGGCAGAAGCAGGCAGATCTTTGTGAGTTCAAAGTCAGCCTGGTCTACAGAGTGAGTTCTAGGACAGCTGGGGCTACAGGGAGACCCTGTCTCGAAAAGACCAAAAAAAAAAGAAGAAAGGTTTTCAGAGGTTTTAGTCCATGGTTGCTTGGCCCTGACAAACCTCAAAGGCACTTCCCAAGTGACCTAATTCTCTCCCACCAAGCCCCACCTCTCAAAGTTTTTTTGCAAACTCTCAAAAGAACCACTGGCTGGAGACTCAGCCCTGAACACACGGTCCTTCCAGGGAAACATCTAAACCACAGCACGCTGAATACAGTGTTATGAAATGCGACCTTCACCTCATTTCTAAACCAGTTTCTCGTCTCCTCTCACATTTTTCTTTCTTCTGTAAATCTCACTTTTAATTTATGCTTTCAGTTTGCCCCCCCCCTGCTGTTCATTTTCAAAAAGTATTTTATTATTTGACAATTTCATACATCTATTTTGTGTTCATGTGAGTGCATATATGTGGGCACCAGTGTGCCGCAGGACATGTATGGAGATTGGAAAGCGACTTAAGGGAGTTGGTTCTCTCCTTCTACCACGTGGGTCCTGGGGATGGAACTCAGGTCATTAGACTTGGCAGCAAGTACCTTTATCTACTGAGCCATTTTGCCAGCCCATAATCTCATTCTTCTTCTTTTTGATGGGGTACTATGTGGTGACGGCTGGTCCTGAACTTGGGGTGTACTATGTGGTGATGATTGGTCCTGAACTTGGGTTGTACTATGTGGTGATGACTGGTCCTGAACTCTGATCCTCTTCCTCAGCCTCCCAGGGCTGGATGGAGTTCCAGGTGGGTGACACTGTTCCTGCGATACATTAAAGATGGAATATACCAGATCAATCATTGTTGGGCTTAGCTTCTGAGCCAAAAGAACGTGATGCTAGGAGCCCAAACACCTTCCATGTGTCACTTTCTGGTTGGGATCCATCCAGGGCCCCTGTGGCACACTTCAGCCTGCTCAGAGGGAGATCCATGAACTTCAAATTGCTGAGCTAATAGACTTTCCAAGGCCAGGCTCCTATCTGTGTGCGGCGACAGTGGCTAGTGCCACTCAACATGACACACCTGCTGTACTTCAGATGGGATGGAGATGGAGGATGACAGTAATGGCCAGTCAGACTCCTGACTTCCAGGAAAATTCCCTTCCATGGGACCTCAACTGCAGGGGCTTAGTGAGGGGAAGGGTTGGAGGGAGTGGGCTCAGCCAGAGGGTCTCAACGGCTGTGTTTGTTGGAAGTAGAAACCCACTTTGCTCTTTTATAGCTGCCCCCTGTGCCCAGCATACCCTCCCGTGAGTTCTGACTCACCTTAAGCCTTGTATTAGTTACCTTTCTCATTGCCATGACAAAACACCTGATAGAATCAACTTAAAAAGAAGAAAGGTTTCTTTGGTCTTATGGTTTCAGAGGTAACTCAGTCCATCACGGGAGGGAAGGCATGGCATTTGGGACATATCACAGAGACACCTTCACAAGGCGGAACACAGAAAACAGAGCAGAGCCAGAACCAGGGGCGTGTATACCTTTCACAAGCCCCACCCCCAGTGAGCCACTCCTGCCCTCACAGTCCCGCCTCCTACAGGCTGGAAAGCACGCCGCAAGCTTGAGACTGAGTATTCCTAGATGAACCTGTGAGTGTCATTCCATTATGACTTCAAACCATAACAAGCTTCTCCCTGGCCTGGGGTTGGCATCGTGAAGGGGACTGGTGTGGAGTGGAGGGGGGGGAGGGGTCCATGCATCCATCCCAGCTTGGTCCCCAGCATCAAGCCCAGCAGACTGGGAGCAGGATGTCTGAGGGTCCCCTATGCGCAGCCTGGGCAAACCCTGAGACTGTAGCAAGCATCAGTCAGGGAAGTCCCGGTGGCCCGGGGGGAAGAGGCATCCTTTTAAAGGCATGTGCTTGCTGGCAGGACGCAGTGCCAGGCCTGGCTTTGGATCAGAAAAGAAAATTCCCAGCCTTTGGCACACTGTCTCTGCCAACAGCCTAGCTAAGAAGAGAGAGAGGGCAAGACAGCTCCAGGCCCCCTCCCCTGCCCACTCACAGCCTCCCTTCCACCACGGAGGCCTGACCTTACTCACAGCAGGGAGTGACAGAGCACATCCTGAAGACAAGGCTTAAAACACCTCAGGCAGAGCAGCAGAGCTGGAGAGAAGACAGCCTAGGATGATGGGGAAAAGCGGCAGATGCCCCTCTGGCAGCAAGAATGGATGAAAGGAGGAGGGGCGGAGTGTACGCCTCCAGCCAAGACCTCCCACTCCATCTGCACACAGAGGGTCTCTCTCTCTCTCTCTCTACACACACACACACACACACACACACACCATTCTCAGAGCCGCTATGGAAATCATATTCCTGTGATCACACCTGTAATGGAGTGAAGTGTCTCATCCATCAGTCTCTAATTAGGGATGCTTGCTTTCTAGCACCATGCATCCATGTGGCAGTGTCCTTGACTGCTCCCTGTCGAGAATGGCCATAGGTGACCTCAATCCAGCAAAGCCAACAATTTTTTGATGACCAAGAAAGATACCAGGAGTCAGTTCGAGAGTCTAGCACCTGCCCTCTTCCATGAGCAAATCTTGTGTCACCCCTCTGCTATAGACCCTGTTCTAGTCTGATTTCAATCACTATGACAAAAACCCTCTGGCCAGTACCAACTTAGGGAGGAAAGAGTTAATTCATCACCTTCTTTCTCCAGGGTCACAATTAATCACTGAGGGAGCCCAAGGTAGGAACTCAGGGCAGGAACCTGGAGGCAGGAGCTGAAGCACAAGCCATGGAGGAACGCTGCTTACTGGCTTGCTCCCCTGGTCCATGCTCAGTCTGCTTTCTTATATAATACACAACAACCTGCCCAGGGGTGGCACCACCCACAGTGTGCTGGGCCCTCCCATATCACTTAACAGTCAAGAATATACCCCACAGACGTGGCCACAGGCCAGTCCAATGGAGGCAATTCCCAACTGAGGCTCCCTCCACCCAGCTGTGTCAAGTGGACACTAAAGCTGTCCAGCATAGATTCTCAGCCCAGGGCAGTCAGGAGATCCTCTGTCCTTAGAGTCCATCTGAACAGAGGCGGCTTCTGGAATCCACTGAGGATAGGTTCCCACACTCTGCTGTAAGGCCGAGCAATTTGATTTTCCTCCTCCATATTGGTTATACTTACTGAACCAAGACTTGGACCACCGGAAAGCACAGGAGCTAAAGGTGGGCTCGAGATGACGTCTGGACAAGAATGGTTTTAGAAGTCAGCCTGGAAGAACTAGCTAGGAGTGGCTCATGACAGACCCGACACGCGGTTCTCCGTGGCTCCCACTGTACCCTAGCTCCTGAGCACGCCGCTTCACTTCCACTATATACATTGATAAGTGATGTGGCTCAGGATCACACAGGGTCCCCCCCAAACTCTCCTATCAGACTGGAGGGGCGATGAAGGGCACTTCAATGGCCATTCATTCCGAAGGCCGTTGGCCAGTTCTGTTAAAGGTCGAACTCCTAATCGCTGTTTCCTTACACCAGCCCTCCACTCCCACTGAGAGTGGATCTTCCTACAGCACTCTGGGTGTGCACTAGAGTTTCAGGCATGTCTGCCAGGCCATTGTATTGGGGTCATTGCCAACTCAGTGGTCCCATGCCCTTGGGACAGCTGGGAAGAGGCTTTTCCAGCTCCAGCACCCTGACCACCTTCTCCACTTCCTTACCCTAAACTGTGGAAGTTGGGGGGTCTGTGGTCATGTAGATTGTAGCCCATGAGAGAATGTGTGGTTTGTTACTGTCCCTCCACAGAGTGCAAAGCCACTAAGTGATGCATTCAGAGCCGACCCCAGCACTGGGAATTGGCTGCCCTGGTAACCCCAGCAGGGGACATGGTGACAGGTGAAGAAGTAAAGAAGGGCACAGGTCACCACCCGTGCTGTTCGGTCTTTGTGTTAATTACCTGCTGCAACAAAATATTTGAGAGAGGGGATGGAGAGATGCTCAGTGGTTAAGAACACTGGCTGCTCTTGCAGAGGACCTGGGTTTGATTCCCACCACCCACATGGTGGCTAAAGACCATCTGGAGGGTCTGATGCCCTCTCTGGCCTCCCTGGGCAGTGCAGGACACTTGTGCACTTACATATAGGCAAAACACTTATACACATGACATAAGAATAATAAATAATGAGGCCGGAGAGATGGCCTAGCGGTTAAGAGCGCTGACCTCTCTTACAGAAGACCTGGGATCAATCCCCAGCACCCACATGGCAGCTAAGAACCATCTTTAACTCCAGTTCCAGGGGAATCTGACACCCTTTTCTGACCTCCAAGGCATTGCACGACACGGGTGCACAAACCTACATGCAGACCGTACATTCATACACATACAAAAATTTTTTAAAATTAAAAAATAAAAAAGTTTAAAAAAAGAATAAATAAAATAATTTAAAATAAAAAAGTATTTGAGAAGCAACTTAAGAAACAAAGAATTGCCAGGCGTGGTGGTGCACGTCCTTAATCCTAGTACTTGGGAGGCAGAGGCAGGCAGATCTTTGTGAGTTCAAGGCCAGCCTGATCTACAGAGTGAATTCCAGGACAGCTGGGGCTACAGGGAGACCCTGTCTCAAAAAGACCAAAAAAAAAAAGAAGAATTTGTTTTGACTCGGGGTTCAGGGGACATCGGTCCATCGCAGGAGGAAGGTGTGATGGCTCAAGTGACTTTGGCCATGACAGCGGGCACTTGGAACACTGTTTCTCACAGCTTAGCACACCAAGAAGAAGAGAGAGGGAGACTGTAAGTAGAACTAGTCCTCCCTCATTGACCCACTCCCAATCCCAAAGATTCAACAGTCAGCATCCGCATCTCCCAAATCACAGCGCCATATCAGCTGGGAACCAAACACCTGAGTCTTTGGAGGGGTGGGGGTGGGGGGTGGGGTATTGCAGCCCTAATAGCTTTTACAAAATCTAGCAAAATGGGGATGGGGAGGGAGTTAAGAGTCTGTATTGATCTTGAAGAAGACCCGCATGCCATTCCTAGCTCCCACACCAAGTGACTCTGAGCAGTCTATAACTCAAGCTTTAAAGGGACCCAATACCCTCTTCTGGCCTCCTGTGAGTATTCCCACATATATATTTTTTAATAAAATATTTTTAAAAGCCACAAGACTTAAAAATTCATTTGTTTTCATTTTATGTGTATGAGTATTTTGCCTGCGTGCTGTTAAGTGCACCCCATGTGTGCAGTGCTCACAGAGGCCAGAAGAGGACTTCGGATGCCCTGGAACTGGAGTTATGGGTGGTTGTTAGCTGCCATGCGAGTGCTGGTTCCTCTGCAAGAGCAGAGGTGCTCTTCAGCACTGAGCATCTCTCCAGTCCCCACCAGACTTTTCAAGTCTTCCAGAAGGGAATTGTTCTTGAGGTCCGCAAAGTCTGTCACGCTCTTGTCTGTCCCGTGACCATCTTGCAGGGACAGGTGTCATACATAGCCAGCTCTTCCTCTGGGCTTTTCCTGGCCCCTCTCCTCAGCCTGACCAAGTCTCCTGGTCAAGCCCGGAGCTTCTCACTCTGTCTTGACCCTGGACATTGTTAAGCTCCTGCCCTCTGGCTGTGACTCGGCATTTTTCAAGTCCTAGCAAATACTCAGCTTTTCAGCAACAAGTGGTTGCAGTTTCCATTATCATAAGATCAAAAAAAAAAAAATGTACTCCAGAAAATAGATATGTGTCTTCCACAGCACACTAAGAACATCTTGACATTTAAATCCAATTACCCTTTTCCAATTCTTGATGAGGAAGCAACATGCAGCTTGAATATGGTGCTACATAAATATATCATGCCTTTCACCGCTTCCAGCTTCCTAGGGATGACTTGGGGTTTTGTGACACCCTGTTCACCGTCAACCTGTAGGGGAGAGGGGGTGGGGGATTTGGGGGTTTCCAGGGTCGTGGACCAGCCACATTTCAAAAGACCCTGAAAGCGTCTGCCTGGGAAGTGTTCAGTGCATTTGACCTCTGCCCTTGATTAAGTCATTAATTAGGAGAACGGAACCTTGCAGAAGGACTAGGACTTACTTATGAGTCATCAGCTTTTCAGGGGTCACCCCCAGCCCTGGGCTTTTGGCAAAATGCCTCAAACTAGGTGGCCCAAGGTAGATCAGGATTAAACATTTTCTCATAAATCGTCAAAAGCTAGGGTCCTCTTAGAAGCAAAGAGTAATTGACTCTAAATGACCAGAAAGCCGGCGGGGAGCTCTTACGCTGTTGTTCTGCTTTAAATATTAGTTTTCCTTTGACATCTGCCAAGAAGGATGGCAAGTTCTCTCACAAGCGCACAGACGGTTTCCTGGCTAAGGGGGAAGATGTGGGAGGTGAGGGTATTGCCAGGGTTCTTTAAGGCTGAGAGATCTCTGTTTCCTCTGCCTTCCACAAGGGCATAATTCCCCATCTCATCCTCTTTTAGAAACCATTGCCCATGGAAAGTTGGGGGGTTGCCTTCCCAAATCGCTTCATCTCTACAGAGAGAGAGAGAGAGAGAGAGAGAGAGAGAGAGAGAGAGAGAGAGACTCACAGAGATTTAGAGGCTGGTTTTCACTATTGCTTCCAAACAAGTGATGTGTGCCCCTCCTCCTCTGAGCTTTGTTTCCAGCAAGAACGGACTCTTCCCACACCCACAGGATGGAGTGTTAACGACCCAGGATGGTTAACCCTAACCCAACAGGCCTGGCCTGGCTTCACCCCATACCCCAGGGAAGCAGGAGTCCTCTCCCTCCCTCCCTCTCTCCCTCTTTCCCTCCCTCCCTCCCAGCTATCAGGGCTGTGTAGCCCCTTGCCTTCCTCCCCCAAGGATCTAATCACCCTCCGATACCCAGTGTTTGGAGCCGTTGTTTTTTCCTGTGTGCTTGGAGCTAGTTAATAATTAGAGAACAACTCCTTTGTTTACTTTTTGCTTCAAATCACAGCAGGAGAGTCACATGGTGCTCACAGCTGTGAATGCACCGGTGTTAACTGTGTATCCGCTTTTGTACTGAATGGAATTCAGGGCTTCATCCAGCGACCTCAAAACATTACCGAGAGTTCACACGTACTTACTGACTTTTGCAAAAACCACTTCAGTCTCTGCTAATATTCTCTTGTTGCTAAGTGAAAATGGAATCTCATCCCTGAATCTAGTCTCTGGGTATCTCTGAAGAGACATGGTCAGGGGCTGAAGAGATGTCTCAGCAGTTAAGAGCAATGGCTGCTCTTGCAGAGGACCTGGGTTCAATTCCCAGCACCCACATGGCAGGTAACATGTCTATTACTCCAGTTCCTGGGGATCTGATGTCTTCTTCTGACCTCCAAGGACAATGCAGGACACAGGTGTATTTACTACATACATGCAGGCAATACACCTCATATGCATGAAAAAAATTTAAAGTAATTAAAAAACAAATAGAAAGGAGCTGCCTACCATGTGGGTACTGGGAATTGAACCCAGGTCCTCTGCAAGAGCAGCCAGTGCTTTTAATCACAGAACCTTGTCTCCAATGGTGGCACATGCCTTTAATCCCAGCACTCAGGAGGCAGAGGCAGGCAGATCTCTGTGAGTTCAAGGCCAGTCTAGTCTACATAGTGAGTTCCTGGCCAGCTGGGGCTACAGAGAGACCCTGTCTCAAAAAGACCAAGAAAAAAAAAACCAGGAAGGAAGGAAGGTTGGAAGGAAAGAAGGAGGGCACAGAGAGAGAGAGAGAGAGAGAGAGAGAGAGAGAGAGAGAGAAACCAAGGTAGACAACCTTGCTGAGGAACAACACTCACGTGCTCATATACCCGTACACATGCAAACACACACAAATATTTCTAAATCAATTTGTATTAGATGGATGTAACTTATCCTACGATTAGATGCAAATATGAGCCTGGACTGGTATTGTTAGGCTGTAGATATGGCTCAGGGGCTAAAAGTGCACAGGGCTATTGGAGAAGACCCAAGTTCGATTCCCAGCACCCACATCAGGCCGCTCAAAAATGGCTGTAATTTCAGCTCCAATGTCCCTGACCTCCAAAGACCCCTGCATTCACACACACACACACACACACACACACACACACACACACACATGCAGACACAGTCACACCCATACCCACATGCAGACCCAATCATACCCACACAAACAATGAAAAATAATACCAATTAATCTTTAAACACTTTTTTCATCTAAGCGAGTTCTCAGGAGCAGATCTCATACAGCTCACCTCACTGTGGGCTGTACTATTTCTTGGTAGAAACCCCCAACCCCCAAGGGCAAGGAGACTGCTGCAGACCCTGGTGTTATGGTTTGAATATGAAACACCCATTGAGTATTCATGCATTGAACCCTTGACTCCCAACCTAGCAGCACTATTTTAGAAGGTTCTAGAAATTTTAGAAGGTGGACGTCAGTCGCTGATTGACAGTTGTACTTGGTCTCCAGTCCTTTCCTTGCTCCCTGCTTCCTGTTACACACTTCCCTGCCACCATGATGCTCTGCCTGAGCACAGGCCCACAAATAAGGAGCCAGCCTTGGGCCGGACCTCCTGAACCGGGAGCTACAATCAACCCTCCTTTGAAGTTGCTGGTGGCAGGTGTACTATAGCCACACAAGAATAATTAAGTTGCCTGGGACAAGGGCATTGTAAAGAGTTTCAGTCTCTCTCTCTCTCTCTCTCTCTCTCTCTCTCACACACACACACACACACACACACACACACACACACACACACACACACACACACAGCTCACCACTTAAGAAAGTCAAGGGCCCCTGAGCTTACCACATGCCCATCCACCTGGCTTCCTCACTAAAGACTGCAGAGCTCTAGAGACAAATTCCTTTTCTATCAGTCCCCAGTACAGGCATCACACAGCACGGTGTATCTGCCCATCTTGGCTTCTGAACAAATAGGACCGTCAGGAGCTATCCACATTGTTGAGGAGGCTGTAGTCCCGTTAATGATGCCGAAGCCCAGGACCTCACATGAGTTATCCTTGTGATAGACTTCACATCTTCCTCCCCAGAGACCTGCTCTGCCTGAGATAGGGACCTGGGGTTAGTTAGACATGAAGGGGGGGGGGGGCGGCGCCACACAATGACCTGTTGCTCAGAAAGCAGCCTTCCTTCTTGAAGATGGTGAACTGCCAGCACGGGGTCAGAGGTGTCTGGGGTGCAGGGCCTGAGCCTGCTAGGATCACTTCCTTGTCAGTTGCTTCTGATCTTGGGTCTCAGTCAGAATCTCCCCCCCTTCTGTCAATCATGATCCTGTCTAACAGCTCTGCCTGTGTCCCAGCTCCTACGCTAGGCTGGTTCCCCACCCCACGTGTCGCATGCTGGGTTCTAGGATAGCAGACTCTGAGGCAGAATGTTCATTAAGGAGGTAGAGACTGAGCATGTGGCTCAGTTGGTACAGTGTTTATTTAGCACGTACAGAGCACTGGGTTTGATCCCCAACACCACATGAGTTGGGTATGGTGGCATACACCTGAAATCCCAGAACTTGGAAGGGAAAGGCAGGAAGATTGAGTCCAGGGTCACCTTCAGCTAGTGAGTTAAAGACCAGCCTGAGCTACATGATATCTTGTTTCAAAAAAAAAAAAAAGTTGGGGAAATATCAAGATGGCTCAGCAAGTTAAGGTGCCGACGCCAAGCCCGATGAGCAGAGTTCAGTTCCCAGGACCCATGTGATAGGAAAGAACTAACTCCCACACATTGTCCTCCAACTTCCACATGTAGGCAGTAGCATGTGCTTGGGGTGTGTTCATATGTTTGCCCATACAAAATAAGTACATTTTTTTTGGTCTTTTTGAAACTATCTCCCTATAGCCCCAGCTGGCCTGGCACTCACTATGTCTACAGATCTCTCACAGAGATCCACCTACCTCCACCTCCTGAGTCTTGGGACTAAAGGCATATGCCACCATGCCCAGCTAAATAAATACTTTTAAGAAGGACTCGTTAAATAACCAGTGGAGCACATGCCTGTAATCCCACCACTTGGGAGGCTGAAGGGGAAGATTGAGAGTTCAAAGCCAGCTTGGCCTACATAGCCGGACTCTTCAACACACCAAAATATATATATATATATATATTTTTTTTAAATTTATTTATTTTTTTTATGTGTATGAATGTACTGTCTGCATGCAGGTCTGCGCACCCGTGTCGTGCGATGCCGCGGAGGTCAGAAGAGGGTCTCGGATTCCCCTGGAACTGGAGTTCTCCTGGAACCGGAGTCACAGACGGTTCTCAGCCGCCATGTGGGTGCTGGGGATCGAACCCGGGTCCTCTGCAAGAGCGGTCGGCGCTCTTAACCGCTAGGCCATCCCTCCAGCCCCCTATATATATATTTTTTTTAATGAAGTAACTCTAGAGCAAAATAGAAATGAGTCTCGTCTGTTCCAAGTCACTGTGAAGTTTGCCTGATGCTCCTTTTGACAGAGATAGAGAAGAACAGGGTTATTGTCACAGTGGCTGTACGCTCTGTGCCCAGGACCACACACACCAAAGAGAGCACACACGGCAGCGTGTCTGTAGTTGGGGCACTCTCCTAGGATGCGTTTGTCTTGGTAGGAACTAAGTGAATGAATCATCTGGAGCTTTGATGGTTATGCCTTCTGTGTTCTTTAAAATAGGGTAAATTGGGGCTGGAGAGATAGCCTAGCGGTTAAGAGCAACAACGGCTCTTGCAGAGGACCGTGGTTCAATCCCCAGCACCCACAGGCAGCTGAGAACCGTCTGTAACTCCAATTCCAGGAGAACTCAGTCCAGGGAAATCCAAGACCCTCCCTCTGACCTCCGCGGCATTGCACAACACGGGTGCACAAAAACCTCATGCGACAGTACATCATACACATAGAAAATAAATAAATAGAACAAACAAATAAATAAATGAAGGAATAAAATTTAAAAATAGGGCAAACTAATCTCGGCCATCACCCCAAGAAGGAACATCTTTTTTAATATTTTGGCTCAGGGGAAAGGGTCACTTTTCAATTGGTGAGATGGCTCAGCAAGTAAAGGTGCTTGCCATCAAGCCTGGCAACCTGAGTTTGATCCCCAGACCCCACATGCTGAAAGGACGGAACAAATGCCTGAAAGTCTCACACACACACATATGCACACTTGCATGCAAGTGTGTTGAAATAATAATAATTAGGGGCTGGAGAGATGGCTCAGCAGTTAAGAGCGCTGACTGTTCTTGCAGAGGACCCGGGTTCGATTCCCAGCACCCACATGGCGGCTAAGAACCGTCTTTGACTCCAGTTCCAGGGGAATCTAACACCCTCTTCTGACCTCTCTGGCATTGCACGATACGGGTGTACCAACCTACATGCAGACAGTACACTCATACACATAAAAAATAATTAATTAATTAAAAAAAGAAAATAATTAAAGGCTGGAGAGGTGGCTCAGTGATTAAGAGCACTATCTGGGGGCTGGAGAGATGGCTTAGCGGTTAAGAGCACTGACTGCTCTTGCAGAGGACCTGGGTTCTATCCCCAGCACCCACATGGCGGCTGAGAACTGTCTTTAACTCCAGCTCCAGGGGAATCCGATACCCTCTTCTGACCTCCGAGGCATGGCATGACACAGGTGCACAAACCTACATGCAGACAGTACATATTCATACACATAAAACAATAAATACAAATTAAAAATAAAGTCATGCACCATCAACCCCAGCAAGGGGTCTTCTTTAAAAAAAAAAGAGTACTAGCTGCTTTTGCAGAGGACCCAGGTTCAGGTCCCAGCACCCACGTGATTGCTAGTACCTCTCTGTAACTCCAGTTCCAAGGAATCCGACGCCCTCTTCTGGCCTCCCTAGGCATTGCACACACAGGTGTGTGTACATGCAGGCAAAACTCATAGACAAAAATTTTTTAAAGTAAGCCTGGCATGTTGGTACATGCCTTTAATCCCAGCACTTGGGAGGCAGAGGCAGAAGCAGGTGGATCTCTGTGAGTTCAAGGCCAGCCTGGTCTCCATAGTGAGTTCTAGGCCAACTGGGACAACAGGGAGACCCTGTCTCAAAAAGACAAAACGAGATTTTTTTAAATAAATCAAAATTGGGCTGGAGAAATGGCTTCAGTGGTTAAGAGCACTGGCTGCTCTTGCAGAGGACCAGGGTTTGATTCCCAACACCTGCATGGCAGCTAACAACCATCTGTATGTAATTCCAGTTCCAGGGAATCCAATGTCCTCTTCTGACCTTCACCAGCATTGCATGACACAGATACATTTATATACATGCAGGTAATAAACTCATACATAGAAATCTTTTAAAATAATAGAATATTTTTAAATTAAAATTAATACTTAAAAAAGAAAAAGGGGTTTTGTTTTTGTTTTTTTGTATTTTTGAGGCAGGGTCTCCCTTTAGTCCCAGCTGGCCTGGAGCTTGCTCTATAGACCAGGCTGGCCTTGAACTCACAGAGCAGAGATCCGCATGCCTCTGCCCCTGCTGGGATTAAAGACCTGAGCCACCACTTCCGGCGAAAAAGTTTACTTTTTCGAAGGCTCCACCAGGCATTCCCTAGTAGAGCTCTTTTCAAAGGATTTTAGTTCTCCCAGTATTCACACATCCATTGTGATTCTACATCCAGGGAAAGGGAGAAGGGAAGTGGACCCTCAGATGGGAGTCTGTAAACCCAGTGAGACCCCAACTGGGTCCACTTATCACCTGCACCCATAACCCTTTACTGGGGGCCACCAGGGGCCGAATAACCCAGGATAAATGTCAATTTGGACCCCCCAAAAAAATCTAGGAATGTTGGATGTTTCTCTTTCCCTAGTGTATATGAATTCCAAAAAGTTGCTGCAAGTCCCTGGAGAAGGACTAGGGAAAGTGTTATCATGTGTATAAGCCCTGATGACACCAATGACTGTTGAGTTCTGGATCTGGGTAACAGCTTGTGCCTTTATATTGGGACATCAGTCTTTTGTCTCCCGGGCATCCCTGACCCCAGATTTATTTTAGTGTGTATATTGCTTAGTCATTCGTCTCTCCTGTCCTTGGAGTCACCCTGTTCTGTGACCCATCTCCAGAGCGCTCTCATTTTAACAGTTATGTTCCAACCTCTTCCTGGGCACTGTCCGTGCTTGCCTGCCACCCAGCCTGAGGTCTTCCTCTCTGGCTGGTCTGCTGGCTGGTCTGTAATGATTCAGCCTGCTACCTACCTTTCTCCTAGCTAGGCATCCGACTTCTCAAGAGTGCTGAGGGAAGACCCCTGAGGATATCTGGAAGCTGGGCCAGAGTTGGGAAGCAGAGATGACACTGACCTTGGAGCTACCCCTGTGGAGAACGGAGGGAGGAAACGGGAGAAGTGGAGGGAGACAGCGATCATGATTTAGTCAGCCAGTCCCTCAAGGAGCCAGAGGGCTGGCTGGGTGCGGCGGATGTGTCCTCCCTGACGTGAAGAGGGCTGGGTCTAAAAACCCCACTTCAAGCCGGCAGCCCCAGGGAAGGAGACGCGACCTTGAGATGAAATGACTTTCTGTAGCTCAGTTATCTCCGGAGAAAATTCAGCCTCGAGCTGCCTGGTCGGGCTGCCACACTCTGGCTTGGTCCCAGCTTCCTTTCTGGCTCTAGCGCCGCCTCCCTAGCCTGGGTCTCCATCCACAGGAGACAAGGGCTGCCTGGTGTTTACTTTGTGGGAATCATACTTCAGGAGGCCCAGTATTTCCAAATTGCTTTGTATATTCAAAGATCACTGAAAATGCACTGTAGGACTAGAGAGATGGCTCAGGGGCTAAGAGCACTGGCTGCTGGTGCAGAGGACCACAGCACCCACATGCAGCAAACAGCTGTCTGTAACTCCAATTCCATGGGATCTGACACCCTCTTTTATTAGCACTGCGCGACATGAGTACACTTACATACATGCAAGCAATACACTCAAACAAATAAAATTAAAAATAATAACAAATAAAATATTTTAGAAAATGCACTGGTGTTATTGAATCCATTTCCCTCTTCAGTTTCATAAAAGCCTTTTCATTCCAAGAGTTGCCATTTGGTTTCTGAAACACAGGTTCTGCAAAACTGAAATCACTTTTTTTTTAAACCTAGCACTTTAGAATTCTAAAATATGTTAGCTCAATTTTCTGCCAATTTAATTAAGGTATAATATGTAAACAAGAAAACACATGCATTGTAAGTGAATTTTGACAAACAGATACCATCACTCCAATGGAGACACACTCCAGAATATTCTCCCGTGCCTCTGCTTTCTCAGATCCCCACCTTCACCCCCAGAAAGCCACTGATCTGATCTGTCACCCAAATTAGATTTGCTCGTTCTAGGATTCCATGTCAGGGACGTCCCTCACTCAGTTCTCTTGTGTCTGACTTTTTCTGCTCAGCATTTTTTTTTGGTCTTTTCGAGACAGGGTCTCCCTGTAGCCCCAGCTGTCCTGGAACTCACTCCGTAGACCCGGGTGGCCTTGATCCGCTTGCCTCTGCCTCCCGTGTGCTAGGATTAAAGCCGTGTACCACCACGCCCAGCAGCATCTTTTTTTAATTATTGTTTTTTTAATTTATTATTTTTATGTGTATGATTGTACTGTCTGCATGTAGGTAGGTGCACCCGTGTCGTGCAATGCTGCGAAGGTCAGAAAAGGGTGTTGGATTCCCCTGGAACTGAAGTTAAAGACAGTTCTTAGCCACATGTGGGTGCTGCGAATGGAACCCAGGTCCTCTGCAAGAGCAGCCGGTGCTCTTAACTGCTGAGCCATCTCTCCAGCCTCCTTTGGGTTATTTTCATGGACCAGGAGTTCATCGTTGTATGAATGTGCCTTCATTCCTGTATCCATTCACCTTTCATGGCTTGTTCTTTCAACTTAGCATCACTGCCTGCTAGGACCCAGGCAGTGTTGTTCCAGTGAAGTTCAAGAAGGAAATGTCAGCTAGTCACACAGCCATGAATCTAGAAGGCAGCTAGGAGGTGGGCTCCCTAAACCGGAAGCACAGACTTCACCCAACTCCAGCCTCACACAGCAAAAAGCAAAAAAAAAAAACAACAAAAAAAAAACGGTCCTGATAAAGGACTGGTACACTGGGGCATTTCTTCCAAGGTACTTGTTTTTCTATAACATGCTCCAAGTACTTTCTTTGGATGCATCTACTGAACAATATTAATTCTCCTTTTTTTTTTTTTTTTAATTCAGAGTACTAGTCATTGAGGGACAGGCCTGCACAGCAATCCGTTTTGGCACATGCATGTCAAATGCCCTATATATCATGACATCAGACATTTTGAGAAAATTGCTTTTCCTTCCTGAATGCCAAGTCATAAATAATTTCAGTTTGGGAAGAGCTTTGGTAAGCATGTGTTTGACTCTGGGGAATGGCCTGTAAATATTGTAAGCCATAGAATAAAAAATGAGGGGGGGGCAGATTTGTGGGGGTCACTTCAAGTCTGGACCTGACTATACTGGAAAGTGCAGAGACTACCTCCACAGGTAAGTGTGGCCATCCCCCACCACTGCGAGTATGGCTGGATGGTGTGTGGGTCACAGCTGTATCCTTAACCACAGACTTGCCCCCCCCTTGGAAGGTAAGTGTCACCTTGGATAGGACAGTGTACCATTTCACCTGCTGGTAAACTCCTTCCATGGGGAAAAGTGTGAGAAATTAAAGCTGCTGTTTGTAGGACTTACCAATTTCTGTGGTGTAAATATTTCTACTGAATCCAATTCTAAGCTTCCATGTTAAAAAAAAAAACAAAACAATAAATTGCTGGGGAAAAAAATAAGCTAAAAAAAGAAACGAAGGCTTGAGATGTAATATAATCAGTAGAATGTTTGCTAGAATGCACAAAGCCCCGAGGTTCAATTCCCTGCACCCCGTAAACGAGGGGGGATGGGGTACCCTGTAATCCCATCACTCAGAACGTAGAAACGAAAGGATCAGAAGTTCAAGGTCTTCTTCAGCTATGTAAAGAGTTTGAGGCCACCCTGGGCTACATGGAGAATTAAAATATGTAGTAGTTTATTCCTGGAAGCTGAAAGAAGGCTGTCTCACTGGAATGACACAGGGAAGTCTAGTGACACTGATGGATTTCTGTTCCTTCTACCGGCTGGTGAATCCCTAGGTGTTTTGGTTTGTGTTGTGGTTGTTACTAGGGATGCAACTCAAGGCTTCAAGCATGCTACACAGGGCTTTACCACGATGCTACATCCTCATCCTTGTTATTATTCTCAATAATATAAATATTCTATGGTACATCTTTTTTTCTTGCATAAATGAAATTTTACATGCCAAAAAAATTCTTCCAAGTGAATCTTGTGAGCTTTGAAGTTGTTTTTACTGCACGCTTGGGGTGGGCTTTTACTTCAGGCTACGGAAGCACCGTCTTTCCCTCTGCACTCTGTTGCCTTGCAACGGATGCTGTTGCAGAAAATGGAACAAAATGAAAAAGCCCTTTAAGCTGTCCAGGAACTGCGGTGCCTGAGTTCTGCAAGGGGAGTGGGCCTCTGTAAAGATGGGACCCCTGGAAGGGCCACACTTAGTGTGATTTGGGACCGGGGGTTGGGGGTGATTCTTAAAGGTGGACCAGAGGGGACCCTGAGAAAGCAGCGACCCTCCCCAAGGAGGAGAGATTGAGATTGAGAGGGCGGAGGGTAACAGGATGGAGTCTCAGGGGTCTCTGAGGGTGTGGGAGAGCCATTGGGGGCTGGGAGGACGCGTCTTAGGGGATGGCTGTCTTCTGCTCAGAGAGCTGAGTTCATCTTCTCCTGGGCTCAAAACTCCTTTTCCTGGCAAATGTGTGCCCTGGGACAGACTGCAGCCTTCCTTGCTTTTCCTCCTCACTGGGACTACACCACCCCCACGACTACAAAACCTGGACCACACAAGTCAATACCTGTCTGTGTCCAAGGCTTCTCCACCTGCGCTTCCCATCCCCTCCTCCCCCGAGGCTGCAGGCCAAGTCATCCCCGAGGGCTACTAGAGAAGACAGCCATACCCTGACACCTGCCAGTACCCAGGCCTTTGGGGGGAGGGGGCACCCTACCATCAGTGGGCCGGGCTTAATTCTCTAAACAGGTCCAAAGGGGTGGGGCAAGGGAAATCGGCAGGAATCAAATAAAATCTTCTGTTTAATTTTCTATAATTATGAGCATCAGAGCCTCGGGGTTTCCCCAGGAGACCCCCAAGACCAAGGCAGGGCCAAGACAGTGGAGAGCACTGGGCTGGGGTCCCCTCCGACAGAGCCTCTCCTCCCAGGCTGTCACCTATGTCCCTCAGCAACCAGGCAAACGCAACCCCTGTCTGCCCTGCCAGCCAGGCCAGAAGGGCCTGAAGATTTCATTATGAGCTCAGATTACTAAAGTCCAAGGGGAAGTGGTGAACCCTCCTTTTAATAAGGAATCCCATTTCCTCTTGCGCTGGGGTATCTTGCCTCAGATGTTATTACAGAAAATGGTTGCAAAATGGAAAAAGACAAAAAGGGGTCATTAACTTGGTCAGAAAGCCTTCTCGGCAGACGTTGGGCAGCGACGGGGTGGGGCGACCAAGGTCCTTTCAATCCACCCACCGTGCCCTCCAAGGTCCCAACCACTCAGCTTAGCGGCAGACCCCCCATCTGCTGCTGCTTCCGCTCTGCCCCGTCTATGTGGAGGGGGCACGGAGCGCCCTCCCGCTGTGCCATAACTGATGACCATTTTTCTCCAATTAAACTGAAATTGAAGGATCCTCAGACTTAGACACCCAAGTAAAATAATTAGTGCTTAAAATGTTAATTGTGCTCAGATGTGTGTTCGCCTGTAGAAGCAATCTGGGAGCTAGCAAGCACATCCTGCTGGTTCCGTTGGGCTCCCCAGGGACCCCAGTATGGGCCGCTTCCTCCCAGGATCCTGAAACCCTTCTGACAGTGTGACTCTGGGGAAATAGAGAGGGACCTTGTCCTGTCCTGCTCCAACCCCCTCGGTGGCCAGTCTACTCTCCCCAGACATTTGACAGACAGTGTTACTAAAAGCTAAATCCAGAGTAAGGAGTTGGGTCTGGTCTAGACCTTGGTTCTACCACCCACAGTCCAGCAATATGTGTGATGTTGAGGCACCTTACACCCCCCCAAACAAGGATTGTAAAACCCAAAGGGCGGGAGCACCAATTCTCCACTTTAGCCAGTGAAAGTCTCCCATCTGGATATTTGCTGCCCACTAGTCCTGTCCTTTGTTTGCCTAATGGCTTGAGTGAGAAATTCTGTAGCACACCCTGGGAGGAAGGGATGTGGGGGTCAACCCTACCAGCCACAGTTCTCCCAACCTTCCTCACTGACAACTAGAGGGAAGGAGCCTTACTCTGCAGAGACAACATGCCTAAGAGGCTTAGTTCTTTATGCTGTGTGTTCCGAGGAAATTCACTTAGATATTCCGTGTTCCCTGATCCACCACATAATAAGACGCCTTTATCTCCTGTTGTCATGGGAAGTCTATATTAACTGATTAATATTAATGTGTTGGCCAATTAATATTAATCCGAAGCGATTCATACTTCACAAGTCAACGAGGTTGATGAGTGCCACCAAGCCCAGACAGCTGTCGCACTGGACAGTTCCCCAGAGAGAGGATAGAAGCTGAGGATGACCCTTTCTACCACTGAGCCTTGTTATGGACATCGTGTCATTAGCCATGTCTGTCAGGGCTGCCAAGGAAGTGTGTTCGGACTCTGGTTGTGACAATTAAAATCCTTGCCTTCCGAGACAGCATATTTTATCATTTAAATAGCGTTTCACATTCTCCTAACATATTTCACCAGCAACATTGTTAAATTAGGTGATAAAAGGTTATTTTTGCTTTTGAAGTTGAAATACGTTACCATTATTCCTTATCTGCTGGGAATTAGAAAGGTTTCAGAATTTGATGTGCTGAAGGTTTCATTATCTAAATTTGCCAGACTTTATAAAGCAAACAGCACTTTCTTTTTTTCTTTGACCTGTTGTAATCAAAGATGGAAGAAAGCTTTGTCTTACTAACATTGGAGGTTGCTCGGGGAGAAAGTAGAAAACCAGTGTCCTTTCCAGGAGTCAGGCTCAGGTCGGTGGGGGAAGGGGATGGGTTTGATGTCTTTTGGTTTGCACCAGTATCAGGGTCCCACATGCTGCTCCTGAGCATTAGGGAAATCAAAAGTTCCTGTTGCCAGCTCCCAACAGGGGTCCCACACCATGGGCTGCACCTTCAGCCAATGCAACTAGACAGGCCTGCGTGTGGCTCTGGGCTTTACTTCTGTCTGGAGTTCTGCTACCCACGCTTGCTGGGGTGCCATCTTAAATCTTTTCCTCAAGACTTTTGGCCCACCACCCACCATCCAGCTCCATCCTCCACCATCAGCAGTCCATCCATATACCATCACACCAGCACACCAGGTCCAGGCACCACCATTATACTTGCTCTCCTCTCTGTGTCACCACCACCTGCCATCGCCATGTCCTCCCAGGTGCATTTCTCCATTGGCAGAGCTTCACACAGAAGATCCTGTGCTGCACGTGAGCTCCTCTACACTATTCACACTTGCTAGCTTTATGCACCTGAGCCCCAGGTCAGGACACTGTATTTGTTACCTTTTTTTTGTTTGTTTTTTTTTTGTTGGGGTCTTTTTTAGCCCCAGATCTCGTCTGGGAAACTCGACTGAGTGTAGGCCAGCTGCCTGTTAGAACAGAGAGATCTACCTGCCTCTGCCTCCCGAGTGTATTTGTTACTTTTTAAAAATTATTATTACTTTATGTGTATGAGTGTACTGTCTGCATGTAGGTTTGTGCACCCGTGTTGTGCAATGCTGCGGAGGTCAGAAGAGGGTGTCAGATTCCCCTGGAACTGGAGTTAAAAACGGTTCTCAGCTGCCGTGTGGGTGCTGGGAATCGAACCTGGATCCTCTGCAAGAGCAGTCGGTGCTCTTAACCACTGAGCCATCTCTCCAGCCCCTTGTTACTTTTTTGTGGCTATGGCTGATACTTGGAAGAAACAACTTAACAGAAGAGGGGTTTATTCCGGATTGCGCTTCCAGAAGATTTTAGCATATCCTGATGGGGAAGGCCCCCCCACCCCACCCCCAGCTCTGTCTGGCAGTGGGAGTTGTGAGGTACTGGGGTTCACATCATGAGGGGAAAGAAGGGAAGAACAGGGGAGTATGACCTTCCACCAGCCAGGCCCCACCTCCTAAAAGCTCCACAGCCCACAAAATGGTGTCACCTGGTAGGAAACAAGAGCCTGCGGGGGATATTGCAGATTCACAGCCTATCAGACCTGCCTCATGACAGACCACTTTTCCCAGTGCCTGTCACTCTGGGTCACCCCGGACCATCACCTCCTACAGGCACACACAGTCTTCTTCTCTTTGACATTCTAGGCTGTGGGGATCTTCCAAGAATACAGCGCGGCAGCTGGGCTGTGCACAGATTTTGGCACGCAACTTGACCCCACTTTCACCTCCTCCTGTCCATTTTCCCGTGTTTTTTTGGCGCCAGGAGCAGGATTAGTTTTACCCAGGAGGAGGCTCATACTCTCCCAGATTTCTGGCCAGAGCCATTTGGGCTGGAACCAGATCTATCATGAAGCGAACTTTAAAGCTGACCTCAGTTCCCCTGAGCTCTTGCTCTGCAGGGCAGAGTACTGGTTTCCAAGAAGTGTTTTCTGCCAGTCATCTGACAGAGAAGGCAACCTAGGGCAGCTGTACCCACAGCCCGCCATTCCAAGGAGCTCAGCCCTGAGGAATCATACTAGCTAGTGTGACCCATCTTGGAAATCTCCTGCTTGAGAATACAGTAGGGTGTTGCAGCTGGAAACTAAGAATGCTCTCCTTACGACGTCCACCAGGGCACCTCCTTTCTGGGAATGATGCCTTCTCCAAATTCTTCACCAAAATCACTTCTCCCCCAAACTTGGCTCGTTCAAAGCCTTCTGATACCCCTGCTGCCTGATGGAACCTGTATCCCGTGCCCACCCTGCCTCGCCCACGCGCTGCTTCCCAGTCAGCTCCAAACAAACAGTAAACATGCCGGTCTCGGCTGGAAGCCTCCTTGGTATGATTTATTGCCATAGTCACAATATTTTGTTTGGAGCTAAACCTCTAGATATAAATCAAGTCATTAGAAGGAATGACGTTTAATCCTACAAAAGGTGCCTCGATGGGCAGAGCAGCTCAAAAACCATTTAATTCCAGAGAAGATGGCCCCACCCATCCCTACGCAGCAGGCTCGTCACCAGCACTCACAGGCATGGAAAGCCGAAGACGAGCCAGGCTGCTTTTGTTGCCTGGCATGGCATGTGGCACAACCTCAAAGAGGGGGTCCAAACCTCTGCTTGGTGAACTACTCGGGGGTCTTTCTTCTTTCACAGCTGTGGGTTGGGTGGGCGCCTCTGTGCTGATAACTATCTTCGAAGCTTCAGCAGGGGCTGGAGAGATGGCTCAGCGGTTAAGAGCACCGACTGCTCTTGCAGAGGAACCAGGTTCAATTCCCAGCACCCACATGGCAGCTAAAAACTGTCTTTAACTCCAGTTCCAGGGGAATCCGACACCCTTTTCTGACCTCCGCTGCATTGCACAACACGGGTGCACCTGCCTACATGCAGACAGTACACTCACACACATAAAATAATTAAAAAAAAAAAGCATCAGCAATGCTTAGATTTCAAAGGAGGCAGGAAACAGCCCCGAGCATCTTTAACTGTCCTTTCCTGGTGACCCCAGGCCCCTATGGATAGCATAGTTGCTCTCCTGGTAGCATGCTCTATCCACAAAGCCAAGCTGGTCTAATGTCTAGAGCTTTGTAACCTAGGTACACTCAAGACAAAGCTGAACCTTGAATGGAATATTAAGGGACTTTTATATTTATTTATATTTGTATTTAGGGCTTTCCAGAGACCCGGCAGCCCTTCCATCCCAACTCAGCCAAACACTGGCTTTGAGATCCCTGAGCATCTCTCCCAGATAGAACTGGGGATAAGACAGACTCGGGGGGGGGGGCCTTGGTTGGGGGATTTCCTAAGAAGACTTTGCTAAATTCTGAAAGCGCATGACAAGTGTGAGCATTCTGGATGACAATCCAGTGTTTAGTTCTCATTAACGTTCTTGTGCTCGGTCATTGCTAATGAGGGTGGTGTTAGGCGCGATGAGGGCGTTGCATGTTACAGGCTGGACTGGATTGCTTGTTGCAGGCTGGACTGGATTGCATGTTGCAGGCTGGACTGGATTGCATGTTGCAGGCTGGACTGGATTGCATGTTGCAGGCTGGACTGGATTGCATGTTGCAGGCTGGACTGGATTGCATGTTGCAGGCTGGACTGGATTGCATGTTGCAGGCTGGACTGGATTGCTTGTTGCAGGCTGGACTGGATTGCATGCTGCAGGCTGGACTGGATTGTATGTTGCAGGCTGGACTGGACTGCTTGCTTCTCTGCTGACTGCAGAGCTGATGTGGGAGCTGGGCTCCGTGGCTCAGTTCTGTCATTCTGGCATTCAGGAGGCTAAGCCACAAGTTTGAGGCCAGCCTGAGCTCCAGAGAACAAAACCAAGCTAAAGAGTACAAACCAGGCGCCTAGAGAAATGGCTCAGTGGTTAGGAGCACAGACTGCTATTGCAGAGGACCTGGGTTCAAATCCTAGCACCCATGGCACCTATCAATGATCTGTGACTCTAGTTCCAGGAGATCTTACACCCCTCTTCTGAGCTCCATGGGTACTGTGTGACATGAGGGCACTTATGTACATGTAGGCAATACCCTCATACACAAGAAATAAAAATACTAATTTTTTTAATCCTAGCACTCAGGAGACTGAGGAAGGTGAATCTGAGTTCAGGACCAGCCTGATCTACACAGCAAGTTCCAGGCAACCTGGGGCTATAGGGAGACCTTGTCTCAAAAAGACCAAAAAAACCATTGTTTTTTTTAAAGAGTGCAGCCCAGCTGCGCATGATGGCATGCACCTTTAATGCCAGAACTCGGGAGGCAGAGGCAGGCAGATCTCTATGAGTTCAAGGCCAGCCTGGTCCACACAGTGAGTTCCAGGACAGCTGGGGCTTCAGGGAGACCCTGTCTCAAAAAGACCCCCCCAAGAAAAAGAGTGCAGGCCCAGAACTGGCCACCGGGCACTGTTTGCACCCTTCACTTAAGAGTCCTACAGTACTCAAATCTGCACTGCAGATTTGGGGTAACCTGGGGCTAAGTCTTTACCCCTACTGGCTCCTTCTCCGGAGGTAGAATTCACTCTGAAAGATCAGGCAGAGTGTTTAGGAAGCCCCCACCCCAGACATTTCCCTCCCTGTCTCCTTCACCCCTCACACCCCTGACTCACTAAGCCCTTGGTTAACAACAAGAGCAACCCCTCTACCCTCTCTGAAGGCCCCACCGTCTCCCACCCTCATCATGACGTCAACCCTAATCCATTTCCTTCCTTTCCGTCTGCCTCACTTAGGTCAGGCAGCTTCTGGGATGCACCAGCAGAATGACCGTTGAGTGTGTAACCCTTGGGAACCCTCCGCTCTCTCCCTGTCTCAGCCTTACAGGCTAGGTAGGCCCTAAGAGCCGTCACCTCTCCTGGCCTGAGGGCTACAGTCCGCGTGCCTGTGAGGCTCTGTGTGAGTGATTTGGGTAGGATACTCAGTCCCACTAGGAAGATGACCCTCTTTGTTCCCCAAGACAGTCTGGAGCCACCATGCTCAGGGAGCTTGGCCCTGCTGGCTGGAAGAGTTCTGCTGCATCAAGGGGGCTGGGCTGGGCAGAAAGGCTGGCACTGTAAAGGAAGAAGAGATGGGCTCTCTGTTCCACGTGGAAGGGGGGTAGTGTCCCCATAGGCGGTCACTGCCAAGCCGGTGGTTGATATCTGTACTCAAGGGTCTCACCCTCACCCAGTTCTTCAGGCCACAAGTCACTTGTTCTTGCCCTAGCCCTTGGCTGCACCAAGATCAAGGCCTCTGCCTGGGAGAATCTCCTTCCTTTCAAATGTAGCTATTCAGAACCTTAGCAGGAAGCAACTTCACGGACCCCTCCCCCTCCTCCCTGCAGCTTCCTGGCGTATTCCAGGCAGCCGCACGCAGCCTTGCCTTTATAATCTAGTTACCTGTTAGCAGAAGGTCTATTCTATTTCTGAGCACACAGCACGGCCTCTAGTTTGCAGAGGTGCCCGGCGTTCTCCAGTCCCTGGAGAAGACTGGATGTAAGTGGCCTGGAACTGAAGCTGTTCATCTACCCTGCTGTAGTCAGGACTAGATGTCTCAAGGACCCCTCTAAGGCAGTATCACTGGACCCCCGTTAGTCACCAGTACACAGCCACCAAGGATCAGAACACCCACCCGTGAAGCCCTAGGTAATCCTCTTTTCTGGGAGTCAACGGGTCGGAGTGCCTCCCTCAGGATAGAGTGGCCCGTGGGGGACAGAGGGCGACACTTCAAAGAAAGCATTTGCTAAGAAGGATTTACTTTGCTGCTCTTGAGGGTGTCACAGGCAGCAGCTGTGACAGGTCTGACAGCCACAGGCCAGCTTAGTAATTGATGTTACAGCAGGAACGACACATCCAGAGGCCGGCAGGAGATGGACAGATCATTATCCTTCCATTGGGACAGCACAGTAATGAGGCTGCCCCTACTGGCTGCCTCCACAGACCAGTGAAGGAGCCAGTGAACACACCTGTCCCTGGAAGACCCCACGTGGGGCTGGGCCAGTGGATGCTGCTGTCACCACACTGCCTACCAGGCAACTCCTCTGTGGAGCCCCTTCGGGCTGGGGTTCCTGGGTGACCTCTCCCCCCCATTTTTCTTATTCCCTGGTTAACTCCACAGTGAGAATACTCTATTATTTAAACAAAATCGAGTTCCTTCCTGCAGAGAGGCAGTGGATTGGGGCACAATCATCAGGTACTCTGTCCTACAAATACAAGATCCTCATATCCACCCTTAATTTGGGCTTCGGTTTTTTGAAACAGACTCTGATGTAGCCCAGGCTGGCCTCAAACTCACCGTATAGCTGAGCTTAATGTGAATTCCTGCTCCTGCTTCCCCTATGTCCCAAGCACTAGGATTCCAGGTGTGTGCAACCACACCCCCTCCATGTCCCCCATCCGACCCACTGGACACAGCTCTGTGAGTCTGTGACTCCCAGAACCAGTCACAGTGCTTCTGTCCTACTTTCTTGAACTTCCTGTCCCTCTGAGAAGTACTGGTCACACACACACACACACACACACACACACACACACACACACACACCAGCCCCAGAAAGCAACAGGATCTGGGCATGTATGTCAGTAAAGATCTATCCAGCTTTCCAGAACAGCCCCAAGTTCATCTCCTCCTTCCCCGTCCTCCTTCCCTTTTGAGCTCCCTACTACGAATACTCATGCAAACCTGTACAGGAAGTCCCGCCCCCAGACCTCACGCTGAAGCCAGAAACAGGAAGCTG
This sequence comes from Rhizomys pruinosus, assembly GCA_009823505.1. NCBI lineage: Eukaryota > Metazoa > Chordata > Mammalia > Rodentia > Spalacidae > Rhizomys > Rhizomys pruinosus. Next base: position 378,795 of record VZQC01000845.1, on the reverse strand, counting down.
CCCCACACTTAGCCCGTCCCCAGGGCCTGCCTGAGCTGATCTCTGATGTGAGCTGGATCCAGTTCACAGCAACAGCGTGCAATCTGCCCGAGGTGGGAATATTTACACCATAGAAGCCAGCTGAGTGTGTCAGGCTCCTCCCGACCCCACTGCCCAGGGAATCAGGTGTTGAACATTTGCCAGCATACCACTGAGCTGTGGGCAGCCCTTGGAGAATTCTTCCTGTGTTTTCCCACGTTTGTTATGTTGGTTTTTGACTAGTGTCTGGGGCCAGGCCTTGAGTGTGTTGTCTTGCCTGGGCCATAACAGCTTCACTAACAAAGACATTGCCACCGGTGCCAACGTACAACCTGGTCCGTCCATGCATAGCACGGTGTTCTGCTGTAGTAGTCCGCAGGTCAGCTGACTGATGGGCCTGTCAGTGTGGGAGGCAGAGTCATGAGTGACAAGGGACCATGTGGTGATGCCGGTGGGTGTCTTGAAGTTTGTTCTCGCTAACCTGCTACAACACCCACTAGGTCCCACTTGTCCTCCCAGAACTATGTGCATTTAAGAGACTTGAAGGAAAGATCACAAGCCTGGTCTGTGCTAAGCTGTGTGTGTAGACTCTCGGAGATCACCCAGGTACGTGAAAACAGAAAGCACGCTATGTGTGGAGCACAGATGTGCACTGGGACCCGTCTCCTTGACATGTATTTTGGATGGTAAGATTTGAACCCGCCTTTAATCCCGACCCTCAGGAGGCAGAGGTAGGAGGATTTCTGTGAGGCCAGTCTGTTCTCCAAGTGGGCTGGGACTGGGGAGACCCTATCAAAAACAAACAAAAAAGACAGTGAACCCAACCCCATCAACACACAATACATAATGTCCTATGTGGCATGTGTCCTGTGAACCCACATACCCCAGAGATGGTAGAAATCAGCCACAGGTGATAAACAAAGAAATGCTTTGAAGTGGGAGTTGGGTTCTTTTCCTTTCCTCTAGATGGGCAGAGCACATGGAGGGAGTGCCACAGGGTTCAGAGCTCCCTTCCCCCACCCAGTGATGGGCAGGTAGTTGTGTGGGGGGCAGGCAGGACAGCTGTTGGGTTCGCAGACTAACTAGTCAACTGGCTGACTGGTTGACTGACAGGCAGTTCCTCCCTGCCAGTCGTTGACAGCTCCAAGGGACTTCTCAGCCCAGGCAGAGCTGACAGGGAAGTACCCAGCTGAATCTCGGATCCTAATCACAAAGGCAGAGAATGGGATCACTAAACAAAACAGGAATCCGCCTGAGCCACCAGGCACCTGTCAATTGCAGACAAAGGAGATTCCTGCTTGCTTTCTGATGGGCCCTCCCAGAGTCCCTAGACCCTGCAGCAGCTGAGTCCTGGGAATACAGTCCTGACAAGGGGTCCCAGGCCTCAAGCACCCAGAGCTTACAGCTTGTACCCAGTAGGCTCCAAATGCCTCCAGCCACTTGCATGTTTGTGGACTTTTGAGATGAGTGCTTTTTGCCCATTGTATAGATGAAGACACAAAATAAAAAATTGAAGGAGTCCAAGGTCAAACACATTCCCTCCCTTTCTCTCTCTTCCACTGTCACTTCTTGTTATTCTCCCTTCCTTTTGATATACAAATGCCTCATTAAATGCTGTGACTCATACATACCCTTGTATTCAGGCCTGGTGCCACACACCTGTAATCCCCGCACGCAGGAGCTCAAACCAGAGGATCACGGACTCAAGGCTAAGCCTGGGCTACACAGTGAGACGTTGTCTCCAATAACCAAAAAGATAAATAAATAAATAAACAAATAAATAAGCAAGCTGTGACTTAGAATGAATTCTCCAGGCAAAAGAAGAAAATGCCGTGCTCCAGGCTGAGTATAAGCTGAGGGTCACTGTAACACTGATAGATTCCACATCTTCCCTAAGTTCTGTGCTGGGAACTTGATTACCAGATTCATGTGACAATGGAATTTGGGAGGTAATGTGAATTAGATGAAGTCATGAGACTGTGCATCCCTTGATAATAGTAGGGACTTTATAAAAAACAGAGTGGGCTGGATGTGGTGGTGCACATCTTTAATCCCAGCATTCAGGAGGCAGAGGCAGAGGCAGAGGCAGAGGCAGGTGGATCTCTGGGTATCAGGACAACCAGAGCTACAGGGATACCCTGTCTCAAAAAGACCAAAACAACAACAACAACAACAACAAAAATCAGTGGCCTGAGGGCATGACTCAGTGGTACAACACTTACCTAGAGTGCCCCAGTGAGGGGCTGGGGTGTGGCTCAGTGGTAGAGAACCTGCCTAGAATCCCCCAGTGAGGAGCTAGGGTGTGGTTCAGTGGTAGAGCACCTGCCTAGAATCCTCCAGTGAGGGGCTGGGGTGTGGCTCAGTGGTAGAGTACCTGCCTAGAATCCCCCAGTGAGGGGCTGGGAGTGGGGACCAGTGGTAAAGTATCTGCCTGGCTCATATGTGGCCCAATGTTCAATCCCTGCAAAACGAAGAGAAGGTGGAGTTAAAAGGAAGAAAAGCCACCCGAGTTTGAAGCGGCCACACTAGCTGGTGCTGGTGTCCTGCCATGTGCTGTCTTCTGCCAAATTTTGACACCTCAGGGACCCTCACTGATACCAGCACCAAGCTCTGAGATTTGCAGCCTCCAGGACTGTGAGTCAAATGAACCTTCTATGCTTTATCAGTTACCAAGTCTTGGATATTCAGCAAATGGACCAAGACAAACCCATCTCACTGAATATGCTTAGGATAGAGTCACCAGAAGACATCCACCCAGAGACACTTGAGGCTCAAGATTAGAGGCTGGAGGCCACTACAGGGACAATGGCTGCTGTGTCACCTGAGCATAGATGGCCTGATACTGCCTCCCCAAAGTCCACACACTGACCACAAACCCCTTCAGGGTCCACAAATAGCTAACCTTTGTATCAGGGGCAGCCCCATCCTTAGAGTCTTCCTTGCAGCCACATGATCATGACCGTGACCATGACTGTGACCGTGACCATTCCAAGAGGTATGGAGCCCTGGAATCTAGCAGAGATTTAATAAGTTGAATTTTCCTGTGACCACAGTGAGAATTTAAAGCCCTTCCTGAGGCATCTTTCATCCAAATTCAGTGTCTAGAATCCAGGCTTCTCTCGAATCCACAAGCCTGTGGGCCTTCCATTTTACATCTAATCTGCATGCATGAACGGGCTGCCCATGTGGAGATGGCATTCACCCTGAGACAGTCAGAGGTGGATGCAGTTTGCCCCTTACTCCTAAGCCAGCAGAGACCTTGGAAGGGCAGAGTAGCCTGGGCTCATAGGAGAAGTACTACAGGAAGTGTGTCCACAACAGGGCCACTACCCCAGGAAAAGTACTCCAGCCTCCCGCAGCCCAGAAGGCAACAGGAAACCAGGGTTTCAAGGGTGGCAACAGATTCCTCAGCTTGAGCTGTTCCTATATTCACCTGGCTTCTGTCACTCAGACAGCCATGAAGGTGCCTTGGAGAAGCCGGTGAGAACAGTCAGCAGCATCAGCCGGAGCCCTGACCTCAGCCTCTGGAAGGAGAACCCAACACCTACTTATCCATCTTCCAGCATCAGCCTTATCACAGGCATCTATTGAGCTCCTGCTGTGTAAAGGGCACTGTTCCAGTCTAACACAAGTAGACAAAACAAAGTCCCTCTCCTCAGTTCAACACAATCCTTCAAAGGATCCATAGACCACCCCCACCTAACTGATCTAGGCTGCTCCTGCCCTGCCCTTTGGACTGTCCACAGACCCTTAAAATCATAATATCTCCTGTTCCACATTGAATTGTGTGCTCCCCCCCACCCTAAATAATACTGATGTCTCTACCCCAGTATCCATAACTATGGCCCATGCATGCTCTTTGCACACACAATGAAGGAAAAAGGAACTCCGTTGTTTTTCTTTTTTAAGTTCTGGGGGTTGAACCTAGAGCCCCACACATGCTAGGCAGTTGTTCCACCACTGAGCTCTGTCCTAGCCTGAGGCCTCTGCTTCAGTATGGCTGGAGTGCATCTAAGAGGAGATGCAGGGCGTAGGAAGAAGGACAAGGGCAAACAAACTGAGCTTAACGTTGTCACTAGCCAGGGAACACCCCAGGGTGCCAAAAGCTGGAAGAAGTGGAAAAGATCCTCCCCAGAGGCTCTGGAGGGAGCTTAGCCCTGCCAACGCCTTCATTTCTAGACTTCTAGACTTCAGAATGTGACAGAATGGGTTTTTGTTCTTTTAAGCAGCCCAATTTGTAGATACTTAGTTAAAGCAGACACATAAGACATAAAGCCAGCTTAGTCAACCCCAGGGATCCAGTGATCGGGCCAAATGCATTGTGAATGAACGTGTGTGTGTGTGTGTGTGTGTGTGTGTGTGTGTATGTGTGTGTATGTGTGGCGGGGGGGCGGGGAGCACTCACCAAACTAGTTGCAGGCCTCCAGAGAAAAGAGAAAAGACTGAAGTTCTCAGAGAAAGAATGAATTCTGCCTTCAAACGGCCTTTGGAGTTGAGCTAGAACATCAGCTCTTTTTTATTGTTGTTTTTTGTTTGTTTGTTTTTTTGGTATTTTTGAGACAGGGTCTCCCTTTTAGTCCCAGCTGGCCTGGAGCTCACTCTGTAGACCTTTTCTGCCTGCCTGGTTGCCTGGTGTCAGCTATCAATCAGCCCATGAGCCAACTCCTTAAAATCTCTCCTCTCCCCTCACCTATCTCTTCTCCTCTCCTCTCCTCTCTTCCTTCTTCTCTTGTTTTCCTTCCAGGGAAAGGGCTCAACTGGAAAGTTACAGTATATCCACAAAGCGCAGGTGGACTTGGTCTAGCACCCACCCTGTGCTCCCCCTTCTTTCATCCCCATCTCTCTGTGTTTGATTCATTCCCAATGCCCCTGCCCTGGACCACAGTACCCAGAGTGGTAGAACTCTCAAACTACTGCCCAGCAGGGCCTGGGGCTGAGATTTGAGCAGCCCAAGCTGCTATCACTCTCAAGCATGGGCTACCTGGTAACACAAGAGACTTGCGGCCGTCTACACAGCTTAACCAAAAGGCTGTCTCCCCCTGGGTGTGTGTCGTGGCTATCAGGGATTGGGGCTTCAGTGTGGAACCCAGTAGATCTAGTTATGAATCTGGAGATGGTTGGACATGAGATCTTTTCTCCCAGCAACTCAACATGATGGTCAGACCCCTCCTCAGCTCTGCCATAGACCCAGACCACTCTGCTTGATTATTTAGAAACTGACCCAATCTAGGCATGATAGCACACGCCTTTAATCCCAGTACTTGGGAAGCAGAGGCAGGTGGATCTCTATGAGTTCAAGGCCAGCTGGTCTATGTACAGAGTGCCAGGCCAGCTGGGACTACAGGGAGAACCTGTCTCAAAAATACAGAAAGGAAGGAAGGAAGGAAGGAAGGAAGGAAGGAGGGAGGGAGGGAGGGAGGGAGGGAGGGAGGGAGGGAAGGAGGGAGGGAGGGAGGGAGGGAAGGAAGGAAGAAAGGAATACGGACCCAAGCCAAAGTGGGTGGTACTACTGATAATCTCAAAACTTAGAAAGCTGAAACAGGAAGAATGCACATTTGAGGTCAGTGTGGACTATATAGTGAGACTACCTCAAAATACAAAAGAAAAACAGGAAGCGAAAGAAAGGAAGAAGAGAAGGTGGTGAATGGGAAAAGACAGCAGAGATGAAGCCTGGCCTCCTGGAGGCAAAGTGTGTAGCCAGTGGTAACGCATGTGCCTAGAATCCCCCAATGGGGAACTGGGGGTGTGGTTCATTGGTAGAGCAACTGCTTAGAATCCTCCAGTGAGGGGCTGGGGTGTGGCTCAGTGGTAGAGCACCTGCCTAGATCCCCAGTGAGGAACTGGGGTGTGGCTCAGTGGTAGAGCACTGCCTAGATCCCCCCGTGAAGGGCTGGGTGTGGCTCAATGGTAGAGCACCTGCCCAGAATCCCCTAGTGGGGAACTGGGGGTGTGGCTCAGTGGTAGAGCACCTGCCTAGACCCCCAGTAAGGGGGGGTGTGGCTCAATGGTAGAGCAACTGCTTAGAATCCCCCAGTGAGGAAACTGGGGGTGTGGCTGTGGTAGAGCACCTGCCTAGATCCCCCATGTGAGGGGCTGGGGTGTGGCTTCAGTGGTAGAGCACCTGCCTAGAATCCCCCAGTGAGAGGCGGGGTGTGGCTCATGGTAGAGCACCTGCCTAGAATCCCCCAGTGAGAGGCTGGGGTGTGGTCAGAGGTAGAGCACTGCCTCTAATCCCCCAGTGAGTGTGGGTGTTGCTCAGTGGTAGAGCACCTGCCTAGAATCCCCNGGGGATTCTAGGCAGGTGCTCTACCACTGAGGCAAACACCCAGCACTCAACTGGGGATTCTAGGGCAGTGCTCTACCTCTGAGCCACACCCCAGCCTCTCACTGGGGGATTCTAGGCAGGTGCTCTACCACTGAGCCACACCCCAGCCTCTCACTGGGGATTCTAGGCAGGTGCTCTACCACTGAAGCCACACCCCAGCCCCTCACTGGGGGATCTAGGCAGGTGCTCACCACATGCCACACCCCAGTTCCTCTCACTGGGGGATTCTAGCAGTTGCTCTACCATTGAGCCACACTCCCGCCCTTACTGGGGGATCTAGGCAGGTGCTCTACCACTGAGCCACACCCCCAGTTCCCCACTAGGGGATTCTAGGCAGGTGCTCTACCATTGAGCCACACCCCAGCCCTTCACTGGGGGATTCTAGGCAGGTTTGCTCTACCACTGAGCCACACCCCCAGTTCCTCACTGGGGATTCTAGGCAGGTGCTCTACCACTGAGCCACAACCCCAGCCCCTCACTGAGGGTTCTAAGCGTTGCTCTACCAATGAACCACACCCCCAGTTCCCCATTGGGGGATTCTAGGCACATGCGTTACCACTGGCTACACACTTTGCCTCCAGGAGGCCAGGCTTCATCTCTGCTGTCTTTTCCCATTCACCACCTTCTCTTCTTCCTTTCTTTCGCTTCCTGTTTTTCTTTTGTATTTTGAGGTAGTCTCACTATATAGTCCACACTGACCTCAAATGTGCATTCTTCCTGTTTCAGCTTTCTAAGTTTTGAGATTATCATAGTACCACCCACTTTGCTTGGGTCCGTAGGCTGGGGTGTGGCTCAGTGGTAGAGCACCTGCCTAGAATCCCCCAGTGAGGGGCTGGGGTGTGGCTCAGTGGTAGAGCACCTGCCTAGAATCCCCCAGTGAGGGGCTGGGGTGTGGCTCAGTGGTAGAGCACCTGCCTAGAATCCCCCAGTGAGGGGCTGGGGGTGTGGCTCTGTGGTAGAGCATCTGCCTAGAATCCCCCAGTGAGGAACTGGAGGTGTGGCTCAGTGGTAGAGCAACTGCCTAGAATCCCCCAAGGAGGGGCTGGAGGAGTGGCTTAGAGGTAAAACATTTGCCTGGGATGGATGGAGCCCTGAATCCCCAGTCCCACACAAAAAGAAAAAGAAGACAAAGGGCCCAGCCTCAGCTGTCCTCATTAGCCTTTGCTCCCTTAGCAGGTAACATGAAACCTTTTCAGCCAAACACTAAGAAGAAAACGTGAGCCAATGAAGAGCTCACAGCGCGGAACACGGTTGGCAGTCCCCATAACTCACACCTTGTTTATTCTCACCGATGCTCCCTCTTCTCATACTGCATGTGTTTCTTTGAATGTCAACTGTCCAGAAGGAGGAAGTAGCTGTTTATTTCCTGCTGTGCAGAAGGATGGAGCTCCCATACAGATTCTTAGTATTGTGTTGAGAATAGAGGGCAGAGAAGACAGACACTCGGGAGCAGTGTGAGGGTGCGTCTGACCTCAGGGAGTCTCCTGTCCTGGGTGAGTGTAGAAATGCATGCATGGGAGCATCCATGTCCTGGAAGGAAGATGGGGCCGGGGTCATTGCTCATGCTGCTCAGCAAGCTCACCTTGTTGCTTTCATTTTTGCCTTGCTGGGAATGGAACCCAGGGCCTTGCACCTACCAGCAGGCACTTTACCACTGAGCTGCACCCCCACTCCTCACTGGGGGATTCTAGGCAGGTGTTCTACCACTGAGCCACACCCCAGCCCCTCACTGGGGGATTCTAGGCAGGTGTTCTACCACTGAGCCACACCCCAGCCCCTCACTGGGGGATTCTAGGCAGGTGTTCTACCACTGAGCCACACCCCAGCCCCTCACTGGGGGATTCTAGGCAGGTGCTCTACCACTGAGCCACACCCCAGCCCCTCACTGGGGGATTCTAGGCAGGTGCTCTACCACTGAGCCACACCCCAGCCCCTCACTGGGGGATTCTAGGCAGGTGCTCTACCACTGAGCCACACCCCAGCCCCTCACTGGGGGATTCTAGGCAGGTGCTCTACCACTGAGCCACACCCCAGCCCCTCACTGGGGGATTCTAGGCAGGTGCTCTACCACTGAGCCACACCCCAGCCCCTCACTGGGGGATTCTAGGCAGGTGCTCTACCACTGAGCCACACCCCAGCCCCTCACTGGGGGATTCTAGGCAGGTGCTCTACCACTGAGCCACACCCCAGCCCCTCACTGGGGGATTCTAGGCAGGTGCTCTACCACTGAGCCACACCCCAGCCCCTCACTGGGGGATTCTTCACCGCGAAGCTGCGTGTGACATAGCGCAAGCTGATGCCACGACTCACCAGTGCCCTCACTGGGGATTCGTAAGTCAAGGTGTTAGATGCCATCTGGTGGCCAGAATCGCCGCAGCCCCTCACTGGGATTCAAGGCAGGGGCTCTACCACTGAGCAATACTTCCAGCCTAAGATTGGAGAAGGATTCACACGCGAGCTAAGTGCTTACACTGAGACACACCACCGAGCCCTCACATGGGGATGTCTAGGCAAGGTGTTCTATGTCCATTGAGTCCACCATCCCGCAGCCGCCTCACCGTGTGGGGAAATTCTAGTGGCAGTGTGTGTCTTACCACTGGAGCGCTACACGCCCTCGCAGCCTCACTGGTGGGATTTCGCTAGGCAAGGTGTTCTAACCAACTGAGCCCACGACCCCAGACCCCGTCGAACTGGGGGATAATGCTAGGCGAGGTGCTCTACTCCAACCTGGAGCCACGTACCCCAAGCCAGCCTCACTATGGGGATTCTAAGGGCAGGTGTTCATATGCTCACTGTGTCCACATGCCCCTAGCCCTTCACTGGGAGATTCAAGGCAGGGGCTGCTATACTAACTGAGCCATACTCCAAGCCCTCAACTGGAGATTCAGCAGGGCTCTGCCACTGAGCACACCCCAGCCCCTCACTGGGGATTCCTAGCAGGCAGTCTACCATTGATATATAACCCCAGCCTTTGATTGTGTCTAAACCCGCCCCAGTGGAGCTCGGCAGGCGTGGGAAATGACTCTGAGGGTTGAGCTGCTTGCCTCAGACTCTTGAGGGCTAGGATTGCTGTGCATCATTCTGTCCAGCTAAATTCCCTACTCTTATCTAGACTGTACGTTTATTTTAGAGACTTGGGAGGGGAGAGGTGGCTGTAGTGAAACCAAAGCCTCTCTCCCGGCAACTGCCCCACGTCATTGGAAGTGTGTTGAGGTATACCGTACCAGTCCTCAGGGTGCGGCAGAAGCATGGCGATTACCCCACCCTTCTGGGGCTCTTCACGGAGCTGTCCAGGGTCCTGAACCACAGACCTCCGCAGCCTATGCAGAACACAGTCTGCAGATCCCCAGGATTCTAGCTTTGGCTTATCTAGAGCTTCAACCTTTATTTGAGCAGCATATGGGAAACCCCTTCCTCCATGTGAAAACCAGGCCCTTCGTATGGGGGGGGAGGCCTTTACATTCTTTTCATTACCATTCTGTCTATTCAGATGTGGCCGTGTGAGAATCAGGTTTATCTTTACTAATGAGCTGCCCTGAGTTTAAGGAATGGGATTGCATGGCCTTGGACCCACTTGCTTGACTTGTTCCTGACTACTGAGATTGTTCTTTTATCTGTGTAATTATCCACGAGACATATAGTTCTTTTTTTTTTTTTTTTTTTGGTCTTTTTTTTGAGACAAGGGTCTCATCTCTGTAAGCCCCCACCCCGCTGTCCTGGAATCTACGCTGTAGGACCAAGGACTGGCCTTGAACTCACAAAGATCCACCTAGCTTTCTGCCTCCCAAGGTGCTAGGGTATGTAAAAGGCGTTGCGCCCCACACCTGGTACGAGACGAATATTTCTTTTCCAAGGGAGCAACTGCTGCCAGCTTAGCTTGGTGGGCAAATATGTCGTCAGAGTGTGTCTAGGAGAGAGCTGCCCCTCTAGCCCGTGCCCTTGGAGTCCTGGAGCTGGCCACCCATAGAAATTCCCTGAGGCTTGAGGGCAGCACGCACAAGACAGAAGCCTCTTGTGAGTGAAAGGAGACAGGGCTCACAGCCATAAGAGCAGTGTCCTGACTTCACTGAGTGACAGAATGCTTTTGCAAGTGGCTCCACATTCCCTCTCTTGGGCAAATCCAGCACGATTCATTTGCTCCAGAAAAAGAATATAAATAAGCACCATCACAACTTGACAGGTTGACAGGGGGTGACAGCCAGAGTAAATCCCCGCATCTGAGACTCTGAGGAAGAGAGGTGATTTAGCAGAGCCAGCTGCCATCGCCAGAAGAAAATAATTAAGGAAACCCGGTGGCGAAGAGGAAAACAGAGCGGCTACAGAGAGTCCCTTCTGGTGAACAGATCTGTCATCGGCGGCAGGAGAGGACCCCACATGCCAGAGAGAAATGAGCTCTAGAAGCTCATGTCGGAGACTGAGAGGATGGGCTGAAGAAGAGGATGGGATGGCTGGTGAGGGAGGAATAGACTGTGGGGCTGAGGCTTCTTACCTCTAAGCCAGGTACCCCCTGTTCACCCTACTTCTGCATGGAGCGTCCCCCTGGGGAAGGGACTAGAAAGTCTGTTCTAAAGCTTTCTCACATGCATGTGTGCAGACTCCCACAGAGACTTTAGAATGCCCACGGAGGTAGGCACACTGTCACTTACCTTAGAAGGACACGTCTCTGTTCCTAGTCCAAAGGGGGCAGAAGAGGCAGTGCCCAAGTCCTGCTGTTATGATTAAAGCATGAACTTTTAATGTTCTGAGCACGCGTTCCTAGCTTCTGATGCCGTTTTGAAAGCCATGAGCCTTTAGGAGTTTAGGCTTGACTGACAGAAGTGTGTCACCAGGGTCAGCTCTTTAAATTTATACCCACCACTTAAATTATTTATTTTGTATTTATTTATTTATTTTGGTCTTTTTGAGGCAGGGTCTCCCTTTAGTCCCAGCTGGCCTGGAGCTCACTATGCAGACCAAGCTGGCCTTGAACTCACAGAGATCCACCTGCCTCTGCCTCTCGAGTGCTGGAATTAAAGGCGTGCACCACCATGCCTGGCTTTTTATTCTTTTTAAAATATTTTTATTTATTGTTTATTATTTTTATGTGCATGAGTGTACTGTCTGCATGTAGGTTGGTGCACCCATGTCGTGCAATGCCGCGGAGGTCAGAAGAGGACGTTGTATTCCCCTGGGACTGGAGTTAAAGACGGTTCTTAGCCACCATGTGGGTGCTGGGAATCAAACCCGGGTCCTCTGCAGTAGTTAAGAGCAGTCAGTGCTCTTAACTACTGAGCCATCTCTCCAGCCCCTGTTCATTTTTATTTTATGTGTATGAGTGTTTCCCCTTGTATTAGTCAGGGTTCTCTAAAGAAACAGAAGCAACAGGATGAATATATATAGCTATATACAATTTATTGATTTGCTCACGTGACAGAGTTCAAGGATTCCAACAGTAGCTGCACCACACTGGAAAGGCCGAGACGAGAATCCAGGGAACTGCTCAGTCTGCAAGGCTGGATGTTTCAGTAGTCCCAATCCAGTGCTGAAGGCCCAAATGGGTTCCAGGAGATCTGCCTGTCTCAGTACACGCTGGGATCCGAAAGGTTGATCACAGCAGCAAGACAAACTCACCAGATGAGAGAGGCAAGCCGCAGGAGAAAAAAAAAGGACCAGCTCCTTCTGCCCTGGCCTTAAATACTGCCTGCCAGCAGAAGGTAACGCCCACATTTGGGGTGGGCCATCCGGGTTGAGGCGGTCCAATCAGAAGACCCTTTTTCTCTTATTTGTCCCTTAGTCCAGTCAAGTTGACACCCAGGATTAACCATCACACCCCTCAATGTAAGTGTACCGCATGTGTGCAATGCCTGCAGAGGCCAGAAGAGGGCATCAGATCCCCTGAAACTGGAACTACAGATGATTGTTACCTGCTGTGCAGATTCTGGGAACCAAATCCAGATTCTCCACAAGAGCAGCCAGTGCTTTTAACTGCTGAGTCATCTTTCCAGCGCCCCCTCTACCACTTCTGATTCTGCTCCTAGCCCACCATTCTGCGAGGAGTTGGCAAGATGCTCCTGTTACCATGACTTCCACAAGCCTTCCCACCATGATGGACTGAAACTGTGAGCAGAAATAAGGCCTTCGTCCCTTAAGTTATTTCTGTCACATATTTTGGCCTCAACCATGAGAAAAGTGCCTAATATACAATCTCTCTTGGAACTTGAAGAAGGTCCCAGAAGCCACATGTGGTAGCCTATACCTGCAGTCCTAGCACTCCGGAAACTGAAGCAGGAGGGCTGCACACTGTGCCCAGCACCACATACAGAGACCCTGTCTCAGAAAAGATGTTTCTAGGGACCGTGGAGCTGGCTCCATTACTAACGTGCTTGTTGTGTGAGTGTAAGAACCTGAGTGCTGGAGTGATGGCCTAGCAGTTAGGAGCACCTGGCAGAGGACCTGGGTTTGATCCCCAGCACCCACAAGCAGCTAAGAACCGTCTTTAACTCCAGTTCCAGGGGATTCTGACGCCCTCTTCTGCCCTCTGAGGCATTGCACGACACTAGTGCACAAACATACATGCAGACAGTACATTCATACACATAAAAAAATAAATTACCCAGGCATGGTGGCACACGCCTTTAATCCTAGCACTTGGGAGGCAGAGGCAGGTGGATCTCTGTGAGTTCAAGGCCAGCCTGGTCTACAGAGTGAGTTCCAAGACAGCCAGAGCTACAGGGAGACCCTGTCTCAAAAAGACCAAAAATAAATAAATAAGTAAGTAAGTAAATAAATAATTTAAAAAATAACCTGAACTAGATCCCCAGAACTCACATTTAAAAATCCAGGCATGGGCGGCTGGAGAGATGGCTCAGTGGTTAAGAGCACTGACTGCTCTTGAAGAAGACCCAGATTCGATTCCCAGCACCCACATGGCGGCTAAGAACCGTCTTTAACTCCAGTTCCAGGAAATTCCGACACCCTCTTCTGCCCTCCTCGGCCTTGCACGACATGGGTGCACAAACCTACATGCAGACAGTACACTCATACACATAAAAAATAATACACACACACACACACACACACACACACACAAAGAGACAGACGGGGGAGGGAGCGGTGGGGGGATCCAGTTTACCTCGTTGGACATCTGAAGACAAGATGGGTCACCAGAAGCTCTACTGGAGTCACCAGTGAAAATTCCACAAGCAAGTGTTCTTGCTTATGCCACATCTGCTCTAACCACCATGGTCTGATCCGGAAGTAGGGCTGAACATGTGCAGGCAGCGTTTCTGCCACGCGAAGGACATAAGCTTCATTAAGTTGGACTAAGCGACCTTTCTTGAATGGATTTTTTTCAAGACATCTACCCAGTGAAAGATCATGCTAGTCTTTGTACAGAAATTAAAAGAAAAAAACCTCAAGTCCTTAGAGAGAGAGAGAGAGAGAGATCCAGAGAGAGAGAGAGAGAGAAAGAGAGACCCAGAAAGCTCAGGCATTTAGGCCTTCCACCTCAGACAGGACCTTTGTTGCCCCCCCAACTTGCTAATGAATGAAGGAATTTGGGGCGTAGTCTCAAACTAGGCAGCGTGAAGCCCACAGCACCAGAGCTGAGAAACTGGGCCCCATAGAGAAGTCTACAGAGACTCTGGGTCAGGGAAAACCCGAATGTCCCCTCCCCAGCTGACCCCGGCCACAGGGCCTCTGCCCAGTCCACAGAGATAACAGGGGGTAGCTGGCTCATCAGAACCACCTCTTCTCTGATGCCAACATCAGAAAGGAATTGGTTAGCTATAGCTGGAAACATGGCCCAACATGTTTTCTGACCACTCTGGCTGTTTGAGGTAGCCTCTTCTGACAGTGACTGGCTTTCGGCAAACTTTGAGAGCACAGATGCCCACCCCTGGGCCTGGGAACCACAGTTCCTGACACCTCGGTGGACAGGTGAGGTGTGAAAGAAATCAAAACCGCTGAATGGGCTCCCCCAAAGAGAAATCTACCTTCTCTCTGCTCCCCAAATAGACTGAACAACATGACGGTGAACCTTTGGCCCTGACCAAAAAGGTTACATCAATAGAACTAGTTATCTTGACTGCCCTAGCCCAGCTCCTATGAGGGGCACCTTTGGTTAACAAAAGGAACATTCCAGCACTTGATCAACATTGTACCCTGGATATTAAGTGTCCCTCCAAGAGGGTAGTCACAGCTTGAATATGACAAGTCCGTCTCCGGCTTGTATGCTTGAACACCAGCTGCAGGCACTGCTTGAGGAAGTTGTGGGACGTTTTGCAACACGTGTCCTAGATGACGTAGGTAGGACCATTAGAGGCTGGCTAGAGAGGAACATCTGCCCTTGGTTTTAGCTTAAAATCTCTGCTTTCTGGTCTGCTGAGATGTGACAGGTCACTCTGCAGTGGGAGACAGAGCCCTGGTCACCACGTGTCCTCCACCAAGAAATTATGAGTCTTCTTCCTCCAAACTGTTTCTATCAGATAATTTGTCTCAACAAGAAGAAAAGTAATTCATACAAGTTCATATGTGTTAGAGGCTTGGTCCTCAGCTGGTTGGCGCTATGTTAGGAAGTTCTGAGAACTTTGAGAAGTAAGCTTAGCTTGAGGTAATAGGTCACTGGAGATGGAGTTTTGACGATGGTTTTCCCAGGCCTGTTTCCTGGTCAACTTTGAAATGAATAGTTCTCTCTACCACGTGATCTCACTATGATGATGTTCTTCTGCCCAAGCACATGAGGCCAAGCAGCCACAGACTGGTCCAAGGCTGGGCATGATGGCGCACGCCTTTAATCCCAGCCCTCAGGAGGAAGAGGTAGGTGGGTCTCTGTGAGTTCAAGGCTAGCCTGGTCTACAGAACAAGCTCCAGGCCAGCTAAGACTAAAGGGAGACCCTGTCTCAAAAAAAAAAAAGTTGTTAAAATAAATCTTTCCTCTTTAAGTTGGGTGTAGCAAGTATTTTTTTAAATTTTATTTATTTTCATATGTATATGAATGTACTGTCTGCACGTAGGTTTGTGCACCCATGTCGTGCAATGCCGCGGAGGTCAGAAGAGGGCGTCAGATTCCCCTGGAACTGGAGTTAAAGACGGTTCTCAGCCGCCATGTGGGTGTTGGGGATCGAATCCGGGTCCTCTGCAAGAGCAGTCGGCACTCTCAACCGCTAGGCCATCTCTCCAGCTTGTGGCAAGTATTTTGTCACAGCAAGTAGACAAGTAACTAACACAGCCTGTGATGTAGTGACTTACACATCTCTTTTCCTCTTTCCAAAGTCACCAGTCAGCACTTGTCCATGCCTGGGCTCTGCTCACATCTTTAGAGGAGACCAGGGTGTACCAGATAGGGACACCTGGCCCTCACATAGCCGAAGACCAAAGCTATAACATAAATGCCAAAGCAAGGGAACTGTCCCGGGGAAATGGACTGGATTCCATCCACAGGCCTGGTGTGTGCACATGTGTCATATTCCAAGCATGGTGAGAACCTGACCTAAAACCAAGACAAGGCCAGGCGTGGTGGTGCACGCCTTTAATCCTAGCACTTGGGAGGCAGAGGCAGGCAGATCTTTGTGAGTTCAAGGCCAGCCTGGTAAAAACAAAAAAACAAAACAAAACAAAAATGACAGGATGGAGAGAGGCTGGACAGGGTATTATGACTCTGACTTAATGACACAGTGGGATGGAGAGTGGCCTGAGGGAACCCTAACTATTGCTCTGGGCATGTGTGTAGTTCACCTGAGCAAGTATTTTTCAGACCTTCCTGGAGAGGTCAAGAAATGAGATGGAGAGATGGCCTAGCGGTTAAGAGCATTGACTGCTCTTGCAGAGGACCGGGGTTCGATCCCCAGCACCCATATGGCGGCTGAGAACCGTCTTTAATTCCAGTTCCAGGGGAATCTGACGCCCTCTTCTGACCTCTGTGGCACTGCACGACATGCAGACAGTACATTCATACACATAATAAATAAAAACATGTAAAAAATTAAAAAAAAGAAATGAGATGCACAAACATTAGCATCAGCAAGTAACAGCATTGGAGCCTGATGTTCCACGTGGGTAAGGGGTGGAGGGGATCCAGTATGGAACTCTGTTCCCCAGAGTCCACCCCAAGTTCCATCCATCCCAGGCATCCACAGGCAGGGACCACTAAGCAGGTCCCCTGAGAGGCACATGGTACTTGCATTACTTAATACCTCCCTCTTCTTCTCTGTTTCTTTTCAGGAATAAAGTTCAGCATCAGGACCCAGCAGCCCCAGCATGTAAGTTCAGAGAATCAGATAAATTACCGCACCAGCTGCCTGGAGAAAAATTGGGGAGGGCAGGAAAGAAAATTTGGAGCTTACTATGAATCCATTCATGGAAAGAATAATGTGTCCGGTCCTTTCCAGGAGCCTTGGGAACAAAGCCCAGGGCTTTGAATCCATGAATTTCCCGTCCCTGTTAGATGACTCCTTTGGACTGCTGTAATAGACACAGTAAATCTGAGCCAGCCCCCTGCAGGCTTGCGCCACCTACCCTGGGAAGGCTGTGTAGTTCTTAGGAGGACACTGCCATCTTGTGGTAAAAATGATTTTTGCATCTTGGGCCGCGCATTTCTGAAATACTCTTAAAATCCACTGGGTGCTGGAACAGATGTTAGACAAGAGGGTCTCTCACTGGCAGGATCAGCCTGTCTATCTCCCTCCCCCCATTAACCTGGGGAGAAACTCAATCCGGGGAATGGGAAAAAGCCCTGCCGTGTGGAGGGCCACCTGTCCTGTCCACCCATTAACCACTTCTCATTCTTATCCTAGGATACCAACTTGAAGAAACACACTGAAAGGGTCACGCGTGACTTGGCCAGCCGCTCCCCCAGGGGCCTCCGCCTGCAGGTGCCTGACCAGCCTCATCCAAAGCCAGGGTCTCCTTTGCGACTCCGGCAGCGCCGCCGTCGGCTCCTTATCAAAAAGATGCCAGCTGCTGGGACCGTCAGAGCCAACAGCTCCTCCGAGACCCTTATCCGACCGAGGCCCCGCACCCTGGACAGTCGCTGGCTCAGCCTCCATCAGAGCCAACAGGAGCGCAAGCGCGTCATGCAGGAGGCCTGTGCCAAGTACAGGGCGAGCAGCAGCCGCAGGGCCGTCACCCCCCGCCACGTGTCCCGCATCTTCGTGGAGGACAGGCACCGCGTCCTCTACTGCGAGGTGCCCAAGGCCGGCTGCTCCAACTGGAAGCGCGTTCTCATGGTGCTGGCAGGGCTAGCCTCATCCACCGCAGATATACAACACAACACAGTCCACTATGGCAGTGCCCTCAAGCGGCTGGACACTTTCGACCGCCAGGGCATCGTGCACCGTCTCAGCACCTACACCAAGATGCTGTTCGTCCGGGAGCCCTTCGAGAGGCTGGTGTCTGCTTTTAGAGACAAGTTTGAGCACCCCAATAGTTACTACCACCCTGTCTTTGGCAAGGCTATCCTGGCCCGCTACCGGGCCAATGCCTCTCGGGAGGCCCTGCGGACCGGCTCCGGGGTGCGGTTCCCTGAGTTCGTCCAATACCTGCTGGATGTGCACCGGCCCGTGGGCATGGACATCCATTGGGACCACGTCAGCCGGCTGTGCAGCCCCTGCCTCATCGACTATGACTTCGTGGGCAAGTTTGAGAGCATGGAGGATGATGCCAACTTCTTCCTGAGCCTCATCCGAGCGCCTGGGAACCTGACCTTCCCCAGGTTCAAGGACAGACACTCACAGGAGGCCCGCACCACCACTCGGATCACCCATCAGTACTTCGCCCAGCTCTCCACCCTGCAGCGGCAGCGTACCTATGACTTCTACTACATGGACTACCTGATGTTCAACTACTCCAAGCCCTTTGCTGACCTGTACTGAGGGGGGCGGGGCTGGCTGGCCAGGGGAGGTGTTTGCGGCTCACTCCCCCCTGCGCAGGTGCGCCCCACCTTCGATGGTTTCTCCTCTGTGAGTTGAGCTATATCGAGGGTCACCAGGATCATAGGACACGAGAAGCCATGGCTATGGCATGTAGCAGAGGACAGACGTAGGTGGAGGACAGACGCCCAGATCATGGAAAGGCCCCTGACCTTTGCCCCCCACCCATTTCCTTACTCGTGGGCTGAGGGCTCACGTGGGTGCCCTAGACCTCAGCTGAGAGTTATGTTGACCAGGGAAGCCTGAGGCCCAGAAGACGAGGGCCCCAGGCAGTGCGGGATGTTCTACATTCCCTAGTCTTTGCCTTGTACCAAACTACGCGGTTTGTGGCTTTTCTATGACCCAGGGGGAGGCTCCATCCAAATAAAGCACATGGTTTTCAGAGCAGCGCTGTCTGCCTTGTATGGTGTTGTAAGAACTCAGCACCTTTCTTATGTTTGTTTCCTGGAGCTTGAGGTTTTTAGGGAACAGGATCTTGCTGTGTAGCGTAGGTCCCTCCCTAGGACTGTGATCCAGGAGGCTCAGTGGAACCCCTTCTTGCAGACCCTGGGAGGACTGTTACATCAGTGTTGCCCTCTCTACCAGCCACTCATTAGGGTTGCTCCTGGGGCTGCCATGCACACAGCGATCAGTGTGTACGCTTCCCCCAGTGAGAAGTGGTGCTGTCCCAGCTTTCTGGATGTCCGATCAAAGCAAACTAGAGCTATCATCTGCACATCTCTGACCCTGACCCCTGGCCCTGCTCACCTGACCCAACACCTTGAGGCTATCAGATTGTCCCTCCTAAAGGAAGTGGCCCTGGGGGAAGTGGAGAGGAAGCTGTAGAGTAAATGGCCCCTGAAAAGTTTCAGCCCAGAAATGGTTATAAAATGGTCACAAGCCGTAGTGACACCAGTAGAAATGGTGATTGGCGCTTACGGCGTGGGTATGACCCGGGCTTCTGTTTGTAGCAGAAGGGAAGCACTGTGTGTGTTGGGATTGGGGTCTGTTTGTCTGTCTGCCCTGGCCTGCCAGGAACCTCTGCCCACCCTTCTGGATCTGTGTGGAGTAACTGTGAGCTGTCCCAGGAGACTGCTCTTAAGCGATTCTCACTGATGAAGGAAAAGATATTGGACCTTAAGAAGAGCCGGCATGGGTCCCCAGGGTAGCGGCTGCTGGGAATCCAGCCAAGATCTCACGCTGGCTGGGGCTGCTCCATCTCATGTCTTGTCTCCACTTTGGGATTCTAGAACCTTTCAGGGATGAGACAAGTAGCTAAGGCTACCTCCTGACACCTGGGGGCCACATGCATCCATCCAGGAGCCCTGAGCCCTGAGCCCTGGCCTTCTGGGTCCAGCTGGAAGTCACCTGAACCATCTGGTACAACGGACCCAGAAGTACAGAGAGAAGGCTGTGGTCAGGGCCCAGGAGAATCAGGGAGCTCACAGAAGGTTCAAAAGGACAAGAGGCTGAGCCCCCCTATCCCCCCTCCCCCCAGCTAGGCCCCTGTGAGCAGCAACAGAGAAGCCTAGCTGACTGTGACCCAGAAACAGTAGCCCCTAGGCTCCAGGGCTCACAAAGTGAAACTGAATTCGCAATGCAGAAAGTGTCCCTGGTCATGGATGCATTTGGTGGAGCCGGAGGCAGAGGGACAAGTGTTAATCTGCTCAGCAAAGGGACACCTGGAGGCCCAGCCAGGACAGCCTGTGGGGTGGGTTTATCTACTGTTGATGCTTAGAGAGGTCAGGATTGCCGGGGGTCATCCCCACAGTGTAAACATGGGTGGGGGGCAGGATACGACATCTTCAAGGAGTCATTTCTCAGGCATCTGGGCTTGAGCTGAGCAGACCTACACGCAAAGCATCTGTCACTTAACATTCTTTCAGGGAGGAGGAATACAACCCAAGGCTCCAATGATAATTATAATCACTACCTTGACGGCTCCAGGCACGACCTCTAACTAAAGGTCATAGGCTCATCCCTGAGGCTCATCCCGAATTCACTGAGGTGTCTCCAGCACTACCTCCAGCCTCAAGCCTCAGAGGGCATGGAGAGGGCAGATCCAGCAGCACCAACACAGAAAGTGTGTGTGTGTGTATGTTTGCTTGTTTCTCTGTCCTATGAGTACCCATGTCTGGGTGATGTGTGTATGTGTGTTAGCCTGTAAAACATATCTGGGGTGGGACCATAGTCTTATACCCAACTGCGTTCTGGGTACAGTCGGGGGGGGGAGCATCTGATCAGACACCTAGGAAAGAGCTACAGATAGTAAGTAGCTCCCTGTGGTCAAGAAGACCCATTAAGTTTAGAAAATAACTTCATAATTCCAGATGCTTCCACCATTCTGGTCCCTCGCCTCAACAGCCCCCCTCCCCCTTCGTGTGATCCCACCAGACCTTTGTCTTTGAGTGACTAAACCTGGATGTAAACATTGTTGTCTGAATAGCAAACACAATGGGCATTCCAAAGGTCAAGGTCCTTCTTGGGGTCTGAAAGCCTAAGGGCCTCAAGTCCCCTGGACAGACATTCAAAACCCACACAGGTAGACAGGGGAAGCCAGGCAGCACTGACCTCAGACAGGACAAGTCCCCTTCTCCCATGTTACTATACTGTTCCCTACCGGGACCCCCCAGCACCCCAACAGGCAGGCAGCTGACAGGAAGCCCACCATCCAGCAACCCCCAGGCCTTCCCTATCAGACACTTTTGTCCTCAAGCAGTGAACCCCTCCCTGGGGATAGAAACCTCTGGGGGGAACCCAATAGCCCAAGGCCTGGAAGCCACAACCTCTCCCAGCTTCTCGTCCTATTCCCTGGGCCCCCTTTTCTCCCAAGAATCAAGAGGACATCCTCCCAGCATCCTTCACCACTCTGCCTGCCCAGAAGTAGGCACAGGGTCTCAGTGTTGATTCACAGGGACCCAGGAATGGGTTGGCTGGCATCTGAGAGTGTGGCGAGTTTAAATAGCACTGGGGACCAACTCCTATTCTGGCGGGCATGTAGACTCCTGCATGAGGAACAAGCGGATGTCTTGGGGAAGCCCCAGCAGAGGCCCCTAGGTGTGGAAGAAGACAGAGTATGTGAGCCTGGGGTGTTCTGATGGAGAGGGGCTGCTGATCCACAGCCCAGAGGACCTTCGAAGAAAAGCTTCATCCAGGACGTTGAAGTACAGGGAGACCGGGGCTGGGCCAGTCAGAGGCCACGGAGGAGCAGATACTGACTACAGCCCCTCTCCCACCCCTAGGATGGGCTCAGGAAGAGGTTGGGGAGGAAGCTGGGAGCCCCAAAAGCCTAAAGCAGGAAGAGATCAGAAGCTGCCACATTGCCTGCTGTGTCCACCTGAGTCAGGTGGACATGAGGAGACTGCTGTGCCCAGCCCAGAAGTGTATTGCCTAATACACCTCTCCAGCCACTCTGTCTACGCATGCTTTGCCCTGTTTTACAGGTGAGGAAACGGAGACACGGAGAGGTCTGGTCAGAGCTGTCTTCGAGGTGGAGCTGGAATTTCATCCTGAGCAGTCTGGTTGGGTCTCCTCTCTCTTGTGCTGGCCACACCCAGCTACTACCCCGTCACGTTTGATCCGCATAGGTGCAGAACCACTCTTGACCAGCAGGTGGAGCTAAGTCCTTACTCCTGAACAGCAGCTTGGTATTCCCGGATTGACCACCAGGTGGCAGTAACACTCCAGCTGAACAGATTCCGGTGAATAGCGAGTCTCCCGCGTCCCCAGTTCTACTTGGGAGACAGCTCTGACAGATGATGACAGATTAGATAGATAGATAGATAGATAGATAGATAGATAGATAGATAGATAGATAGATGATAGATAGATAGATAGATAGATAGATCTTCCCTCTGGGGCTTGCCAACCTCATCCCACGGTCTCTCTCCTGCCCCTCTTCTTACTCTCAGAACACCCTTCCACCCCACTCACCGACCGGCCCACCCTGTTCACCCAACAGCTGAGGAGGTGTGGAAGAGGCATCTTTAGCTGTCCCCAGTGTTCTGAGTCCGACTGACACTCATCTGCCTGCGCACACTCCGGCTGAGCTCAGTGCACCTTGACGCTGGGTTCTCTGTTTATACTCCTGATCTCTAGTGACCCCTGCCTTCATAGCCAGCTGTCTACCCCTCGGCTTTCTAGTCCCACCCGGGCCTCACAGTTTCTCCACATCTACGCCTCCACTTCCACCCATTATTGCTACATCAGCCCTGAATTCTCTTTTCTGTCTTGCCTCCTAAGGGTCTCTCAAATCCACTCCCCACCCCCTTTTTTCCTTCCTCTGCCCCCCTCCTCTCCTCTCCCCTTTCTTTTCTTCTGTTTGTTTTCAGTTTTTCTTTTTTCTTTTTTGAGACAGGGTCTCTCTGTAATCCCAGCTGGCCTGGAACTCTCTGTGTAGACCAGTCTGGCTTCGAACTCACAGACATCTGCCTGCCTCTTCATCCTGAGTGCTTGGACTAATGGTGTATGCCACCATGCCCAGTCCTTTCCTACAGTTTTGTTGTTGTTTGTTTGTTTTGAGACATTATCTTGCTAATCTAGCTCAGGCTGTTGTGCACCCTACCTGCTACCATGTTCCTTTCCTTCCTTACTGCCTTCACTTTAACCCAAGCCACTATCCTTTCTGGTCTTGGCTCCTGAAGCAGTAAGAAATAATGGCACCTGGCTGTGGTGGTTCACACCTCAAATCTAAGCTCTCAAGAGACCAAGACAGGGGGATTGCTTTGAGTTGGAGGCCAGCCTGAGCTACATCCTGAGTTATACAGACAAGCTTGGGAAGAAGGATGAGGCCTGTCTCAAAATCAGTAACAATGAGACTGGAGAGATGGTTCCTCAGGTAGAGAGACTTGCTGCCAGGCCTGAGGACCTGACTTCCATCCCTGGAACCACACGGTAGAAGGAAAGAACTGATTGCTACAAGTTATCCTCTGATCTCCACATGTATACGTGTGGTGGCTCACATGTATACATACACATACAAAATAAATGAAGAAGTGAAATTTAAAAAAAAAATGAAGGCTGAGGATATTGGTAGCTCATTGGTATAATGCCTGCCTAGAATCCCCCCAGTGAGGGGCTAGGGTGTGGCTCAGTGGTGGAGCACCTGCCAAGACTCCCCCAGTGAGGGGCTGGGGTATAGATCCCCATTAACACTTTTACCAACATGCTTGAGGCCCTTGGTTCAAGCCCTAGTACAACAACCAATAAAGTCATGGTGTTTCCTGGCTTACCTGGTACCACCCTGCATGTTTCATGAATATATTATTTACCCCTCATTACCACCCGGTAACATAGATATAGTGCAGTTATATCCTCCCCATCTTTGCAGATAAGGAAATTGAGACACAGAGAGGTTGAACAATTTGCCCGAGGCCACACAGCTATGAGAAGACGGTCCGATTTTTGAGTTAGGCAGTTTGGCCTGGTGTCCAGGTTCTGCCCCTTAGAGTGCTGTGCTTCTTTAGTAGGGGAGATTTTATGAGATCAGGTTATGAATGCAGTGATCACTGGAACAAGGGAAAGACTGCTCTGCAGGGAAAGGAGATCTCTAGAGATGGTTGAGTGCCCACTTGAAGTTTGTGACGAATGCCTGGGGCCCCCAGTGTGCCATACAGCTGCCCGTGAGGGCTGGGCTCCTCCTCCTAAGAATGTGCACTAGAGGACGGAGACTGGTACCCAGAGCCTGAGGAGACTGGTACACGCCTATAATCCAAGCGCTGAAGAGGCAGGACGATTGGGAGTACAAAGTCATCTCTGGCCACACAGTAAGTTAGTAGTTAAGAACACTGGCTGCTTTTGCAGAGGACCTGCATTTAGTTCCCAGCACTCACGTGGTGGCTGTAACTCCAGTTCCAGGGGATCTGACGACTCCTTCTGGCCCCTAAGGGCATTGCACACACACGCTGCCCTTACATACAAGCAGGCAAAACCCTCATACGCATAAAATGAAAATAAAATTCTTTGGGGGTCTTTTTGAGACAGGGTCTCCATGTAGCCCCAGCTGTCCTGGAAGTCACTGTGTAGCCCAGGCTGGCCTTGAACTCATGGAGATCCACCTGCCTCTGCCTCCTGAGTGCTGGGATTAAAGGCATGCACCACCATGCCTGGCTGAAAATAAATTAAATTTTAAAAATTTAAAAATCAGACAGAGAGAAGGAGAAAGACAGCAAACAAGAAAATGAGGCGGGGGGGAGAGGCACAGATGCAAGCCAGCCTAGAAGGTAGAGGTGAGAATCTGGAACTGTCTCTTGTATTGACGTGGCAGGTGTCAAGGATGTACAGAACTGACTGAGGTTCGGGGCAGTCGACGAGTCCTGTCCCTTGGATATTCCCTCTGTTCCGTCTGAGGTGTCAGCACCCAGCTCTGTCAGATCCACCAGATCCCGCCTGCCACCCGTCCCTCGCCCGCCCATCCGCCTGCCACCCATGCCACCTTTCAGTGTTCTGTCTGCCGTGACTCTACGTTGCCTAGGATAGTCTGTGTATCTGTCTGGGATGGCGGGGGTCTGTCTGGCCAGGTGGTAATTTCCAGAGCTAGAAATCAGACTTTCCCCTGGGGTACAGCGCCCCAGAAGAGGGATACATAGGATGGAATGAGTCAGTCCCATACCTGGAAGTGAGGCCAGCCTGCTCTTGGGGATGTATGTGGGTGACAGTCCCATAGTCCCAGAGACCTGCTGTCCCACCCTGGTGGGAAAGGACAGAGGCAGGCAAATCCAGGCCAGAAGGGGATGAGAGCTTAAGCTCAAAACTCATGTGCAGAATTTTACTTTGCCTTTTATTTATTTCTTCTTCTTAAATCCTGTTTCTCTCCCTGAGGCATCTAATCTATTATTTAACATTGGATTGTGCGATTGAAACTCCCAGGCAAATTGAAAATTATTTGTGTTGGAGGTTTCAGGCATGAGGCTGACACTATCGTTTCTGAGTGATTCTGGGACCCCAGCAGAGGCAAAGACTCGGCATGCAGCTCTGATCCAGGAAGGAGTCAGGCAGAATGGGGCACTGGGGAGGTCTGAGGGCCGCTGAGGTGCCTGGGGGTGGGGGTGGGGGGCAGCTGCATTCGGGCCTCGCACACCCTGAGCCGCACACACGGCTCAGGGTCATTAATCTCCACGCGGCATTTCACCTGGGAAATTCTGTTGATGCCTCCCACCGGTCAAAGACCTCAGGAGATGGAACAGGTACAATCAGTCACCTGGCCCCACGTCCACCCTGGGGGAAAGGCCTCAGTCACTAGAGAATTAATGACACGGGGCAAAGGGCTCACCACCATTTGTCAGAGGTTGGCTCTCTGTGGATTGGCACCCAGCTTGGCTGGCCTCAGGGAGTCAGCCAGGAATGAACAGGGAGCCACTGCAAGGTGACCAAGAGACAGGAACTTGGCCTAGCCCAGGGAGTACAGTGACTGGGATTGCTAGACCCCAAAGACTGATGAGACACGACGTCATGGTGCCAGGTTCAAAGACAAGAATCGAGGGCTGGAGAGATGGTTCAGTCAGTTAAGTACTTACTGCACAGTCGTGAGGACCAGAACCCAGCTCCCCAGCACCCTTGAAATCTGAGCGCAGTGGTGCATGGGTGAGAGCCTAGCACTGGGGAGGCGGAGCCTACAGCCTGAAGAAGGTGAGTTCAAGGCCAGCTGGGGCAGCTTAGCAAGATCCTGTCTCAAAAGTCAAAACAAAGAAAAGAACTCAAGTTGGTAAGAGCGTTTGCCTTGTGCGTGCTGGTGGGCTGTCTCAGCTGCTTGACATAGCTCTAACGAAGCTGCCACAATCTGGGCGGCTTCGACAGCAAGTGGATTCTAGATGGTGTGTGAAGAGCTCAAACTTCTGAGGTCCAGGATCAAGGTGACGGCAGATCTGGCGCCTGCCGAGCACCCGCTCCTGGCTCACACAGGGCCTCTGTATAAAAGAGCACCTTGGGAGCTTTTTTTTTTTAAATTCCCAGTCTTTTTTTGAGACAGGGTTTCCCTGTAGCCCAAAGCTGGCCTGGAACTCACTCTGTAGACCAGGCTGTATTTGAACTCACAGAGATCCACCTGCCTCTGCCTCCCAAGTGCTGGGATTAAAGGTACGTGCCCGGTGCCCAGCTTCTCTTGGGAGCTTTTCATAAGGACATTCATTCCATCCCCCTCAGGACTGCACCCCTCTCAAAGGTCCTATCTTCTTGGGGTCAAGGTTTTCGACACAGTGTCCTATGTTGGGGAAACATGGGCATTCAATCCATCATGTCCACTTGTTAGCGCGGTCACCCGCAGTGGACGCTGGGCTGAGCATCCCACACCTGTGGGGATGGGATACATGTACTCCCAGCTAGGAACCAGACCCAGCATCCTGCAGTCAGGTGCAGGGACTTCTCACATGGCCCTCTGCTGTGTAAATGGCCACTAGAGATTCCACTGTCCCTCATGAGGACAGGCCTGCTGCCTGTCCCTGCCACACCTCCTGGCACCTGCACTCCAAAGCCACCAACCCCTTGCTCTGGACCCCCTTTGTACAGTCCTCCCCTCCTCTCACCCTGCTGGGGCGTGCCCTGCTTGCTGTGCCCACCAGCCTCTCAGAGCTCTGCACATGGCGTCTGGCCCCAGGATGCACTCGCTGCCCTCCCCTCACCCCGCCCCCACCCCGGAACTAGACAGAACCAGAAAAGAGATCTCAGCTGTCTACTGATGAAGAGCCAAGGGCAGCAAGCAGACTCAAGGTGACGCGTGACTATTTAGCATATTAGCTATGACAACTTTTAGAGTTCGCTGAACTATAATAAAGTTTGTTACAGGCAGGTATGGTGGTGCATGCCTTTAATCCCAGCACTCAGGAGCCAGAGACAGGTAGATCTCTGTGAGATGGAGGCCAGCCTGATCCAGACGGACTCAGAAAAACAAAAACAACAAAACAACAAAAAAGAAAAGCTTGTTACAGACCACAGATGCAAGCATGTGCATGTAGCACACACTCACACGAGTGCACACGCATGGACATATTCACGCACATATGCATACACTTCTCAGTAAACTCCCAAGGAAGGGGAAGTGAGAGTCACATTGTTGGGAACAATGACAGGAACTGGCCCTTACTCCAGCTGGTGCCGTTATTTGTTAGCAAATATTAGAATCCTACGGGCACCAACTTCTTATGAAGAGGACTTGATATACACAGTTGGAAGGCAGGAGCCAAAGCCAGAGGTGCATTCTACCGAGGTCACCTCCACCCTCTGCGGCCTGCAGTGTGCCTCCTGCCCCATTATGCATCCACTCCCTCCGATATTTCCACAGAAACATCCCCAGGGTCATGCTTCGAGCCCTGCTGCCCAGGGAAGACACAGCTCCCAGCTCTTGGAGCACACTCAGGAGCCCAAATGTTCTTCCTCCAGAGATCTGTCAGCCAGAAGCTGCGGGCAGGGACAGTACTAGCTGTGGAAACACTCATTACAAACAGGGCTGCAGAGATGGCCTAGCGGTTAAGAGTGCCGACTACTCTTGCAGAGGACCCGGGTTCGATCCCCAGCACCCACATGGTGGCTGAGAACCGTCTGTAACTCCAATTCCAGGAGAACTCCAGTTCCAGGGGAATCCGAGACCCTCTTCTGACCTCCGCAGCATTGCACCACACAGGTGGACAAACCTGCATGCAGACAGTACATTCATACACGCACACAAAAAAAATTTTTTTTAAAGACTGGAAACGGCTGGATGTGGTGGTGCACACTTTTGATACCAGTACTCAGGAGGCAGAGGCAGGCAGATCTCTGTGAGTTCAAGGCCAGACTGGTTTACAGAGTGAGTTCCAGGACAGCCGGAACTGGACTATAGGGAGACCCTGTCTCAGAAAGACCAAAAAAAAAAAAAACACCAAAAACAAAATCAAAAAACAAACAAACAAACAAAAAACTGGAAAGAGCCAAGCTTAGGGACACATGCTTTTAACCCCAGCATTCAGGAGGCAGAGGCAGGCAGATAGATCTCTGTGAGTTCAAGGCCAGCCTACTCTACATAGGGAGTTCTAGGCCAGCTGTGGTTATAGGGAGACTCTCTCTCAAAAAAATAGAGAAAGATGGGGCTGGAGGGATGGCCTAGCGGTTAAGAGCGACGACCGCTCTTGCAGAGGACCCGGGTTCGATCCCCAGCACCCACATGGCGGCTAAGAACCGTCTGTGACTCCGGTTCCAGGAGAACTCCAGTTCCAGGGGAATCCGAGACCGTCTTCTGACCTCCGCGGCATCGCACGACACGGTGCGAACCTGCATGCAGACAATAAAGGCTACACATAAAATAAATAAGTAAATAAAAATTTAGAAAAAAAAAATAGGAGAAAGAAAGCATTATTATATTATTCATGGAGGGAGTGGAAAATATTTGTGCTACCCTTAAGACAGAAAGGACACAGGACAGCATGTTTGTTTTGTACTTCTATTGAATGGGTCAGTTTAGCTCTTCTAAAAAACCAGAGAGAACTTGGTTAATAATAGTAAGCTTTTAAACTTCCAAAAACTCAGCTAAGGAATCAAAAACAAAGTTACTGTGCCCAAAATGTACTGTCTATCCTATCTGGCTTTTTTTTTTTTTTTTTTTTTTTTTTTTGGTCTTTTTGAGAAAAGGTCCTCTTGTAGTCTCAGCTGTCCTGGAACTCACTATATAGACCAGGCTGGCCTTCAACTCACAGAGATCCCCCTGCCTCTGCCTCCCAAGTGCTATGATTAAAGGCGTGCGCCACTATGCCCAGTTTATTTTTTAAGATGGGGTCTTTGTAGCCTCAGCTACTACGTCTCTGTGGTATCCATCCCACAGAGACCCGCCTGCCTCTGCCTCCTGAGTGCTGGGATCAAAGGCCTGCACCACAACACGCAGGTCTTTCTGTCTTTTTTTCCCTTTGAAATAGACTGTCACCTTGTAGCCCAGGCTGACATTGCATTGGAGATCATCCTCCCTCAGCCTCCGGGGTGCTGAGATTTCAGGCGTGTGTCTCCCCCCACAACTTGAGCCATGGTATCCTGTTTGATCTCTGCGCACACCATCTGGCCATCTAACTATCCCAGAACCATCCACATCTCAGAGTGGTTTTCAATCAGGTTGGAAGAGTTCAGACATTATAGTTCCAACATTGGCCTGGACAGAGACCTGCACTCTCCAGCCCTCTGTCCAATTATACTGAGAAACAAAACAAAACCAAACAAAAAACCTACTACAAACTAGCTGGACATCCCACAGAACATTAAGAACATTACATCATTACATTCATCTGCCATAACAAAGTCCATTCATGTACATTGGAATAGATGAGCAAGCACTGGATCCAAGAACCCCAAAAGATGAGAGATAATTCCACTGAAGCCTTGCCCATTTCTAGGTCCCCCAGAATATAGCAAAAAAAAGGGGCCTGTCACATTGGGGTCAGAGAATAATGGCTTCTTCCGTCTCCTGACTAAAAGAAGATTACACACGTGTATGTAGGTCTCTTTGGAGTCTAAAGGTATCACTCACATGCCAAGATACAGGAAAAACTGGCAGCTTCAATCCACTGAGGGAAGGAGTGCAGTGTAAGAACTTTCGACTCCTGTACCATGTGACCCAGAGGAGCCTAGTGTTGGGAATCGGTGCTGGGGAAAGACACCATGACCCAAAGGGAGAAATAATCATGGCACATATTATTAAAATTAAAATTCTGCCACCAGGGACTAGGGAGATGGCTCAGCCGTTAAGAACACCGCGATGGTACAGAGGACCCAGATTCAGTGCCCAGCACGATCAGAGTGGCTCACAACTGTTTGTAACTCCAGCTCCAGGAGATCTGATGCCCTCTCCTGGCCTCTGCAGGTACTGCCCTCACACGGGGCACTTACATAGACACAAGCAAAACCCTCAAACACACAGAAATAAAATTTACATTAAAAAAAATCTGCTGGAGAGATGGCCTAGCGGTTGAGAGCGCCGACCGCTCTTGCAGAGGACCCAGGTTCAATCCCCAGCACCCACGTGCCGTCTGAAATTCCAATTCCAGGGGAACTCCAGTTCCAGGGGAATCCGACACCCTCTTTTGACCTCCGCGGCACTGCACGACACGGGTGCACACACTTGCAGGCAGACAGTACATTCATACACATTACAGAAATAAATAATAAAAAAAAAATCTGCCACAACATTATGCCATAGCAAAACTGTAAAGCTTCTTGAAAAGCAACCCCCAGCATGCTCTGCTTCCAGGTACAGACAGAATACCTAACCCCAGAATACCAAATGAAAACCAAGTGGTAAATACCCATCGGAATCCGGGTCTCATCAGATCTACCACGTCCAAAGATCAAGTGGATCTCGCGGTACTGTCTTAGACAGAAGTGGCACATGTACAGCCAGTCTAAGCAGCAAACGAGGCAGGACTTCCTTGTCACTGTCACTATCACCCAATGCCTTTCCAGAGACTCAGCTTTACAGCTGTAGGATGAAGATATGACTGGCTTGTAAAAGAGGGAATATTCAGAGCTTGGTTGACACATCTGGTGGGGTGGTATAGTGTCTGAACTGGACATGATAGCACAGCCCATAATGCCCAAACCAGAGAAGGTGAGGCAGGAAGATTGTGAATTCAAGGCCAGCCTGGGCCATACTGAAGACCTTGTTTCAAAAAAACAAAACAAGGGGGCTAAAGAGATGGCTCAGCGGTTAAGAACACTGACTGCTCTTGCAGAGGACATGAGTTCAAATCCCAGCACCCACATGGTGGCTGAGAACCATCTTAGGCTGGGTGAGGTGGCCCACGCCTTTAATTCCAGCACTCAGGAGGCAGAGGCAGGCGGATCTCTGTGAGTTCAAGGTCAACCTGGTCTACATAGTGAACTCCAGGCCAGCAGGGACTAAAGGGAGAGCCTGTCTCAAACAAACAAACAAACAAACAAACACCAAGGCTGGAGAGATGGCTCAGCTGTTAAGTGCCCTGACTGTTCTTGCAGAGGACCTGGGTTTGATTCCTAGCACCCACATGGTAGCTAATGACCATCCATAATTCCAGTTCTGGGGTATCCAATGACTTCTGACTTCTGAGGGCATTGTTCAACACAAGTGCACTTACACACATGCAGGCAATACTCACATACATTAAAAACAAACAAATAAACAGGTGCTGGGCATAGTGATACACACACCTTTAATCTCAGCACTCAGGAGGCAGAGACAGGAAGATTTCTGTGAGACTGAGGCCAGAAGGGGACACAGAGGTAGACTTTGACTCAAAAAGACACCCCCCCCAAAGTGTCCTGATCACCATCACTTCTGTCTGCCTGTGAACTGTTACTTCCCACTCCCATGACTCTAAGCAGTAAGACAGAGATCCAGCTTCCCTCATGAGGAAGAATCTGATAGACCGATTAGGCTTTAGCTGCTGCCTGGTCACTTTATGCTCCTTATGCCAAGGGACCATCCAGCAGGAAACTCACTCTCGTGGCAGGGGAGAAGATTTGGGGTTTTGTTTTTGTTTTGTTTTGTTTTTTCCTTAAAAAAAATGTTGGGGCTGGAAAGATGGCTCAGCGGTTAAGAGTGCCGGCTGCTCTTGCAGAGGATCCAGGTTCAATCCCCAGCACCCACATGGTGGCTGAGAACTGTCTTTAACTCCAGTTCCAGGGGAACCGGACGCCCTCTTCTGACCTCTGCGGCATTGCACAACACAGGTGCACCAACCTACATGCAAACAGTACATTCATACACATAAAAAAGAAAGAAAGAAAGAAAGAAAGAAAGAAAGAAAGAAAGAAAGAAAGAAAGAAAGAGGAAAGAAAGAAAGCTGGAGAGATAGCCTAGCGGTTAAGAGCCCTAACTGCTCTTGCAGAGGACCCGGGTTCGATCCCCAGCACCCACATGGCAGCTGAGAACCGTCTGTAACTCCAATTCCGGGAGAACTCCAGTTCCAGGGGAATCCGACACCCTCTTCTGACCTCCGAGGCATTGCACGACACGGGTACACAAACCTACATGCAGACAGTACATTCATACACATACAAAAATAAATAAAAATTTTAAAAAATGTTTCTTTGCAGCTGGAGAGATGGCTCAGTGGTGAAGAGCACTGGCCGCTCCTGCAGAGGACCTGAGTTCAGTTCTCAGCACCCCATGGTGGCTAACTCCAGTTCCAGGGGATCTGATGCCCTCTTCTGACATTGCACAACATGGGTACACTTACATAATGTAGGTAATATACTCATACATATAAAATAAATAATAATAGGGCCCGGCATGTGCCATCATGCCCAGTATACCTCATTTCCTTTACTGCCTTTTCTTCATCCGCTCTTGGGCACCGGCACACCAAGAATGAACAGGCTGAGAAGGAAAGCAGAAAACTCAAGAACAGTTAGTGCCTACCTGTAATCTCGGCACTCAAGAAGCCAAGACAGGAAGATTATGAGCTTGAGACCAGCCTGAGCTACATACTATGACCCTGTTTCCAAAAATTAATTAATTAATTAATTAAAAAGAAAGGAAAGAGGGAAAAAGAAAGGAAGGAAAGAAGGAAAATAATTACATTCATAGTAATCTCAAAAAATATATATACAAAAGACTTTGGAGCAAATCTAACCAAGGAGGGGAAAGACCTTTCCATTGAAAACTTTAAAATGCTGATTGACAAAGACAGCAGACCTGTCCTTCAAATTATGGGATAGAAAGGACCTTAGTGAGCTGGGCATGGTGGCTCATGCCTGAAATGCCAGCATTCAGGAGGGGGAGGCAGGAGGATTACTACAAGCCACACAGGGAGGTACAGGACAGCCTTGGCTACAGTATGAGGCCTTGACAGGGAGAGAACAAATATACAAGAGAAAGAATGGACATTTACAGGGCAGGAGGACATACAGTCTGCATACGTCCATGGATCTGGGTCCCTGGAATGTCCTGACCAAACTGCCCAAGGACGCCACCACGGCCTTCATCAGCCTCTTCCTTAGTCAGGGCCAGTGTCCTGAGCATGAGTAGAAGCCACCAACTCGTGCCCCGTGGCCCCATGGATGTCCAAATGTGGCTCCCTTTGGAGATTATGGACAGAGCCAAAATGCGCCCACAGAGAGGCAGATGGAGCCAGGCTCAGTGACAGAGAGGGCTGACCAGGAACAGCTCATCCCAAGTCACCACATTCCAACAGAGTGTTCCAAAGGAATCAAGAATTCAAGAGTGAACTGGGTCTTTTTGGTCCTTACGAAAGCACGTATTTATCAAGGTGGAAGGTTGTTACACATTCAGTTGACAGTGGTTTAGCTCTGTATATGCCTTTAAAAAAATATTTTATTCTACGCTGTGTGACCTTAAACATCCAAAAAGAAAGTATAACCAGAAATAAATAATCAGTAAGACCTAAGAAATTGTACTTTAGGTATAAAACTAGAGAGCTTAGTAAAAAGACAAAAAAAGTAAAAATAAATAAATAAATAAAAGAGCACAGTTGTTTTGCCTGTCTTCAATTCTTACTGGCAAGTGCAGCTACCCTGTGGCTGCCACTGCTTTTTACATCCTTCAAAGACATGAGACACAGCTTTTCAAACTTCCAATGTGGACTGAAGATTCATGTCTCTCCAAGACTCCTCAAACCTTTGGTGCCAGATGGGGACTGCTGAGACTTCCAGCTTGTGAACTGAGCTACTACTGGGGTTTCAGCCTCTTCAGAGTATAGACTGCCATTATTGGACTACCCAGGCTGTATCATGGAGACTAGTACAGGAGGATCAAGACAGGACGCAATGCTTTGGGTGACCATGGGAAGGGAAGACCCCAGTGTGGAGCACAAGGGCAGGACTGATGATTGTTTGGGCTTGCCAAGGAGGAGCCTTCAAACATGACATCTTTCAGCCTACTAAAGAAAAAAATTTTTTTAAATTTTAAAAAGAAATCATATGCTGAAGATGCTAAAACCTATGACATCAATATTGATATATGTGGCATACATATATACATATTTTAGAGTAATGCAAATTGGAAGGAACAACAACAAAGACTGGGTCTGACTGAAAGAACTGACTGAAACGGTGAACTTCTGCATCAAAAATTTTAAAACAGACTGAGAAAAAGATGAAAAACATGTTTGGCAGAACGCATGAGCTCTGGTGGGGTGGGGTAGGGGGCAAAAAGGGGAAATGGGCCTAGACTTGACTGGGAAATGTTGTATGAAATGCACAAAGCTTCAATAAAAAATTGGCTTTGAAAAAAAAATAGATATTTTATTGGTCAGGCATGGTGGTGCACACCTTTAATCCTAGCACTTGGGAAGGCAGAGACAGGCGAATCTTTGAGTTCAAGCCCAGCCTGGTGGTATACATAGTAAGTTCTAGGACAGCCGAGCTACATGGAGATGCTGTCTCAAAAAAAAGTAAAACAATATTTATTATTTTTATTTTATATGTATGAGTATATTGCCTACATGGAAGTCAGGAGAAAGCATCAAATCCCCTGGAACTCGAGTTACACACAGTTGTAAGCCACCATGTAGGTGCTGAGGATCGAACCCAGGTCCTCTGCAAGAGCAGCCAGTGTATTTAACCCCTGAGCCATGCCTTATAAATAGTCAATTTGGGGGTCAGGTAGTGCACACCTATAACACAGTACTCAGAAGGATAGGCCAGAAGGTCAGGAATACAAGGCCCACCTTGGCTCCAGAGAGAAGGCCCGTCTCAAAACAGAATCAAAAAGAAGAAAATGCTTAGACATTCACAACGTGGATCTTTCTTTATCTTCTTGGTCTGGGCCCCCCAAAGTGTTAGGGTTAGACCAGCAATATGGTTCTGTGGGTATGGGTGAGAAGCCTAGTAACCTAAGTTCAGTCCTCAGAACATACATGGTAGAAGGAGAGTGCTAACTCCTGAAAGTTGACCTGTAACATCCCCACCTGTTCTAGTGTGCTTGGACACACACACACACACACACACACACACAATGTAATTTAAAAATTAAAAAAATTAGGATTGGACCAAGATATATATACATATATATTGAAGTTTATATAGTATTTATGGTATGTCTAATTATACATAGTATATTATACAATTGTAAATCATAGAAAAAAACATTATAATAATATCCTAATGGAATAATATCCTAATAGAATTACGATTCTAAAGGATTGTAATCCTAACATCTACACACACACACACACACACACACACACACACACAATGTAATTTAAAAATTAAAAAAATTAGGGTTGGACCAAGATTATATATATATATTTAATTTTATGTAGTATTTATGGTATGTCTAATTATACATAGTATATTATACAATTGTAAATCATGGAAAAAACATTATAATAATATCCTAATGGAATAATATCCTAATAGAATTAGGATCTTAATGGATCGCAATCCTAACATCTACACACACACACACACACACACACACACACACGCAATGTAATTTAAAAATTAAAAAAATTAGGGTTGGACCAATATATATATATATTTAATTTTATATAGTATTTATGGTATGTCTAATTATACATAGTATATTATGTAATTGTAAATCACAGAAAAAACATTATAATAATATCCTAATGGAATAATATGCTAATAGAATTAAGATCCTAATGAATCGTAATCATAACACACACACACACACACACACACACACACACCCATACACACACACAGAGGATACATTTTACAGTAATTCACTGCTACCACGTGATAAACAGGGAATTTCAAAGGCTGCGCAGGACAGTCATCTCTCCTGTGTCTGCAGGTAGCTTATGCAGCCCCACCCTGCAGGGCCTATTCTCGGGCTCCCTCTGCAAAGCCTGCAGCTGCAGCCTGCAGCCAGCTCAAGAGGCCAAGCTCAGCTGCAGGAACACACTTCCCTACCTCCAGACTCTGCTGGAGCCATTATTTGCAAACTTCCCCTTTGGTGAAGCTGGTTATCAGGGTCTGAAGTTCTTTCTGCTGACCACAAAGCCCACGGCATCTGGGGTGTAGTAGAACGAGGTGATACAGGACAGGGGAAAATTGGAATCAATAATTTAACCTCTTGCACATCCAGAATTGAGCTTCCCTAGGAAGAACAAAATGAAACTGCTAGGGTGTGGGGGAATCATTTGTAATTAGTTCTAATTACTAAAAGAATCAATATTTTAATTTTTTACAACATATTTGTAGTCTCTTGCTCCTCTGTGATAAAGCAAGAATAAGAAGCTTCAATTCTCCCCAAACACTGGACTGGCTAGCTGTTTTGAAAAACACATTCTTTTCTTTTAGCTCAAGACTTTAAAACAAAGGCAAAAGTTCATTTTAAAAGGACCAGAGCTCTAAATGTAACAAACAAACAAAAAAAAACAAAAATAAAAATGGAAAGAGAGAGAGAGAAAGAGAGAGAGAGAGAGAGAGAGAGAGAGAGAGAGAGAGAGAGAGACTATTTTGAAATGTATCCAGACGTCTTTGCTTTTTGTACTTCCTTGGGTGACCTTCCAGTTTTTCTGCCAGAGGCTTGCTTGGCCTGGAGGGAAAGGAGGAGGAGAAGGAGGAGGGAGGAGGAAGAGAGAGCGAGGAGAAGCGGGGAGAAGAGGAGAGAAGGGGGAGGGGCTGCCCACTGAGGAGGGGGGGCTCATGACAGGACCTTGGGGTCCCAGCGGATGAAAGGGAGGAGGGCGATGGCTCCTTCATGCCCCCCTGATGTGGGGAAAGCAAGTGGCAAACCCAAGAGGCCACAGAAGACTTAATTTCCATCAGTTAGGTACAAACCTAAAATATGGGCAAACAAACGCTATCCTTGTTTGGAAATCTAGTCCTTACAATGCAAAATGTATACAAATGTCCACAGGACTGATCCGACCTAAGCTTCGAAGAATGGATGGGTTTCAACTGGCTTGCGTTATTTCCTTTCATTTTTATTATTGTTTTTTATGCGTGTGAGTGTATTGCCTGCATGTATGTAAGTGCACCCATGTTGTGCAATGCCCATGGAGGTCAGAGAAGGGCGTTGGAGCCCCTGGAACTGGAGTTATATATGGGCAGTTGTTAGCCACCATGTGGGTGCTGGGATTCAAACCTGAGTCCTCTGCAAAAGCAGCCAGTGCTCTTAACCGATGAACCATCTCTCCAGCCCCGAAGGAAGTATTTCAAATGGTAATAGTTGTTGCATTTGGATGTTGGCTGTGGTATTATTTTCTATGGTTTGGAAACACAAGATGGGTGGGGGGAGCCTGGGGATATAGCTCAGCAGTAGAGTGCCCACCGGCATGCATAAGACCCTGGGTTCTATCCCGAACACTGCACAAAAAATGGAAAAAAAGAAATTCACAGTGGGAGTTAATGTGACTAGTTTAACCTGGGGAGTTAATGTGACTAGTATAATCCCTTATTTTATTTTTCTTTTTCAGTCCTGTGAGTGAACCTAGAGCCTTGCACATGCTAGGCAAGCACTCTACCACTGAGCCACACCTCCAATGCTTAATTTCCATATTTGAAAAATCACAAGTGTGTGCTCAGGGATGCGACTTGTGACTGTTGTCCTGTGTGGCTCTCCGTGTACGGTACTTGCTCATGTGTGTTGCTGTTTGTCACACGTGTGAGCATCTATTCACGTATGTGTGCAACTGCATGCGTGTGCCACTCCGTTACTGTGTGTGCTGTGCAATTGTTGTATGCCTATAGTTGTATATACCTTTGTGCATGTGTGTTCCTGTGTGTGTATCTATTTGTGTGAGTCCAGGCAATCACGCGTCCAAAAGCACACTGTGTATACACGAACAAGGCCAGGTGAACAAATGGGATTGTTAACACCACCCGTTTGGGAAAAGGAACCACAATTTGTTTTCCTTTGTGTATTGTATTAAGGTTTAGTATATTTTTTGCGATAATAAAATATTTTTTAAAATCTCGTTAGTATCTATTCACTGTGCATGTTGATGAGATTCTGTGTGACATTTTAGCAAGTTCACACAGCATGTAGTGATCAAATCCTGCTTCCTTTTACCTATCCTCACCACTTTCAATATTTTTAAGTACTTTTAGAAAGACAGCAAAGTGTTTCCGGGTTTGAAAATGAATAAAGAACTTCCCAGCAGACCCTTGGTGCCCTGCGGCTCCTCCCTGGAGTTGAGCTACCCTTTAACTCCTGGATTCAGAGGACAGAAAGCTTCCTAGCCTTGCCCCAAGGGTAGAGCCCAAAGCATTGGACATATTTCTGAAGTAATGTAATTTATCTTTAAACCTTAGGCAAATTTTACAGTCTCCCCCTTAGGATATACATGTTTATCTCGATTATACCAATGTGAGGCTTTAAGCTCCAACTCTTAGAGTTATGGGTCTACTTCAGTGGCCTACACCCAGCCTGCGCGAGATAATTTGCATCTCCTGCTGATGGGCAGAAGGGGTGGAGCTACAGGAAAGGCTTGATCTGTGCTGGTTGAAGGATCAGTTGGAAGAGAGAACACTAGTCACCACTACCACTCTCTTCATCATCCTCATTGTCATTTTCAGCGCTGGGGAGGAAATATACTTAATCTTCCCAGCATTCCCATCAGTTAAGACTCCTTATGGTTTCCACATCACATAGGAACCCAGGAAGGAGGCAACAAGCCCACAACCATCTGGGTAGACTCACATTCCCCATGTAATCTCCTTCAGGAATTACCAGGGACAAGAAAGACAGTGATCAGTGATCGTGTCAGGTTTTAGTCCTAGAAAGGAGCCTAGGGACAAGACAGAGACCAAAGGTCACTTTCCTCATGGCCTGAAACTCTGTGGGAAAAACTCCCTTGGATTCTTGCACAAGTATCTGTGGAGCCCTGTGCCCTGTGAGCCCAGACAGTCACCTGTAGCCACGCAAAGTCATTTAGAGGCAGGGCTCAATGTTTGAGTTGTAGTTAACAGGGAGCAGCCACAACCCCCACACCCTGAGGGATGGCTGGGAGGCACTGGACGCTTCACAGCCGCTGCTCAGGACAGTGGAATGATCCCTAAGAGGAAGCAGGTGGAGGGCCTGGGGCCAGTGGTCTGGTTTGCTTGCCTGAAAGTAGCTACATTCTGCTCCACCACTGCCACCTCTGGGCTTGTGTTTCTTGAGGGTGTGGGTGAAAGGCAGGTTAAGTCATTGCTGTCTTAAGCTCCCCTAGCCAGAGATGCCCATTAGGGTTTGTGGGGGGGGGGGGACTCTAAAGTTGTATATATTATAAGACAGGGACTATGTAGTCCAGGCTGGCTTCAAACTCAGGGGACCCTCCTGCTTCAACCTCCTAAGTGCTGAGAGTTCAGTCTGCACCACCTTGCAGGCTTGGGAAGGTTTGCTGTACTGTGCAGCTACTTTCCTTCCGGCTCAGGGTTCTTTCTGGTCGATGCTTTATAAACTCTGGGGGCTCCCGGATAGCGGCAGTAAGTCCCCCGGTCTGTTTATCTGTTAGTTGAATTAAGCAAATTCATCTTGAGGTTCATTTCACCTCTCTTGCTAAGGCTTAATTTTTTGGTGTTGTTTGTTGTTGGTGTTAAGAGTCAGGGTCTCATACCCTAATCCAGGCCGGGAACTCAAGATCCACCTGCCGCCTCTGCCTCCCTAGTACTGAGATTACAGGCCAGCACCACCGTGACCACCGTGTCCAGCTAGTAGATGGATTCCCATACTGCAGCTGGCCAGACTGCCTTGCCCTGTGCTTTATACAGTAATCTACAGGGAGCAACAAAATTGAGAGCAGGTCTGGATTGCCTTGTAAACTGTAATAGCATCCATTGCCCTTCAAATCTTAATGATACCCAAGTTCT
Source organism: Rhizomys pruinosus (assembly GCA_009823505.1). NCBI lineage: Eukaryota > Metazoa > Chordata > Mammalia > Rodentia > Spalacidae > Rhizomys > Rhizomys pruinosus. The sequence goes on along the minus strand of VZQC01000845.1, from coordinate 338,853 downwards.
GGCTAGATCCATATCCAATTTCATCTCTTGGAGGGCAGTAATTGAAAGAAGATATATTCCACAAGATGTTTCAATGTTCCCAGTCCTTATTATCCATCCACAATTAAAAAATATACCATTATGTATGTCAAAGCACTAAACCCCTAACACGGATGACGTCTACATCGCTGGATGTAAGAGGAGCCATTTAGCCAGGAACCTTTAAATTTCTTGTGTATAAACCAGGACCTAAACTTACTCTTCCTGGTGATGCATATAAAGTTCAGCTCTTTAATAAAAGGATCTGTTCGCCGGGCGTGGTGGCACTTGGGAGGCAGAGGCAGGCGAATCTTTGTGAGTTCAAGGCCAACCTGGTCTACAGAGTGAGTTCCAGGGCAGCTGGGGCTACAGGGAGACCCTGTCTCAAAAAGACCATAATAAATAAATAAATAAATAAATAAATAAATAAATAAATAAATAGATCTGTAAATATGAAAACAAAGTCCCTGGTACCATTAAGGAAAGAAGGACCTTCAAACTGGTCAGTGCTTGTCCTGATTAAGTTCTGGATTTTTAATATAGTAGGTATCCAGTGAAACTCTTAAAAAAAAAAGGCATGTAGAAATTTAAAATAAAGTGGGACATCCTATGTTTCACGGTCAGCAGTATCACAGTCTCTTAAACAATGACACTTAGTATCTCTGTAGTTCTATGAATACTTTTGAAGTGTCATATTAAAACCAATCTCGTGGCCTTGAGGCAAATGGAAGCAATTAGTCTTGGAGTTGTGAATAAATAAAAATCCATTTATACACCCGTCCTTGACATGTACCTTGCAAATCTTAGAAACTTCATCTAGAGGGAAAAGAAATGTTAAATCATGAATACCAATACTAATCACGTTGCCATGTACTGTCCTAAAACAGTTGAGTTTATACCAATCTTTTAAGTATTAATTTATATGTATGTATTCACTCATATTGAACACAAAACAAAGGCTCACCAGCCGCCACTTGGGTAAAGAGAAGTGAAGGGTGTTGGGGAGCAGGCCAGGGCCATGAAAAGTAGGTCTTCAGGAGGTTCTCGTTCCTTAAATGAACCTGGTGAATCTCCATTCCTCCCTTTTTCAAAGACGAGAAGGTTCCACCCCGGAACCTGAGGACAGCCACACAGGACCTATTCCTTTGGTGATTCGAGACTGGGAGGTCAGAGTTTCTTCAACACTGGGGTGGGGGCCCATATTTGGCTGCTTCTAAGTATTACAGGGGGTCAAAAATTGGAGGAAGCCAGCCATCGAGCTGAGCTATGGGGAGGCTGAAGATGGACCTGGCCTGCTTACCACCCAGGAAAGTGGTGTCGTTTGGGTAAAACTGCCCTGGGGGCTTCGGAGCACCGGAAGCGGAGTGGGCAGCAATGCGCCCCACGGCACGGATTACTGACCTACTTCCTGGGCCCCTTTCGTTGTAGGAGCAGCTTAAAAAATCCATAAATTAAGGAAATTAACTGATGGGGCCTCCGGCATCTTTGTAAGCTATTTAAATCTATAAATTTACAACATCTTCTGCATATATCAAGTAATTGAACTAACTGCAGGGATGTAACTTTAATGAGAAAATTTCCCCCCTTCTCCAGTAGTTTGAGATAATAAATAAATAAATCAACAAACAAACAAATCCCTTAGGAGGAAAGTTTCTTATTCCCACGCGAAGTTACAGAAGCTCTCTCCACACACAAGGTCCCCTGGATGATGGGAGACTGGTCCTCCCAGTACCTCCTCTTCCACCAATCAATCTCCAGGGCCTCCTGTCTGACCTCCAGAGCACCCCCAGGACTTTGACCACTAGAGGGCGCCCATGCCCGGCTGCAGCCGGTGGAAAGGGGCTCCGGCGCCGCTCCCGGCCGGAGCGCAACCGCCCAGCTACCAACCAGAGTCTGGCTTTGGCCCGCGCGTCCCGGGAACCAGGCGGGGGCGCAGTGTGGGTAAAGCGCACTGGCCGCGATCGGTTTCCTAGGAACTGAGAAATGGTCGGGGAGGAGGAGGAGGAGGAAGAGGAGGAACGGGCGGGGCGCGAGAAGCAAAAGCGCAGCGGACGCGGGGAGCAGCGACGGCCGCCCTGGGCGCACAGGGCTCGGCACCGCGGGGAGCCTTGGCCACCGTCGTCTCCAAAGCGCCACTGCGCGTCCAGGAAATGGTGCGAGTGGCCGCAGGCGACCGGTCCTGTGCCCCGCGCCCCTCCCCCCGCGGAGGCCCCCGCGTGTCCGCAGACGTCACGGCCAGCTCTGCTTCCCCGGAGACGGGCAGCCGGGGCCGAGACCCTGGGAGCGGAGGCCGCCTGGCGGCCCAGTTCCTTCCCCTACCCCCACCCGACCCCATCACATCCAAGTCGCCCCCCCCCAAGCCCCGAGGCGCCTCGGCGGCGGCTGCTTCTCTCCTCTTTGTAACCGAGTCGAGAAATGTGAGAAACGTGCCCTGTGTTACTTATTTGGGAGTCGAAAATTTATGCCCAGCTGAAAGCGCCCCGGGAAATATTACATCAGATGAAATGACAATGATTAAAATCAGCTTCTCCCCCGCCCCCTCCCCGAGCCCGGAGGAGGCCCGGGCGCCGCGTGGCCGGCCGGCGGGGGGGGCTGGGCCGCGGAGGACGCGGGGCCTGGGCGCAGCGCTCCGGGGAGGGTCCCGGCGGAGCCCCCCGGGGAAGCCGGGCTCCTGGCTCCGGGACGTGCGGGGTGGGGACCGCCGGGCGCGGAGGAGGGGGGACCGTGCATTCTTGTCGCCGAGCGCGGCAGGCGCGGGCGCGCGGAGCTAATTGCGACTCTAATCCTCTGCCCCGCGGCGCAGCCGAGCCCCGAGCCAGGAGTCGCCGCGCGCGCCCGCCCGCCGCGCCGGGGTGATTTGGAACCGGATCGCTGCCCTTTGCAGTCCGAGCTGGGCGGCGGCACGGCGCACGGGCTGCGGGGTTGGGTTTGGGGGGCTGATTTTTTTCTTTTTTCCTCTCCAGCCATCGGGAGAGGCCGCTGGAGAGAGAAGAGAGAGAGAGGTGGAGGGGGGGAGAGAGAAGAGGTGGGAGCGGCGGGAGGGCAGCCGGAGAGCGGCGCGAAGAGGCGGCGGCGGCGGCCGCGAGGAGGGAGGAGGCGAGGGGAGGGCGGGGAGTGGAGGCCCCGGCGCGGTGCGCCGCGAGGGGCCGCGCGGAGCGGGGGCCGGGGCGGGAGGGGTGGGTGGGGGGAGGGTTGGGGGCGAGAGAGAAAGTAACTCCAGGACGAGACCGGAGCGACCCGCGCGCGGCGAGCAGCAGGCGACGGGGCTGCGCCGGGCGCCCGAGCACCGGCGGCTGCGGGGGGCGGAGGCGGCTGCGCCGGAGCCGGATCCGAGCGAGGTAAGCCCGAGCGCGGCGGGCCCCGGCTCCAAAGTGGCCGCGACGGCGAGAAAGTCGCTCGGCCTGGGTCGGGACCTGGGCGGGGGGCGGGGGCGGCCGCTTTGTCCCTCCGCTGAGCGCCGGGGCTGGCGGCGCGGGGGCGCCGGGCACAAAGGCCTGGCGCGAGGCGGGGGGTGGGGGGTGAGGGGTGCCCACGTGGGCTAGTCCTGAGTGCGCGTGGACCCTCCCCGGTCGGCGCGGCTCTGAGCTTCCTGCTGCGCGGGGTGTGTGTCTGTGTCTGCGTGTCTGTCCGGGTCCCCGCACTCTGGTCCCAGTACCCGCCTGGGCGAGCGCCTCGCAGAGCCGGCGAGTTTTCCGGACTCAGGAACCGGATCCACGCAGCTGGGGGACTCGGGGTGCCCAGGACCCAGTTGGCGCCCAAACCAGAGAAAGAAAAAAGTCTCTAACGGGACAGATGTGAGTCCTGTGACGCCCACCCCACGAGTCCCAGCCAGGCGCGTGGGTGATGATCCGAGGCGCCGGGAGCGGATCTCCAGATCCCTGCTGCCCACCCGGGTGCGCGCCCCGACCTGGTGGCTGACACCCTCCTTCTCCCAGCCCAGCGCTTCTGCAGCGCCTACTCTGCCCTCCCGGGAAAAGCCCCCGACTGCAGAAAGCTAAAACCTCCAAGTTTGCAGTCCGCGTCTCCAATGTGCATGAAGGAATTTAAACTGCACGAGTGAATAACAGCATTAGTTTCAATTAATTTTTTTTAATCCCGGCAACAATAAACTTTGAGAACAAAAGCGCTTTTACGTCCTTAATTAGGCGAGCTTCCCATCTGTGATCTCCAAGTGTCTGCCTCTTGATTTAACTTTGTCCCCGCCCCCGCCGCACCCCCACCCCTTCCTCCCTGGGCGCTTCGGGTACTTTGGCCACCCCACCCCGTGGTGCCCGGAGCTTCGGCCCAGCCGGCCATCCTGCAGGCCCCGAAGTTCACACCGGCCGGCGGGCTCCTCGGCCCGGCTGGCGCGCACCAGGTGGCCTCCCTTCCTTCCTCCTTCCCTCCCTCCCTCCGTCCCTTCCTCTCTCCGGGCCCCTCTCCTGGACTGTCCTGCAGTCCCCTGGCACTGTCGCTCTGGCCAGGCACTCAGAGCATGGAACTGAAGGGAACTCAAAAGGCGCCTTCTGTTTACCTTTTATGGTTAAAATAACAGCTTAGCAAAGAAGCGACTTCACGAAGAAGAAGCGATTTAGTGAAATCGTCTCAAGCTGCCGCAGCTCAGCCAGTTTAATCACCCCCAGAGAGCTGAACAACTGCGAGCACAATGGGACACAAAATCATTTTGTGTGTAAATGAGCGTGGCATTCTGCTCACTTCTCCCTGCTCAGGCGGGCGGGGCTCGGCTGCGGGTGGGCGCGGGACCAGGGACTCCCGCCACAGCCTAGAGAAGCGGGTCACTGCTGGGCCAGTTGGCAACCCCCTCCCCCCTGGGGTTCCTGCTGCAACAGGCGGGCGCACCAAGCCTCAAGCCGCTGGGTCTGGGTCTTGGGGTGGTGTTGACGCAGTGAACTTGTGTCTATTACCAAATGCACTTTTCTGCTTTGACCTCAGTAGTAGTGGTCTCCGGAGAAGGGTCGTGGTCCAGCACAGATGCGTTTGTCAGAGGGAGCTGTGGAGATTTGGGTCAAGGCTTAACGCCTGGGGCTTCCAATGGTGAGTTTCTGGTTTGCCATGAATATCAGGTTGTACTTTCCATGGGAAAGAGGCTACTGTGGGAAAACAGGCTGGAGCGGCTTGGAGATGGGTGCTTGATGGTGCTTGTGACTCATTGGTAAACATGGTGAGAAGATAGAATTTTGATGGGAATCCCTTCCAGTTCTATTGACCCTCAGCGGATCTTCCTTTCTGACACCCCCCCACACACACACACACACCACATATGCAGAGCCTCCTAAGGCTAGATAATCCACCCCTCAGGTCTGTTTTGGTTTCTCAGCACTTCCTTGAGATAAGTTACCTGGAATGTTCAAGCAGGAGACCCAGCCGCCATCTCCGAAATGAGGATAACACACCACCTGCACCCCAAACAATTCCAGGTTGGGGAATTTGCCAGACTCTTGGGAGCAGAGGAAATCATTGTAGGGTTTGATTCTCTTTTACCTTGGACCATGTTTTAAAATTGGACTGAATTTCAAGGCAAAGGATTTACAGGACAGAGTTTAACAGAAAAAGGATTTCCTATAGTTCCTCTGTAAGGGTTAAACCTGTTTCAGAGAAGTCTAGGTTAGGTTGGTGGAAGCCTCTGTGTGTGTGTGTGTGTGTGTGTGTGTGTGTGTGTGTGTGTGTGTGTGTGTTCACAGGGCAAAGATCTCTTTCCCTCCCCCCTTGACATAGCCCCAAGCCAGTATAAGGGGCTGCGAAACTCTGTCCCTTCTCTGCCTCTCCTGTGTGGGGCCTGTGAAATGCCCCGCAGCATATCTCCTCAGGACTGAGGGACAATTTTATTTTAGGTGGCTGTGGCACACAGGCAAAGCTCCTTAGTAGCTCTGGGAAGGGGGGCAGAAAGCCCATTTGCTGATTGCTGTCTGGCCAGCTCTCTGATGCCTCAAGGGTCTGTGATCCTGAGGGGGTCTGGAGTACATTAGGCGCAGACAGCACCATCCTGGGGGTCTGCGGAGAAGCGGGGAGGTGCAGAGGAGCAAACAAAGACCAGGTTCTCTCTGCTCCGGGAGCTGCAGGACATTGGTGGCTTCCCCAGAGACTCTTCCCTCATCCTTGGGCCCTGGGCTTCCTCAGGAAGCTTCCTGTGTCCCAGTCTATTGCCAACTGCATCTTAACCGGAGGCCTCTGGCAGGAGGTCCTGGGCTTGCTATCCCCCCGAAGGGGAGCTGTACTCCACAAGGCTCTCTCCACTGAAGCAAGAGGAGACACGCTTGGTAACACAGCTTACCCAAAATACCAGGGAAATCGGATTTGTTCTGAAACATTGTGGGGCAATAATGTCGAGCATATGTTTCAGGACTGTCATTAGCTGAATTAGCAGGCATAGAAAACACATGTATGATTCTGAGTGTGTGTGTGGGTGTGTGGGTGTGTGGGTGTGTGGGTGTAGTATGCAATGGCCCAGAGGCCTGCTTTGGGGTATGGAGTGGCGGGCAGAATCTGGGAGCCTGATATGTATGTGTGGGGTCCCAGACAGCATCGCTGACCTCAGGAGAGATTCGGTGCCTACCCCGTCCGTCTCTGCTTCCCACAGATACTCTGGGCAGAGATGGAAGCCTAAATGCCTCACCGCAAGGAGCGGCCGAGTGGGTCCTCGCTTCACGCACACGGCATCGCCGGCACTGCGGTGAGCTTCGGGGTGGGCTGGGTCCTCGATGCGGCCCCCTCCTTTGCGCTTTTCCAGGGTCCCTGCTTACTGATTGCAGGTCTTCTGGATTCTGGCATTTAGGAGAAGGCTGTTGACTGGCTGTACAATTATGTATTTTTTGAAACAAAAAATGCTCTTAATTTGATGTGAAATTTACTACATGTATAAAACTCAACGCCTTAGGTGCTGAGGAAGTCACTAATTTAGAGGTGTCTTGTTACTGAGACAAACTTGCAAAAACCCCCTGAATCCCAATTCACAAATTGGTGATTCGTTTGTCAGGGGATATTTCACATCTTACACATAAGCCTGCGACCTTTAATTAGAATTTTACAGTTTGTTTTATGCCCCTGGAGGCTGACACCTTGAAAAAAATTTTTTTTTCTTGATTTCTTATTGCTAATAAGCATCCTTTCTTTTCTCTCCCCCACCTCTCGTACTTTGAAGAAAATGATGCAAATACAGTTAATTACAGTGGTGGCCATAATTTGTCAGCTGAATATGTGATCAGGCATAGGCAGAAGTGATCTGATTACATCTGTGATCACAGTCACAAGAAAGGGAGGACACAGTCCCTGTCGTTTAAAAACTCTTTGTTGGGGCTGGAGAGATAGCCTAGCGGTTAAGGGTACGGACCGCTCTTGCAGAGGACCCAGGTTCGATCCCCAGCACCCACATGGCGGCTAAGAACCGTCTGTAACTCCAATTCTAGGAGAACTCCATCCAGTTCCAGGGGAATCCGAGACCCTCTTCTGACCTCCGCGGCATTGCATGACACGGGTGCACAAACCTACATGCACGCAGTACACTCATACACATACAAAAATAAATAAAAATTAAAAAAAAAATTAAAAAAAACAACCTCTTTGTTGTGATTCCTATCTTTAGGAGGGAGGAAATATGTCCCGGCTGTCTCTCACCCGGTCACCTGTATCTCCCCTGGCTGCCCAGGGGATCCCACTCCCTGCTCAGCTCACCAAGTCCAACGCACCTGTACACATCGATGTTGGCGGCCACATGTATACCAGCAGCCTAGCCACACTCACCAAGTACCCCGACTCCAGGTAAGAGCGTGTCTCTGAGCCCCAAGCCTGTGGTAGTGAACAGAAGCATTTATAGGGTTGCTGAACCTTGGCCTATCTCTCTCTAGTGCTCTTGAGTGTGTGGGAGACTGAGAGTCTGCTTGTTGAAGGCTATTTTGGATGGGGCCTTTTGACCGTGTACTGGTGGCCTTTGTGGTATAAGGTGGAGCTCCTGACCTTAATGTCCCACATGATCCTGGCCAGCACTGGCTGGGACATACCACACAACCTTCAGGTCCCTCTTGAGTGACATCGAGGCCTGGCCTCTGCAGAGGACCATTTGTGACAAGGAGTGTTGAGTGTTGTGTCCGGGGAAATAGTGAATCTTGTTTCTGCCCTCGTACTTGGAAGAAGGCACAGTGGACCAGCTCAGTGGTACCCTGGTCTGTTCCGGGAGCCTCCGCTTGACCCTAAGTACTAACAGCAGGTCTTCCTTTTTGACCTGGAAGTGCTGCCATGGGTTAGTAATTCCAGGACAGTCAGGGATATTTGCTTTTTTTTTTTGCGGTTCTTAGCTTCCGCCTTTAAGGGACAACAGGAGGACGAGACGGTCATGTGTCACCTCTCGAGTATTCATTTAAAATAAAAAGAGAAGTTAATTAATCCCCCAGAGGCCGAGGGCTCTTCAGTAAGGTAGATGCTCACTAGGGTGGTCCTGGAGCCTAGAGGGGTACAGCGCTCCTGGAGAAGGGAACACTGGAAGTGGACTTGGTGTCTAGCTCAGAGTTTGAGGTATAGACAGTAGTGGCACGCAGACTAGGCACAGGGCCTATGTGGACTTAAGGCTTTAGCAGGGCAGGAGACATGAGGCGGACTGGGCTGCGTTGGCCCATGTGCTCGCTCACAGAGCCCTGTCTAGGCTAGGAGATGGATTCTGCTTATTTAATTTCAGTTTTGCCGTCTGCGGCATTTCTGAGTTGTGTGAGATAGATCATCCCTTAATCGGCTGACAATGTTTGTGAGTGAAATTCATAAAATCTTTGCACACAACCCTCTCAGAAGAGTGTTTCCTGAAGTCTGACATTTGCCTTTCCTAGACCAGTCATGGCCTGGGTCTGGTGGGCGGGAGTGGGGGGGAGGGGGGGAGGGGGGGAGGGGTGGGGATGGGGTTCCTTTCCATTTTTACCTCTGGTGGCTTTCAGAGTCGGAGGAGGGGAGAGGTGGTATACCTGTCCCAGGCCCACCGTGTAGCTTGTCCTCACCGTCGCCTGGCTGGTAGGAGTATGCTCTTTCTCTGGGAACCTGAGGACCTGTGGTGTGGCTCAGCTCGTGGGACCCTCTGTTGGCTCAGTATGCCAGGAGCGGTGGCAGTCTGCATTCTTTACCACAGGACTAGGCTCGGGATGAGTCTCTCAGTCTGCCTGTTTGGCCTCTGGTTCACCATTGAGCTGCTTCCCAGCTTGAAGCTGAGACCTAGGGCAGGGATTTGTGTGACCTACGAGACAGTTGGAACAAGGGGCATCAGGGGTCCCACAGAGAGCTGTGCTGGAAAAGGCCCCTCAGGTCCCATTCATTAATTTTTAGTTTTTAGTGGATTAATTGTAATTTAAAGTGGGGTGTTTTTTTTTCCACCATCAAATTCTAAGAAGATGTATTTCATACCCAGTGCCACCGATGGGCAGGAGGAGATGGAAAATTAAGAATGCTACATTTACCCGGGGAGACTTTTCTAAATACTGACAATGTCCCACCCTGGCAACAGTGTAAGAGACAGTGGATCCGTCTCTCTGGCCTTTGTGCTTACAGCACCCAACCTCTGGCTCTTGGCCAGGCAGAATGGTACTATGGGTCCGGTGCCAGGTGTTTCTTCTAGTTCCCATTGAGAGGGCAGCACACAGTGCCCTGGGATTGGGAGGGAGGGAGCTGAGAGTATCTCACCTGCTACCTGTCATGTAGCTTCTGTTGTCACTGCTCGATGGCCGGAGGAGTTTTAGAACTAGTAACACCGAGCACTAGACCACTCAGGAAATCAGAGAGCTTTAAAAGAAAGAGAAGCGGTTAAAGATCACGTGATGCCCCCTTATATTCTACCAGGCCACGTGGCTAGCCTTTCATGAGGCCCAGCTGAACTCACCAGCTTAGTCCATGCAGGACCTCCGACGGGGGCGCTCCATGTCCCCATAGCCCCCCTCAGAGATGGTGGCCTAGGGATGGTCTGTTCCCACAGGGCCATGTGCAGCTACTGACAGAACCCAGGAGGTCATGCGTGAGCCCACTCATAAGACCCCACGAGTGTGGCTGAGTGCTTTCTCGTGGTAACTGACTGAATCGACCTTTGGCCTGCCCACATCCGTGGCAGGTTTGGTTGCTGTCACCAAAAACCTCCGTTGGAAGGAGGTTATCCCACTGCCGTTGATCACAGAACAGCTACTAAACCATGGAAAGATCTAGAATCTGCTAGCCTTGGGTCAGTAGACAACCCAGAACTCAGCCAGCCCTGGAATTTGGGTAGACTGGGAGTCCTTTTAGACCAACAGGACACCCTGGAGCCTCAGCCAGCTCTGACATCAGAGACATTTGGAACCCAGCCAGGCCCAGCACATTGCTTGCTACACAGAACAAAATGTTTGAGCTCGGCCAGCCTGGGAAAGGTGGAGAGAGTTCCCAGGAAGGTTGGGGTGCTGACTCACCTGTGCGCGGGGCTCTGACCTTCCTGCCATAGCCTGATGTGGACCCTCAGCCAGGACACCTAAGCCTGGCTTGGTCCTGTCTGTCCCCGGGGATGCTGGTGGCCCTTGTACTGGCAGCTGAATATCCTGTCCAGGTTCTGCTGGGCTATTGGCTGGTCGTGGTGGCCTGTGTGCTGAGGGCTTGGTACCAGGAGCCTTACCTGGCCCATCTAGAGAGAACCAGGCACAGCGGCCTTGGTATGGACCCCTGGGCCTGCCTCTCCCTCTGTCATAGAGAGGAGAGAATGTTGTCACCAGTGGCCCCTGAAGCCCTGAGGAGTTGTATTTGTTAGTTGCAGCTCTGGTTCTGCAGGCTCGGCCTTCCACGCCCCTTACCACAGGCTCTGACCTGTTCGCTCCCATCTACCAGGCAGCCTTGCCCTGGATACTGCCCGGCTGGGACAGGCTGGGCTGTGCCTCCAGAGTGAGAACATGGCCTCTGGAACATAGGATGGTGTGGCTTCGAATCCTCGAGAAAGGCGTGGGGGGGGGGGTGCTCTAAGCCTCTCAGTTTCTGCCAGCTGATATAGGCAATGACTGGGCAGGGCTTTGGGAGGGTGTGACTTGGAGTAGGCCAAGGAGTGGGTGGCTGTAGAGATAGGGAGAGGACTCTTGGAAGGGTGTAGGGTGCAGGCAGAATGAAGGGGCTTAGGCCCTAGCTTGTGCAGACCAAGCTAAGAGTTCCCTCATTCCCTCTGAACTATCTTCTCCCAGGCTTGAAAACAAGCTGCCACCTTGGTAAGATCTAACTGAGCCCAGTGTGACCCTGTGGCTATAGAAGCCTGGTGGGAGTGCTATCGGTTGGGAAGACCCTAGCCCAGCAGAACTTGAACCATACATTCAGCTTTCAGAACAAGGGCCGCCCAGCATCCCTGGGGACAGATGTGACAGAGTCAGGCTTGGATAACATGGCAGACAGCTGAGGGTCCACAGTAGGCTATGGCAAGGAAGGTCAGAACCATGTGCATGGGTGATTCAGCCTGGGATCTGCAGAGCAGTTAGCCAAACCAGCCTCTATTAACCTTGGGCACACTGGGGAGGCACCAGCCAGTGCTCTGAGAGGCCCCCAGTTTCTCCACCTTGAAGTAGATTGGAGAGGCATCAGGGACTCCTCCAGGCCCTGTGTCTGCAGGACCACTGTCTTTCTTGGTACCTGTTTTCTGTGAACCAGAGGTTCCACAGCCTCTGGCCAGCTGTGCACATACTGTGGCATGTGCGAATGCCTTTCCAGGTCATGTTCTCATGCTCTGGTGTGTGTGTGTGTGTGTGTGTGTGTGTGTGTGTGTGTGTGTGTGTTAATGATACACATGCAAACACTCTGTCCCTCCTGCCTGCCTTTCTCTCCCCGTTGGCTTCCTGAGTGAGCAGCTGTCAGGACATGTGTGGATTCAGGTCTCTAAGTTGCCTGGGTTAGTGGTCAGTTGCCAGGATCTGCCTGAGATGTGTGTGCTTCAAGGGAGAGGGGACTGTGAGACCCCATGCCTGTTGGCTGAATGTACTGTGTCTGCTGGCTGATTCCCTTTTTGTGAAAAGGTGTGTGTCCCCAGAGATTTGGCTTCTCAGTATATGTTCAGTAGGTGTGGGACTGTGAACTGAGGTGCTGGGTGGTTGCTGTGTGTTTTCTGGGTGGGTCTATCTGGCAAGTGTATTTGGACAACTCTGTGACTGGCTGGTGCATGTGACCCATCTGTGTCTCACCATAGTTTTCCAAGCCTGTAGCCTGTGTCCGTGGGGCCAGCGCATACAGCTGGGTGTGTGGCATGTGCTTGCAGTCGTTCCAGTGTCCAATGTGGAGGTGGCTGGTCTGTATGGGCAGACAGCTGTCAGATTTGGCCTGGTCCCTAAGTTACCCAGGGGTGGCCACTGACCCCTTCAGCTGGGGGGGGCGGCGTCCCGGGGAGTTAGGGTGGGGCAGATGAACTCAGCCCTCATCCCTCCCACCCTGCCTGTCTCTCTCAGAATAAGTCGCCTCTTCAACGGCACAGAGCCCATAGTCTTAGACAGTCTGAAGCAACATTACTTCATTGACCGTGATGGAGAGATCTTCCGTTACATCCTGAGCTTCCTGCGGACGTCAAAACTGCTGCTACCAGATGACTTTAAGGTAAGTCCGTGAGCGGCCGCTCCCTCTGGGTTACCTGTGATGTAGCATTTACACAGGGGACACTGTGACTTATTAAATGGACCCACGGTTGCCACGGCAACCGTAAAAAGTTAACCAATGACGCCGAGGGCTAAATCAGTTTTTCTAAACTCGTTTTGCTTTCTCACGTTTCCAGCTTATTTATCGGGGTGTAACAACAATTAAGCTTTACCACTTACCCTAGGTTAATGTTAGTCACGTTTAAAGACTGCCAGGTCCTGGGGCTGGAGAGATGGCCTAGCAGTTAAGAGCGCCGACTGCTCTTGCAGAGGACCCGGGTTCAATCCCCAGCACCCACATGGCGGCTAAGAACCGTCTGTAGCTCCAATTCCAGGAGAACTCCAGTTCCAGGGGAATCCGAGACCCTCTTCTGACCTCCGCGGCATTGCACGACACGGGTGCACAGACCTACAAGCATTCAGTTCATTCATACACATACAAAAATAAAAATTAAAAAAAAAAAAAAAAGACTGCCGGGTCCTGGAGTATAGGAGTTAGAGGTCCCTAAGTCTGTTCTTTGTTGGCAGTTTGCAGGGAGAGCACCTGCCAATGATTGAGGTGGACACCCTTTTTTTTTTTTTTTGGTCTTTTGAGACAGGGTCTCCCTGTAGCCCCAGCTGTCCTAGAACTCACTGTGTAGACCAGGCTGGCCTTGAACTCACAAAGATCCGCCTGCCTCTGCCTCCCAAGTGCTAGGATTAAAGGCGTGCGCCACCACGCCCAGCCTAGGTGGACACCCTTTAAACAAAATGTTACCCCTCGGTCTCAGAATGAACTTGTCAGAGGCAGTGAATCTGATTCCTATGTCTGTCATTTTGCTTCTTAGCTTTGAGGAGTCCTGCAGCTCCCCACAACACCAGACTCCCCTTGGCCCTTTGTCCTTCAGCCAGCCAGCTTGGTTACTGAATGGCAAGAACTGAATTTGGTTTGAAAATATAGTGATACTTAAGAAAGCCCCGGGCTCTGCCCCCAGATGCTACTACTGGTCTAGAAGATAGAGCTTGAGATGGAATTGCCTGGGGCCATGTTTCAGAAATAGACTGTGTGCCAGGTATGCTGGCTGACACCTCTAATCTCAGCTCTTCAGAGGCTGAGGCAGGACGATTGCTGCAAGTTCTACGCTAGCCTGATGAGCTACAGAGTGAGACCCTATTCAAAAAAAACCCTAACAACTAGGTGTGTTTACAAGAAACAGGGTTCAGCTGGATGGGGAAGGAGGGACACTGGGCAGATAGGTGTGAGGACCCTGGTTGAGGGTCTAGGCGAGGCAAAGACTTGATACATTCGAGCACTGGAGAGATTGTGTGGGGCCTGAGGCGACGTGAACTGGGAGGGGAGGCTGCCCCGTGATAGCTGGATCTTGGTAGATGGCTCAGCATTCGGCACTCCATCCTGTACGCTGTAGGAGAGCTGTGAGCAGGGAAGGAATGATCGGGTTTGCAAATTGGGACAATCACACTGGCTCTTGTGTGAGAAGGGTGCCGCGGGGGATGGGGGTGGGGACCGGAGGTTAGTTACAGATTCTGCCATGTTCGTGGGCCAAGGGACATTTGCTGGGAGCCTTGGACTGGGTAGAAGCAGAGACTTATGTTTAGGAGGAAGCTGCAAAAGCAGGGCTGGAGAGATGGCTCAGGGGTTAAGAGCACTGGCTGATCTTGCAGAGGACCTGGGTTTGATTCCCAGTACCCACATGGCAGCTAACAACTGTCTGTAACTCCAGTTCTACTGGAATCTGATCCCCTCTTCTGACCTCCATGGGCATTGCATGACAGCAGTACACCTGCATATATGCAAACAATATACACATTATATATATATGACTGCAAGAGAATGTGAGTGCGAAGGAGCAGGGGTCAGGAGGTACTCAAGGGTGGCCCCAGCTTGCAACTTGAGTCCTGCATCAAGAGTCAAAAATCCAGGCATGGAACATCTAGGATAATGAGGAAAGATTATACATAAAGATACCACATAAAACTCTTGGGAGAGCTGGAAGAGCAGAGGTCTTAAGGATGCCCTGAGGAATCTTTTCAGAAAGTGGGGCTCATGGTGGGAGGGTGGGTTAGCATTGTGGACCTCCTTCGGGCAGCTCAAAGGCTGGTACTAGCAACTAGAAGCACTTTAGGCCTGTGGGATGGACTGTGCTTTCCTCTCAGACGCCCAGAGTCTGCAGCCAGACCTGTGCGATTGGCTCTAATGAATGGCATGACTCACAGGCTCAGGCCACTCCACACTAGGGCCAGTGTTAGGTCTGATTGTTTGCATGAGTGGGCTACTGAGGAGGGAAAGGCTTCAATCCTGAGAGACCCCATCATTTGAAATAGGGTCTCCCCACAGCCCCAGCTGGCCTGGAACTTACTTTGTAAACCAGGCTGGACTCTATCTCACAGGGATCTATCTGCCTGCCTCTGCCTCCTAAGGGCTGGGATTAAAGGCACGCACCACCACGGCCAGCTGTTCCGCGCTTTGAGTGTTTATGCCCCTTTAAACGAGGAAACTGGAGCTCAGAGAAGGCCAGAGGCTGGTTCCCAGGTCTCGTGGCTGGTGGGTGTGAGACTTAAATGCATCCCATGCCTGGCTGAGAGAACCTCGGGCTGGGTGAGGCCGTGATGCCCCAGGGCCAGCCTGGTGTCTTCTCTGCATGAGCTTCCAAGATGGCATCAGGTACCCAGGTTTATACTCAGCTCTGCACGTCTAGCTTAGCCTGGAGGTCTTCCTTGGAAAGCTCTCCTCTGCACCCAGCGTCAGATCGAAGGGCCAGGGAGTCCGAACAGGTCCACGCCAGCCAGCTCCTAGGTTCTTTATATTTGGGATAGCCTCACATGAGACTCCTTTGCCCATGTGTACAATGGAGTCAACCTCCCAGTCCACACTGCGCCCTGAGGCGTTATGTATCTGCGAAGAGAGAATGGGGTCCCCTGCTTGGGGATGGCAAGAACATCCCAGAGGGGACGGCTTCCCCGACACTGTGTGCACTTGTCCACAGGACTTCAACCTGCTATATGAAGAGGCTCGGTACTACCAGCTGCAGCCCATGGTGCGGGAGCTGGAGCGTTGGCAGCAGGAGCAGGAACAGCGGCGCCGCAGCCGGGCCTGTGACTGCCTGGTGGTGCGTGTCACCCCCGACCTGGGTGAGCGGATTGCCCTAAGTGGAGAGAAAGCCCTCATCGAGGAGGTCTTCCCTGAGACCGGGGACGTCATGTGCAACTCGGTCAATGCTGGCTGGAACCAGGACCCCACGCATGTCATCCGCTTCCCACTCAACGGCTACTGTCGACTCAACTCCGTGCAGGTGAGTGAGGGCTGTGGGGTGTCTCCCCGCAAATGCCCCCAGGTCCACAGGGGGAATCGTAAGGAGAGTCACGATCTCTGAATAGGCGAAACCCATATACAAAAAAGGCAACAATGTGTGGATGCATAATTTATGTCCCGCTCATAATTAAATGATGGCGCCTGGGGGGGTGGACTTGAAAAAAATTGATCTGTACTTTCTTTTTCCCACAAAATGATGTTCTATTAAACAAAAAAAAAAAAAAGAGCCCCAAATATTTTCCAACCAAGTATGTTTCATTTAACATCCCTACTCTGACTTTGGATTCACATTAAACTCAGTCATTGGGAAGGACAGGACAGAGGTGGCAACCCCTTCCTTTGTGTTGCTGGCTTGGGAAGGGAGAACACAGCATTCAACAGCTGCCTGAAACATTTCTTTTCATTTTGGGATAGAATCTAGCTACGTAGCACAGGCTGGCCTCAAACCTGAGTCATCCTGCCTCAGCTTCCGAGTACTGGTATACCAACCACCACATGCCAGTTTAGAGCTGCTCTGGGGAGGAAGCCCAAATGACAGCTCTTCCTGACCCAAAGGTCAGGGGTTAGAGAAGAAGGGAACTTTGGGGGAGTGCTCCATCCACCTTCCCTTTCTTCAGGCTATGGGTCAGAACTTGCTAGTTTCAGAACACAGGTATAAGACAAAGTGACCAAGCCGGGGCATGGTGGTGTACGCCTTTAATCCTAGCACTCAGGACGCAGAGAGAGGCAGGTGGATCTCTGTGAGTTCAAGTCCAGCCTGGTCTACATAGCGAGCTCCAGGCCAGCTGGGACTAAAGGGAGACCCTGTCTCAAAAAGACCAAAAAAAAAAAAAAAAAGACACAGTGACCAGCCCCCAACCCTCACAGATACAAACCCAGGAGGTAATGTAGGCCTGCAGAGACTCCCCACTGGAGCAGACTCCCCCTCTTTCCGCCACGTAGAGCTCCTTTGAGCTGATGAGCCCTCAGGCATCAACCCATCTGGGACTCAGCTCCAGGAAGCAGGTGGTTACCCCGAGGCTAAGGGGTAGGGGCTCTCCATTATTGGAGCAGGAAACAGAGAGAGGGGGTGCCTGAGGCCATGTGTGTGGGGAGTGGGTAGGACACACCCTAGAGAACAGGGGAGGGGCCCAGAGGTGCTTTTGGCTTCTGGAGTTCACAGGCTGTGCACCCCTGAGGGTAGAGGGGGTTAGCTTGGGTGGAGGAGCCCTGGCTCACCCCAGTTGGATAAGTTGAGTCCCTCCTATGGTAGAAGCCACCTGGTGGTGCAGCAGAAGCAGAAGCCTTTGTCAGTGAGAAAGACTGAGACCTTGGGGCTGGAGAGATGACTCAGTAGTTAAGAGCACTGGCCACTCTTGCAGAGGACCCGGGTTCGATTCTCAGGACCCACATGGTGGCTAACAACTGTCCCTAACTCCAGTTCAAGGGATCCGACGTCCTCTTCTGATCTCCGAGGGCATTGTACAACACAGATGCACTTACGTGAAGGCAACGCTCTCATACATATTTAAAAAAAAAAAAAAAGACTTAGACGTCAGCAGGAGAAGAAGCCCAGCCAACTCTTGCAGCTGGGCGATGCTGACCCCTTTTTCCTTCCCTCCCCCCCCCACCCCCTGCAGGTCCTGGAGAGGCTGTTTCAGAGGGGTTTCAGCGTGGCTGCATCCTGTGGGGGTGGTGTGGATTCCTCTCAATTCAGTGAGTATGTACTCTGCCGTGAGGAACGGCGACCGCAGCCTACTCCAACTGCCGTCCGGATAAAGCAGGAACCCCTGGACTAGGCCCTGCCTCAGTGTCCCCACCTGAGGCCGCTCAGCCCTGGGCCAGTTCCCAGGGACCTGGAAGGAGCGCTGAGGGGTTCCTGCCTGTTTGTGCTTTGGGGCATGAGACTAAGGTGAGAGTGAGCCTGGAGGGTCGAAGCTCAGCCCAGGGAGCTCCAGGTGTCATGGCAACATGGATGCGCGGGAGCCGCGCCCACCGAAGGACTGTTGATGCAACCTAGAGATGCTCTGGCTACAACTCTGCTCCTCAGCCCGGTACACCATCCTCCACAGGGTTGGTCACTCCAGGGCTGCTGTCCACCCTTCTCCACATCTGGCAGACACTGGCCGATCTCCATGGGCCCGAGATGGCTTATTTTTCTACAGTATTTAAAACAGAAGTATCTTCATTGCACACATCGGCGAGGCCGGTGAGGACCGTCACTGCTTTACCTGGTGCTCAGTTCTCAGTCTGATATGCATCAAGCCTCACTGTGGATGAGCTACTGGCATTGGGGCCAGGGGCCTGATAGGTTGGGGTTCTGGGGATAGACGTGAGGGTGGCGGGGCAGGGCAGGGCAGGCTGGGAGCAGGGTAGTAGGGGCCGAGTGGCTCCGTGACCTTTATCTGACACATCTACCTTTGCTGCTACCCAGGGCTCAGGCCTCACTTGGTACACACTGACCTGCTAATGTCCAGGGTTTCTAGCCCTAGCTGACTATGTGTGCCCATATTTGGGCTCTTGGAGAAGTCTCTGCCCATCCAACCAGCATGGGGCCACAGCTTATCTCAGGAATGGGCCCTGCCACCCTGGGACCCACCTGTCAGCATCCTCTGGGTCCCTAGCTCAGGGAGCCACCCCCCGCTCCAATTCTCCCCACGCTCATGTGCACACCAAGTTTAATTAAACTTCGTAAACTAGCCTGTCAGGAAGGCCCAGACCCAAGCTTACCTGGTACTCTTGATCCCAGATTCCAACGAGGACTGGCCCTGAGTCTGCTGCCTCCCAGACAACAGGCCCAAAGATGGACATCTTGGCCTTGTGACATCCCCCCATATGCTAGAGACTCCCAAGTGGAGGAACTGCAAAGAACTGGTGGGTGGGGGCGCCCTGGCCGGCACCCCCTTGTGTATAACACCTGTAGACTTGTATATGACTCCTTTAATATTGTAAAGATGCCAATGTACAATTGTCATGTGTTTGTGTAAACACATAATGCGTTCCCGGTTCATGCCATAAAGGACGCTGTAAAGCAACAGACTGAGGCTCCATCCATCCAGGAATTGCAGTCAGATCCCCTCCCTGGGTTCTCCGAGAGGAGGGTTGGAGGGCAATTCCTCCCTGGGTTCTTCCAGTTCAAGAGAGCTTCAACAGCAATAGCTATGGGAAGGGCAGGGTCTCACTTGCTGCTGATTATTATATTTGGGTGTTTATTGCTTCTTTGGGGTAACACAGCACAAATTCTAAATTCCCTGATTCTTAGCCCCTAACTAGATGGAAATAGGTGAAGGCTATTGGAAGTTTCTGAGGAGTTTGAACCCAGGCTCAAATGTAACTGGAGTTAAAATTTTTTTAATATTTTATTGTTTTATTACTCTTTTATGTGTATGAATGTTACAGCTGCATGTATGTAAGTGCACCCATGTCATGCAATGCCTGGGGAGGACAGAAGAGGGTGTTAGATCCCCTGGAACTGGAGGTACTGGTGGTTGTTAGCTGCTGTGTGAGTGCTGGGATTCATACCCTGGTTTTTTGTAAGAACAGCCAGTGCTCTTAACTGCTGAGCCATGTCTCCAGCCCCACTTTTTTTTTTTTTAAATAACTACGTTATTTGTATAAGTATTTTGATTTCCAGTATGTTTATCAGGGTGTGCGTGGTGCTCTCGGAGGCCAGAAGAGAATACCAGAGCCGCCATGCGGATGCTGGGAGTCAAACCCGGATCACCTGGAAGAATTGAAAGTGATCTTCTTCCTTGAGCCACCCCTCCAGCCCCTACTTTAAGAGATCTTGCTATGCATCCCAGGGTGTCCTGGGACTGACTATCCCTGGCTAGCCTCAAACTCCCTGTGTCTGCCTCCCAAGTGCTGTACCACATCTAGCTCATTCTCCTCAAAATCCCACCACCTGATGATGGTATGAGAAGGTGGCAGGGGATGGCCCGGGTTAGCCAAGGGACAGACCCATGCAGCCAACATGAGAACTGGTCTCAGATGTCACTTTCAAGAAGTCTGAGCGTGTCCAATGTTAATGAGCCTGTTTGTGATTTTCCTCAAGCCCTGTATGTTCAAACCCAGGAAGACCCTTCTTTCCACATGCCTGCCAAGGGCCACGAGCCTCCACCTGCCTTGGGCTGGGGAGTATCGGCCAGCACCTTCAGGCTGAGGCCACTGAGATGCCATCCCACTGTACAGTCTAATTTGCTGGACAAACTTGCTAGGCTTCTCTGCACAGCATCTAGTCTCTGCTTAACTCCACTCACCTATGTGCCTATGGCTGCCACATCTGCATTTTGGCATCAGGCAGGCATCTAAGAGGAGGAGAAAGTGTCGTGTTGATTAGCAGGGAAGTCTTGTGGAAACACCAAACACTCTGTGTGTTTATGGATTTTTTTATTTTATTTTATTTATTTATGTGTATGAATGTACTGTTTGCCTGTAGGTTTGTGCACCCGTGTCGTGCAATGCCGCGGAGGTCAGAAGAGGGTCTCGGATTCCCCTGGAACTGGAGTTCTCCTGGAATTGGAGTTTCAGACAGTTCTCAGCCGCCATGTGGGTGCTGGGGATCGAACCCGGGTCCTCTGCAAGAGCGGTCGGCGCTCTTAACCGCTAGGCCATCTCTCCAGCCCCTGGATTTTTTTTTTTCTGACATAACTACCATGGGTCCTGATGGGTGGAGATTCTCCAGGACTCTCAAGCTATCTTTTTATGTAAACTGCGGCAGCAGGGTGTGGTGATACAGGTGTGTAATCCCAGCACTTGGGAGGCAGAAGCAAGAAGAATTGGGGAGTTTTTGGTTTTTTTTTTTTTTTTTTTTTTTTGTTTTTTCTGTATGTGTATCAACGTACTGTCTGCGTGCAGGTTTGTGCACCTGTGTCGTGCAATGCCGCGGAGGTCAGAAGGGGGTGTCAGATTCCCCTGGAACTGGAGTTCTCCTGGAATTGGAGTTTCAGACTGTTCTCGGCTGCCATGTGGGTGCTGGGGATCGAACCCGGGTCCTCTGTAAGAGCGGTCGGCGCTCTTAACCGCTAGGCCATCTCATCCAGCCCCAGAAGATTGGGAGTTTTAAGATCATCCAGCAGTATACATAGCCATGTTCGAGGCCAGCCTGAACTTCATTGGGTACCTGTCTAAAAAGAAAAGAAGAGAAAAAGAAAGACTTACTAAATAAAATAAACTTGATTGTACACAGACCTGTAACCCTAGCTGCTTGGTTGGCTGAGACAGGAGGATCACAAGCTCTAGGCCAGCCTACTCAAACCCTGTCTTTTAAAAAGAGGGCTGGGGGGCTGGAGAGATGGCCTAGCGGTTAAGAGCACTGACTCCTCTTGCAGAGGACCCAGGTTCGATCCCCAGCACTCACATGGTGGCTGAGAACCGTCTTTAACTCCAGTTCCAGGGGAATCCAACGCCCTCTTCTGACCTCTGCAGCATTGCATGACAAGGGTGCACAAACCTACATGCAGACAGTACATTCATACACATACAAGAATAAATTAAAAAATTAAAAGAGGGCTGGGTGTAGAGGGTCATGACTTTAATCCCAATACTTGGGAGAGAGATACAGGTGGATCTCAGTGAGTTCTAGGCTACCCTGGTTTCCATATCGAGTTTCAGGCTAGCCAGTGATACACAGTGAGACACTATTTCAAAAAATAAACCAATTAAAAAGACTGGGGTGGTTCTTTAGTAATGAAGTATTTGTCCAGCATATCCAAGGCCCTAGGTTCAATTGTAGTACCAACTTGCTCCCAAAACAAAAACCAAAAGCATAATTTTTTTGAGAGGGGTCTCCCTGTAGTCCAAGCTGGCCTGGAACTCACCATTGTAGACCAGGCTGGCCTCAATCTCACAGAGTTCCACCTGCTTCTGCCTCCTAAGTGCTGGAATTAAAGGCATGCATCACAATGATAGACAAAAAAAAAAAATCCACAATTTTATGTGAAGAATTTCTAAATTTGTAGGGAAATGCTACACTCCCACAGTGATGCTAAAATATCATTAGTCTCCAGAGACAATCAATACATATTCTCCCTTCCTTAAAGCACGGAATGAGCATCTTACCAGTCATGTTTTGAGGAGACTCCAGCAGTATCATCACCTGCCTCAGAACCAGTTCTTTTGTCTTTTGAAACAAGAGTCTCCAACCTGGCACTATGTAAACCAGGTTGACCTCAATCTCACAGAGATCCTGCTGCCTCTGACTCCCAAATGCTGAGGTTAAATGCGTGCACTACCATGCCTGGTTTAAGAACTGATTATTCTTTTTTTAAATTTTATTTATTTATTTACTTTTAAAATTTTTACTATTTTTTTATGTGTATGAATGTACTGTCTGCATGTAGGTTGGTGCACCGGTGTTGTGCAATGCCACGGAGGTCAGAAGAGGGCGTCGGATTCCCCTGGAACTGGAGTTCTCCTGGAATTGGAGTTACAGACGGTTCTCGGCCGCCATGTGGGTGCTGGGGATCGATACCGGGTCCTCTGCAAGAGCGGTCGGTGCTCTTAACCGCTAGGCTATCTCTATTTTTTATGTGTATGAGTGTACTGTCTGCATGTAGGTTGGTGCACCTGTGTTGTACAATGCCACGGAGGTCAGAAGAGGGCGTCGGATTCCCTGGAACTGGAGTTAAAGACGGTTCTTAGCCACCATGTGCGTACTGGGAATCGAACCCGGGTCCTCTGCAAGAGCAGTCGGTGCTCTTAACTGCTGAGCCATCTCTCCAGCCCCGTAGAACTGATTATTTATAAGCAACTGGAAAGCGAAGGACCTGGGACAATACTGGACCCCATCAAACTCTGCCATTGTAGAGCCTAGCGAAGCCTCAGCTGGTGGCCCCCCACCATTGTCCCATTCATGAGCTCAAAGCCAGGTCGCAACACTAATAATCTTTTGAAAAGTATAAGGTTTATTTGTTGTTTTTTTAAAACTTTTTAAAATTTTTTATTTATTTTTTATGTGTATGAATGTACCGTCTGCATGTAGGTTTGTGCACCCGTGTGGTGCAATGCTGCGGAGGTCAGAAGAGGGAGTCGGATTCCCCTGGAGCTGGAGTTAAAGATGGTTCTCAGCCGCCATGTAGGTGCTGGGGATTGAACCTGGGTCCTCTGCAAGAGCAGTCGGCACTCTCAACTGCTAGGCCATCTCTCCAGCCCCTATTTGTTTTTGATATTGAGACAGGATCTCCCTGAAGCCCCAGCTGGCCTAGAACTCACTATGTAGACCAGGCTGTCCTCCGTCTCACAGAGATCTGCCGCTTCAGTCTCCTGAGAGCTAGGATTAAAGGCATTTTTTTTTTCTTTTTTAGTTACTACTTGACTTTGTCCCTTAGACTGAATAAAGGATATTTTCTAAGTTACTGCTGCAACGCTTTTTTTTTTTCCAGTCCACTGAGGCAGCTTCTAGAAGGCCCTCCAGCTTGGGTTCTAAATAGGCCCTCGAATATGGATCCCATGTTCAATCCCAAGCTCTTACCTCACCAGGACCCTCGGCAGCTGTGTGATTCCCCCAACACTCAGCGTATACCCTACTAACAGGTATGTGCATGAGTTATAGGGCTTCTGTCACCCCCAAGGTTTAAGATATGGGGTCTTTTGCTTTTGTTTTTGGTTGTTTGTTTGTTTTTTTTGTCTTTTCGAGACAGGGTCTCCCTGTTGCCCCAGCTGTCCTGGAACTCACTCTGTAGACCAGGCTGACCTTGAACTCACAAAGATCCGCCTGCCTCCCGAGTGCTAGGATTAAAGGCATGCGCCACCACGCCCGGCTAGATATGGGGTCTTTTACATGATGTTATGATTTCAATGTGAAGTGACCCCACCCCCACCCAGGACATTTGAACACTTGATCTCAGCTGCTTGCCCTGGTTAGGGAAGCTGTAGGTTATGTACTTGTTCATAATGTCAAAAAAATTAACACAGGATGTATATGTGTGGACCACGCCACTAACACATTCCCAGAAAAGGGGGCAGAACCGGGTGTAGTGGTACGCTTTTAATCTTGGCACTTTGGGAGGCAGAGGCAAGCAGATCTCTGAGAAATCAAGACCAGCCTGGTCTACATAGCAAGTTCCAGGCTAGCTGGGGCTATAAGAGACCTTGTCTCAAAAAGACAAAAACTGAAACAGAAAAGCTAGGGGCGGTGGGGGGGGGGGCAGAGAACATGCCTTTGAGACAGACTCCATGAAGCCCCCAACCACAAAAAGACTGGAACTTGCCCCCCAACAGAGTGCCGCCTTCCTTTCCCAGCTTTTCTTGGAGAATTCTGTCAGCTAAGGTGGTCCCAACTCATCACACCCTGGCCTCCTGACTCTGGAGACAGTGGCCCAGAACAATACTCCAGGTCGCACAAGATGGAGGGTTCTAGAAAGAAAGTGGGTACAACATACAGAGATACGTGTCAACAAGTGATTCCCATGGCATTTGGTACCAAACAATACAGGGTCCTAGACAGAGAGAGGGGTAACCGAGGGCCCAAGAGAGGGCTCTAGGCCTGGAGCCCAACATTTGTGTTATGTACCCCAGTGTGATGTCATAACAACTTTAGCTGACTTTAAGCTAGATGGGTAAAGGTATTTAGCCACTGCCAGGCGGCCACACCATACTGGTTGTCTTGGTTTCTTTTCCTGGTACTGTAAAAAAAAAATACTCTGGCAGAAGTAACTTAGGGGAGAAAGGGTTTCTTCTGGCACAGTTCAAGGTTAACAGCCCACCCTGTGGCAGCTGGAGCAACAGGGAGCTGCCCACGGCAGGACTCTTATTCATAGAAGCCAATAAATGCACGTGTGGGCATATGCTTTCCTTTTCATTCAGATCAGGGCCCTGCCCGTGAGATGGTGCTGCCCACACTAGGGTGGGTCTTCCTATCAATTAACCTAATTAAGAAAGTTCCCCACAGGCATGCCCACAGAGCAATCTAATATAGACAATTCCTCGTTAAGACTCACTGAGGGCACAACTCGGGCACTTACATACATGCAGGCAGTACACCCATACACATAAATTAAATAATAAATAAGAATAGGGGTTTTTTTGTGTCTTTGTGAGACAGGGTCTCCCTGCGAGCCCAAGCTGTCCCCAGAACTCCCTATGTTGACCAGGCGGCCTTGAAACTCACAGAGATCGGCCTGTCCTCTGCCTCCTGAGTGCTGGATTTAAAAGCGTGGGCCACCACACCTGGCAAGAATATAATAATATATAGATATATATATAAATATATATATAATGGCTGGAGAGATGGCCAAGGGTTAAGAGCACGACCGCTCTTACAGAGGACCCAGGTTCGATCCCCAGCACCCACATGGCGGCCGAGAACCATCTGAAACTCCAATTCCAGGAGAACTCCAGTTCCAGGGGAATCCAAGACCCTCTTCTGACCTCCGTAGCATTGCACGACATGGGTGCACAGACCTGCATGCAGACAGTACATTCATACACATACAGAAATAAATAAAATTAAAAAAAAAGAATATATATATATATATATTTGTCTTTTTCTTTTTTTGAGACAGGGTCTCCCTTTTAGTCTCAGCTGGCCTGAAGCTCATTATGTAGACCAGGCTGGACTTGAACTCACAGAGATCTGCCTGCCTCTGCCTCCTGAGTGCTAGGATTAAAGGCATGCGCCACCACGCTTGGCCTAAGAAGGTTATTAGCCGCCATGTGGGTGCTGGGAATCGAACCCAGGTCCTTTGCAAGAGCAGTCAGTGCTCTTAATGGCTGAGCCTTCTCTCCAGCCCCCCAAAATATATTTTTTAAAAGACTGACCTGATGATTCTAGACTGAGTCAAGTTGGTCATTAAAACTAGCCACCATGGGGCTGGAGAGAGGGTGCAGAGAGTTAAGAGCACTGGCTGTTCTTGCAGAGGACTGATGTTTGGTTCCCAGCACTCACATGGCAGCTAACAAGCAACTGTACCTCCAGTTCAAAGAGATCCTCTTCTGGCCTCTTCCGGCATTGCACACACAGTGGTACATATTTTTAATCAGTGCATTCAGGAGGCAGAGGAAAACAGATCTCTGTGTGTTGCAGGCTGGTCCAGGCTACAAAACAATTTCTAGGCCATTCAGGGCTATATATATAATGAGACTCTATCTCAATAGTAATAATAATAATCAAGAATAAAGGAATTATCTAGGCACAGTAGGACATGAAAGCCAAGTACAGTGATGTACGCCTTTAATCCCAGCGCTGAGGAGGGAGAGCCAGGCGATCTCTGTGTGTTCAAGGTCAGCCTAGTCTACATAGTAAAGTCCAAGCCAGCTGGGGCTACAAAGAAACCTATCCTAAACAGACAAAAATCAAAGCATTCTGGATAAGTGGATCCCTGTGAGTTCAAGGCCAGCCTGGTCTACATAAATAAAGAATAAAGGAATTATCTTTTTTTTTTTTTCCTTGAGTCAGGGTCTCACTAAGTATACTGGGGTCAGCCTCAAACTCAAAGCCTTCCTTAGCCTAGTACTGGCACATACCTGGTGAGGCACATCTGGTGAGGTATGTATGACCCTAATGCCTATTCGTCAAAAGCAGCTGTTGCCTTTATCAGTGCAAAATTTCTCATTAGATCATTATTTGTTGTCAATATCCAAGGAAGCAAGCAAAGGGAAGATTTTAAAGTTCAACATCAAACAAACCCTAGACAATTTTCTTGCTTAATTTTCTAAATTCACCTGTATCTGATAACGAAGGTCACTGCTCAGAGATCACTACTTGGCATCAGCTATGTTTAGATAAAACTGCTAAATTTACTAACTGGAACAGAGGGGCAGGGAGAAATACCCCCCCCCAGAACCTTTTGCTGCTACGAGCACATCTCAACAACACACTCCAGTGACCCACATGTTCTCTAAAGGATTCAGGAGGTAACCTGTCTATATGGGACAAGACAGAGAAAATGGTGTTGGTGGCATCTCAGCCGCTTCCTGCCAGAAGAAAAGTTGGCCCTGATGTTCTAGAAGCTTCAGCGTTTTCTACGGTGGCTCGAATGGAACACAAAGGGTTGAGAACCAGAAAAGGACTGACCAGGGAGTTCATCTCATTTTTCTACAACCTCACAGCTGAGTGGCTTAGTCCTCACCCTTGAGACCCTGTGAGCCTTCAGCTCAAAGGAGATCTCCCCCATCCCCAAGGCAGCCTATGTGTGACACGTTATAGTTTGGATGTAAAATGGCCCCCACAAGCTCACGGGTCTGAACATTTGGTCCCCAGATGGTGGCAGTGTCTAGAGAAGCTGTGGAACTTTGGTGGGGTGGGGGGAGGTTTAGCTGGAGCAGGAGGCTTGCTGGAGAGGGGGTGGTGGACCTTGAGGGTTAGAACTTGACTTGCTGGCAACTGAACTCTCCACTTTCTGATCTTAGCTGTGAGGAACAATCCACAGCATTAACTCCTGCCGCCAAGCCTTCCTCTCGAGGATGGACTATATCTGCTATCCCCTGAACCTCTTCCTTTTATGTCATAGTGACGACACCATCTTAAACTAATCCCTAGATTTGACGTGGGAGTCCTATAGGGTGGCTCTTCTCCCATAAGCCCCAAAGTTGGGCACACAGGACACCTGGGTCACCCATGGTGAATTCTCCAAACAGAGCCACAGATGGTATGGGGGTGGGGCACTTAATCCTGGGCCAGAGCCACTCTGAGGAAGTGTGTCCAGATGTGGCCGCCTATCCAGTGGAAGGAGAAGGCCTTGTGTTCTATCCCCAGCCCCTCCCCCAGAAGAAGGATATGTAGGACAGACTTTATGCCATTTCCCATTTGCATGTAGAGTTAACAATCTCTTGGGCCTCCATAGGAAACCATGGCTCTCAGGAATTCTAACCTGAGACTGGGAAAGAAAAAGAGGCAGGTACCCTCCTGGAGAAGGGAGCAGATGCACAAGGAAGGGCTCCAGACCACTTGAATTCTGGATTTTTGTCTGTCTCCATCACTTAGAACAGCCAGTTGTGACAGTCGGGCTTTGGACTCCTCAGGCCTTTGGGGGACAATGTTTATCCCTGTGGCTGAGGTCATCAGCCGGTCATCAGGGCCTGACTCCTAGGATGTGCCTTGTACAGAAACGACAAACCCGGCCTACAGTGGCGTCTTATACCTGTTATCCCAGTGCTTGGGAGGCTGAGAGGCCAGCCTGGGCTACATAGTGAGTTTCAGGCCAACTTGGGTTACAAAGTGAGACCCTGTCTCCCAAAACCAAGCCAAAACAAAGCGGGATTCCCAAACTAAAACAGTCTTCGGCAACAGAGGCATGGCACGGGTGGAGAGGGACCTGCAAGCTGGGCTGGGGGTTGAGAGGATGTCACTTCTGCCCGCCGGATGACGCAGGCCGTGGTAGTCCCTGGCTCGAGCTGCTAAGGGCCAAGCCTGCTGGTCGAAGCCCGTGTCTAAAATGTCACCAGGGCTTCCTCCTCTGCGTCCTGGATCGGGTCCAGGGCTCCCCGAGTGGTTGCGGTTTGGTTTAGGACTCGGCCGCTGCCCCTGCGGCGGACGCGGGCCACGCCCTCCTGGACGCGAACACGCCCCCATTTCCCGGGGCCCACGGAGACACGCCTGGCCCTGCAGACAAACGGGAGGCAGATTTGTACGAGTAAGTACAAGGTTCTGGAATGCTCGTCGGGTTGCCACACAGCACACGGAGAATAATTGGGAGAAGATTGTGCAAGGAGCCAGGGCGTGCAGCGAGCCCTCTCCAAGTTGGGGGGCGGGAAAGGAGACCGTGGAACAGGACGCAGCCTTCAGGTGGTACCCACGCCTGGCTCCAGCAGGGGCGCAGTGTGGCTCTGCGGAGAGTTCCAGAAGCCTGGTCTCAGCTGAGGGTTGGCACAGGGGACCACGCCCACACCCCCCGGGTGGGTGGCAGCGGCTGCAATGGTGGCAGTGGCCCCGCCTGGCTGTGCCTAATGAGGCACAGGACCGTCGCCAAGGCTCCGGGGCTGGACGCACACCAACCAGGTCCTGAGGGAGGTGGGGAGCCAGGGAAAGCCCCACCCAACAGACGCCGGAGACTGACAACCCCAGCCGCACCCCAGGGCTTGTGCCTGGCCAGCTGGGCTGCATTTTCAGTCCCACGGAGCCCCCAGAGGTGGGTCCAGCCCGGGGTAATAATGACTCACTTCCCCAGGCCTGGAGGCCTTTCTCTCTCTCTCTCTCTCTCTCTCTCTCTCTCTCTCTCTCTCTCTCTCTCTCTCCTACAGCAAAGCCTCCTTTGTTTCCTTGCTGGCTTCTCTTCCCAACCTTCTCCCTCCCCTCTGTCTTGCAAACTCAAGTCCTTTCCGGGGGCACCAGCTGTGACCGAGACAGTGGTGGGCACAGGCAGGCGCCTCTAGAGTGGTCTGGCATGGCAGAAATCTTCCCAGCTTCCTCTGTCCCTGGCCTACTGGCTCTGCCACCTCCCAGGACATCTGGGAAAGCCCCCACCTCCACGAACAATTCGTGGGTGTGCAGCCTCCCTGGGAGGCGGGCCTCTGGATGTGCACCAGAACAGAGGGTGGTTTGGATGCCCTCACCCTGACGGGCACCACCCTGCGCTGCTGAACTGGCCTCCATACTAATCTTACATTAGGGGCAGAAGTTTCCAGAATCCATTTCACCCACCTGCCTTCCCCCCTCCTCCCTTCTTCCTTGGGCCTCTCCTAGTTCCCATGCCCTGATGGAGGAACTGCGGAAAGCCCAGCCTAGGAGGGGGATTTATCAAGCCACCCCCAGACAAAGCCTCTCTGCCTTCACCTCCCAGGCTCCTCTCCTTTCCCTGCCACGTGGGAGGCTCTCATATCCTTGGGGACCATACAGAGCTTCCGGGAGCTGACCAGCCCTGCATTCACTAAGAGCAGGGGCCACACAGCATTGTTCCATTGGGATCTTGTTTTGAAGAATAATTAGAAGACTAATTCCGGAAAGAACCCGTATGGGTATTGCATATAGAAAATCTCGTATGGGTACTGCATATAGAAATTCTCAGTTGCAGCCGGGTGTGGTGGCGCACGCCTTTAATCCTAGCACTCAGGAGGCAGAGGCAGGCGGATCTTTGTGAGTTCAAGGCCAGCCTGGTCTACAGAGTGAGTTCCAGGACTGCTGGGGCTACAGGGAGACCCTGTCTTGAAAAGACAAAAAAAAAAAAAAGGAAATTGGGGCTGGAGAGATGGCCTAGCGGTTGGGAGCGCCGACCGCTCTTGCAGAGGACCTGGGTTCGATCCCCAGCACCCACATGGCAGCCGAGAACCGTCTGAAACTCCAGTTCCAGGAGAACTCCAGCTCCAGGGGAATCCGACACCCTCTTCTGACCTCCGCGGCATTGCACAACACAGGTGCACAAACCTGCATGCAGACAGTACATTCATACACATACAGAAATAAATAATAATAATAATAAAAAAGAAATTCTCAGTTGCATTTACAATAGTCAAAAGGGGGGGGGGCAGAGAAGAACCCCAGTGTCTTTAAAACTGGAAAAATGGATCTTCTATGGAGCAAGTGTCTTCTAAAGCCGTGGCCAAAGGCCTAGCAGAGAGGCCTACTGGACCATCTTAGAACACACATCTCCACATCACCTAATCTGTACACCTAACTCAGAACTCTCTTCACCCATTGGGAAGGAGGCATGGTGGGGCCCACCTGTAATCTCAGCATTCAAGAGGCTGAGGCAGGAGGGCCATAAGTTTGAGGCCAGGCTAGACTACAGAGGGAGTTTGAGGCCAGTCTGAGCCACATAATGAAACCTTGTCTCAAAGCAAATAAAACCAACAAAACAAAAATAAAGTCTCATTTACCAGGAGAAGAAGATAGAGAAGAACACCCCTAAAAGGACCTGAGTTCAATCCCCGGGATGCAGTGCATGGTGGAAGGGGAGAAATGACTCCTACAAGTTGGGTTCTGACCTCCACACACACTGTAACACACACACACACACACACACACACACACTCACTCACTTTTTTTAATGTTTTACTATTTTTATTTTATGTTTATTAGTGTATTGCCTGCAAATGTGTAAGTGCGCTCATGTGGTTTGTGCCCACAGAAGTCAGAAGAGGGTGTCAGATCCCCTGGAACTGGAGTTACAGTTGTTAGCCACCATATGGGTGTTGGGATTCGAACCCAGGTCCTCTGCAAGAGCAGTCAGTGCTCCCAACCGCTGAGGGATCCCTCCAGCCCTTCACTCACTCTTAATAAAGACAATTTTAAATATAGCTGCAATAAGCTCCAAACCTGTGTCCTTGCCATGAAAATCAAAGGCTAGTATATTAGTATATATTAGTATATTAATATATTAGTATATATTAGTATATTATTAGTATATCAGTATATTAGTATATATTAGTATATTATTAGTATATTAGTTTCCTGAGCTGTCACAAACTGCAGCAGATCCAGTGTCTTAAAAGAATGTTGAGACCATATATGCCCATACCAATTTGGCTGAGGGTCTTAAGAAATAACTTTGTTTCTTGCCCTCAGAGGTCAACTAAGTACCAGGGGACTATGCATGGGGACATCTCTTGAAATGTCCTGCAAATATGAGTCACAAGTCTTCCTGTGCAGGGAGGTCTTGGAGATCCACTAATGGGACTTCAGCCACTATCCAGTCTATAAAGAGGAAAGTCTGCTCATGATTCAAAAAGGGAAGCCTGGTCTAGCAAAACCTGACTTTGTCCTCGAGTGGATGGAACTGGTAAATGAAAAGCCAAAAGGAGCCAGGGGCTCCCTCCCCACCCACCCCCAAAAAACCCTGAGTGACCCTTGAGGAATAGACCCTCAAGTGACTTTGAGAAAACAAAAAAACCTTGGTTAATCTGGGCTAACTGTGTGGCCTTAAACATCCAAAAGGAAAATATAACCAGAAATAAATAAATACTAAGTCCTGAGAAATTGTATTTTAGGTATAAAATGAGATCTTAGTAAAAAGACAAAATGTAAAATAATAATAATAATAAAGCACTGTTTTAGAAAAAAAAAGAGCTTAACACACAGCCTTACTCAGACACTAAAGCAGTCAGAGCCTTTGTAGTGGATGTGAGAAAAGACTGGAAAAAGCTGGGAATGCAGCTCAGTCAGTGGATGGAAGGCTTGGCCAACACGCTCGGGGCCACGGGTTCAATCCCAGTTCTGCGTAATCTAGACGTGATGCTGAATGTCTGTCACAGAGGAGGTAGAGGCATGAGGATCCGAAGTTCAAGGTCATTTGCCCTATATAGGAAGTTCAAGGCCAGCATTAACTGTCTCAAAAACAAAACACACCTTTCCCAAACTTCCTATAATAGCAAAGCCTCTGCTGGCCTCCCAGGCATGCCCAGCCTGACAAAAATACAGTATCAGCTAGGGACCTGGAATCTCTCATGTCACAGAGGAAGAACATGAAGTTTAGGAAGCTTAGACCTCATCTAATGTCAACATCACCTCTCTGGGCTGGTGTGGGGTCAGCAGTAGGTTCCTTTCTTTTCTTTCTTTCTTTTTTTTTTTTTAAGACACAATGATGGAATCATGGGCGTGCACTACCATTCCCAGATGCTGTTTCTTTTTCTTCTCCATTACACTAATTTGTCGTGGGTATGTTGAGCAGTGTCTGGACAGGACTAATAGATATTTAGACATTTAGAACCGCCCAGCCCAATATTTGAATTCTTTGGAGCCCACCTACCTGGAATCCCATTGTGTTGACAGCTGTTGAAATACCATGTTGATAATGAGATAACACCTTCAATGAAAGACCATAAGGGGCTGGAGTACAGAGATGGCTCTGCAGTTAACAGAGGACCTTGGTTTGGTTCCCAGTACCCACATGGCAGGTAACAACCACCCGGAACTCTAGTTCCAGGAAAACCGACATCCTCTTCTGACCTCTGTTGGCTTTGCACCCACATGGTGTACTTACATACATAGCAGGAAACACCTGTACATATAAAATAAAAACAAATAAATAAAGAGGTTTTCTTTTAAAAGAGAAGAATTAACAATGGGGAGTTGGTATGGTAGCACACACCTAGAAAGTAGAGGCAGAGGATCAAGAGTTCTAAGTCATTGTCTTCAACTACATAGAAAGTCAACGCCAGCCTGGGCTATGTGAGACCCTACCCCAAAATACCAAAAGATACAAATAAATAGCATCTGGGGTATTGTTAGTAATAAAATGGTGAAGACCGAGTGACAGGGGAAGGAGAACAGACTTGTTTGGTGGTGATGTCTATCACCACATCCTTGTCAGGAATAGAATCTGCAAAGCAGAAAAAGAAAAATACTAGAAAAATCAGTGTGGACTGGCTGGCTGGAAAAACCTGTTACAAGCGCACAAATGTGCCACGGTGACCTGTTTTTTGCCAGTCACTTCCGCATGAGAGTGATGCAGCAAGATTTACTTGAAAACTCCCCTGCCCGGACACCACTTACCTGGATGCATTTCATTGGCCCAAAGCCAGCACCCCACTCTGTACATCACTGCCCCCACCCCTATGTCCAGGGAATGTATATAAGGCTCCACCCTGCTACAATAAAGTGAGATCTTGCCTGACTTGACTCCCCGCTGCGTCTGATTGTCTCCGGGAACTGGGAGGCTGGGAACCCACGCACCTGTCCTTCCTCCATCCAGCCGGTCCTGCACTTCACCTGGTCTGTCCGCGCCCCCCCCCCCCCNAGACCAAAACAAATAATAAAATAAAAATAAATCTTTTTTTTTTAAATATAAACCATAGAGGGCTGGAAAGATGGCCTAGCGGTTAAGAGCGCCGACCGCTCTTACAGAGGACCCGGGTTCGATCCCCAGCACCCACATGGCGGCCGAGAACCGTCTCGAATTCCAGGAGAACTCCAGTTCCAGGGGAATCCGAGACCCTCTTCTGACCTCCGCGGCATTGCACGACACGGGTGCACACACTTGCATGCAGACAGTACATTCATACACATACAGAAATAAATAAAAATTAAAAAAAATAAAAATAAAATATAAACCATAGAAAGAAATCTTAGTTGAGCTCATGCTAAGTTCTGGATCCAGTCTAGTTCTCCCATAATGCAACAGCAAATGACAAAAAACCCCAATCCCTGACCTTATAGGATTTATACCTTGTGGGAGGAAATGGGAATTAAACAAAAGAAGTAATTGAGTCATAGGTGACATTATCCTAAGCACTAGGGGAACAAATGAAACAGGAAGGCAGACAAATGTGTGGATAGCTATTTGGACCTATGTGGAGGACATCTTCCATTTGCCCTCACTTCCAGCCCTGTGCATGGAGGCTGACATTGAGAACTCAGCGAAGGGCTCCCTTACCCTCTGGCTTCTTCTTAGACCAGAGACAGGAACTGTGGCTTGGTGTACCAACCCTGGAGGGACGGGTTATTCCTCTGATTCCCCTATACCCTGCCTGTACCTCTGCAAATAGTACTTTATCTTGTAAAAAGATGTTGTGCTGGATGGCTTGAGTGTCAACTTGACACACCTGGGTTGAGGGGGCCTCAATGGGGAATTGGCTCCATTGGACTGGCCTGTGGCCACATCTGTGGAGTACTGTCTTGATTGTTGAGCAATGTGGGAGGGGCCAGCCCACTGTGGGTGGTGCCACCTCTGGGCAGGTTGTTGTGTACCATATAAGAGGGCAGGCTGGACATGGGCCAGGGGAGCAAGCCATATGACACATTCCTCTATGGCCTGTGCTTCAGCTCCTGCCTCCAGGTTCCTGCCCTGAGTTCCTGCCTTGGGCTCCCTGAGTGATGAACTGTGACCCAGGAGATGTGAGCTGAATAAACCCTTTCCTCCCCAGGTTGGTATTGGTCAGAGTGTTTTGTCATAGCAATTGAAGAGAAACTAGAACAGATATTTTCATTGTGTGTTTGACATATGTATGGTATATGTTCCTGTACTGTGTGTGTGTGTGTGTGTGTGTGTGTGTAGTGTGGTGTGTGTATGTGTGCGGGTGTGGTCTGCAGCCAGCCTCAGTGTTGCCATTTGTTTTCTACCTTGTTTGAGACGGTCTCTTTTGTCACCAGGCTGGCTGGCCTGTGAGCTTCCAGGGATTCTCTTATCTCCGCCTTCCCCTGGGATTACATACACCTGCTGCCACACCCAGGTTTGTGTAGGTTCTGGGGATTTGCACTCAGGTCCTCATGCTTGGTGTAGCAAGTACTCTACCCAATGAGCCATCTCCTTTGCCTGTAAATAGTTTATTAAAGTATCCCCAGATTGTCTTTATAGACATGGTAATGTTTAAATAAAAGATCCAAAGAAGGGAAAGTGGGTGTGTTGGGTAGACTTTATGTCTCTATGATCAAAATACTTGGTGGAACAACTTGAAGAAAGGAGGCTTTATTTGGGTTCATGGTCTCAGAGGGGTTCATTCACTTGGCTCCATGTGCTTGGGCAGACATCCTAGTTTGCTTTCTGTTGCTGTGATAAAACACTGACCAAAACAATGTAGACAGGAAAGGGTTTTTTTCATCTTCTAGGTTACAGTCCATCATCAAGGGAAGCCAAGGCAAGAATGTGGAGGCAGGAACTGAAGCAGAAACCATGAAGGAACACTGCTTACTGGCTTGATTTCTCACTGGCTGCTCAGGTGTCTTTCTTACACAGCCAGGTCCACCTGCCTAGAGATGGTACCACCCACAGTGGGCTAGGTCCTCCTACATCAATTACCAGTTAAGAAAATCCCTCACAGGGGCTGGAGAGTTGGCTCAGCAGTTAAGAGCGACGGCTGCTCTTGCGGAGGACCGGGGTACTATCCCCAGCACCCACATGGCGGCTAAGAACCATCTTTAACTCCAGTTCCAGGGGAATCTGACACCCTCTGACCTCTGCAGCATTGCATGACACAGGTGCGCAAACCTACATGCAGACAGTACATTCATACACATAAAAAAATAAATAAGCCAGGCGTGGTGGCACATACCTTTAATCCTAGCACTTGGGAGGCAGAGGCAGGCGAATCTTTGTGAGTTCAAGGCCAGCCTGGTCTACAGAGTGAGTTCTAGG
Organism: Rhizomys pruinosus; assembly: GCA_009823505.1. Lineage (NCBI taxonomy): Eukaryota > Metazoa > Chordata > Mammalia > Rodentia > Spalacidae > Rhizomys > Rhizomys pruinosus. The sequence goes on along the minus strand of VZQC01000845.1, from coordinate 303,019 downwards.
ACAGCTGGGGCTACAGGGAGACCCTGTCTCAAAAAGACTAACTAACTAACTAACTAACTAAATAAATAAATAAATAAATAAATAAATAAATAAAATTGGGGCTGGAGAGATGGCCTGGTGGTTGAGAGCGCCGACTGCTCTTGCAGAGGACTCAGGTTCGATCCCCAGCACCCACATGGCGGCTGGGAACCGTCTTTGACTCCAGTTCCAGAGGAATCCAAGACCCTCTCTGACCTCCGAGGCATTGTGCGACACAGATACACAGACCTGCATGCAGAGACCTGCATGCAGACAATACATTCATACACATAAAAAAAATAAAAATTTAAAAAATTATCAGAAATTTAGCATGTCAGTGTATTATAATAAAAATTAATTATTTTTTTGAAAAAGAAAGAAAATCCCTCACAGACACGGCCAATGAAGGAATTCCTTAACTGAGGGTCCCTCTTTCCAGGTGACTCTAGTTTATCAAAAACAAAGTTGACAAAACCTAACCAGCACAGCAGAACATCTTGGAAGCAGGGACAGACCCTTGTGCATGAGGTAAGCCAAGGCACTAATGCCTTGGGTGTACTATTCAACCACCCTGCAGTGCTTGTATAAATGCATAGGCATTGCCTCTTGCATTTCGCAGTGGGAGGCGTGTTTCGGGATCTCATCTGAGATGACCCTAGTGCAGGTGAGTTCCAGTTGCATCACTTGAACACAGCTTGTGTCACAATGTGCGGACAACAAAAGACTGCAGAGTGCTTAGCCCTGAGTAGAACACCTGGATCAAACTCCTTCCTCCCAAGGCTCGGGGATCATTGCAGAAGAACGGGCGGAGGACTATTATAAGAGCCAGAGCAGGTGGATGCCCACAAGGAAACAGTTTTTAGACAGCTGGTCAGTTATTCGTTTAAATTCACAGCAATGGCGACAGCGGGCACAAGTCTCATGAAAGCTCAAAACAGACAGATCCCAGCATAGACACGGGGAAGTAGCTAAGAAACCCCAACCTGACCTAAGGAAACTGTGGCAACTGTGGCCGTTTAGATGGGCAGAGACAGTCTCTTTCAAGCATGCGACTCTTGGTAGATTAACAGGTTCTATTGAATGGACATACCCTGAGGACTCAAATTAGACTTTTTTTTTCTCTTTGAGACAGGGTCTCCCTATATCCCCAGCTAGCCTAGAACTCACTCTGTAGAACAGGCTGGCCTCCAACTCACAGAGATCCGCCTGCCTGTGCCTGCGCCGCCCGAGTGGTAGGATTAAAGGCATGCACCACCACGCCCGGCTTAAAGACAGTTCTCAGCCGCCATGTGGGTGCCGGGAATCAAACCCGGGTCCTCTGGAAGAGCGGTAGGTGCTCCCAACCGCTGAACCAGCTCTCCAGCCCTCAAATTAGACTTTATCACATATATAATACAGTACATTAAATTGGGCTGTGGGGGCAGTAAAGGGAGGTGTGGATAGGGGAGGGGAAGTATAAATACCATCAAATTATATTGTATGAAAATCAGAAAAATTCAATTGAAAAAAGAAAAATAAGTACTTTGTCCCGGCTTCCTTTCTTTCCCTGTTTTGTTTTTTCTCTGTATTCCTAAAAATCACCCCTCACATGAACTGCTTCAGTTCAACACTTTGTCTTAGCATTGGCTCCTAGGACTTGCTAGGGACAGGTGACCAGCTGCTGCTGAGTGACAGAGGAAGGTGTGGCATGGACCAAAGGGGCAGGAGGACAGGTGCAGGGACAGGCTGGATGCTGCTGTGACTTCCAGAGGAAAGCTGAAGGTAGCTCTGAGCAAGGCAAACAGAGGCTGCGGAGGTGGTGAGAGGAGGTCACGGACTGGATACACTTCTGCTGCCTGGCCTGGAAGGGAGAGGGTCCTGGAGGTGTCTGGGGCTGACTTCAAGTTTCTGGCCGGAACAAAGCAAGAGCTGGGTTAGCTTTTGCTGGGATGAGTAAGATGGAGGCTCCATTCAGGGCCTGTTGAGTTGAGATGTACGTTAGACGCAGGGGAAAAGCTGGGCAGGCAGGTGTACACCCAGAGAGGAGGCCAGCTAGCAAGGAGAACTATTAGCAGATTGGTGAGACTTCAAGTCAAGACTGAATGAGCTCATCAAAGGGACAGGTGCAAAGGAAGCAGAGGGACCCGGGGCACAGGCGTTTTGATGACAAGACTAAGGTACTGTCTACTGGGCTTTACGTCCTCCATGAAGTCACCCTTTTCTTCTTTGTAATTAATAAGGACCTGGGAGACAGCTACTTAGAAACTATGTAAATAGAGCCAAGCATGGTGATCCACACTTTTAATCCCAGCACTAGGGAGGCAGAGGCAGGTGAATCTCTGTGAAACCTTGTCTCAAAAAACAACTTATTTTATGTGTGCATGGGAGTGCAGTACCCTCAAGGCCAGAAGGAGGCATCAGATCCCCTGAAATTGCAGTTATGGGTGGTTGTGAGCTGCTCTACCTGGGTGCTGGGAACTGAACTCAGGTCCTCTGGAACAGTAGCAGGTGCTCTTAACTGCCTGAGCCATCTCTCCAGCCCCTTCACCTTTTTTTGAGGAACTCTTTTTTTTCTTGGAAAAATCCATTTCAGGTTCACTTTGTATTTTCTCCGATCCAGCTTCAGAGGTAGCCCTGCCTCCATGGAACTCTGATCTGTTTTGCTGGAGAACAATATTTGGACACCAAGAGTCGGTGCTCATTACAGTTGGGGTGTCATTTCTCCCAGAACCCCTTAGTGGAAACTTCTATGGGCTATCCTGATGCATGGGTGCACATATGCTCATAATTTTATGGTTGTTTGTTTCTATATTTTTGTTTATAGAAAATCATGGAATTATGCTAGTACTTCTAACTTAACACCGCAAGACACAGTCTGGTGTACTCCTATTTGTAGCTCTCTGATACCTGTGAGATAAATGACTCCTGAGTCCTTAAAATAGCAGGGTAGCCCTTCTGTTAAAGCCTCAGCTGCCTTCCTCACACAGACTCACCCAGTGCCCTAAGGAGGAGCTCTCCTCCCCTCCTTGCACTGAGCAGCTCTCCAGGCAGCTGTCCCCCAGTCTGTCAGTTCCACCCTGGACCAACCTTACTGCCTCCCTGGCATGGCCCCACCTACAAAATCTGGATGAGAGAGAGAGAGAGAGAGGGAGGGAGAGAGAGAGAGAGAGAGAGAGAGAGAGGAGAGAGAGAGACTGAAAATGTCAAGCATGAGCTGGGCTAGGTCCAGGCCTGCCAACCAGCGACATGGAGGCTGAGGCAGGAGGATTGCAAATTCAAGGGTCTAGGCTATAGAGTGAGTTCAAGGTCAGCCTGGGCAACTTAGTGAGCCACTGTCTCAAAATGAAAAGTAAAAAGATGGCTAAGGGTGTTCTGTAGCTATAGAGCACTTGCTTAGAATCCCTCAGTGAGGGGCTGGGGGTGTGGCTCAGTGGTAGAGCACCTGCCTAGAATCCCCCAGTGAGAGGCTGAGGGGGTGGCTCAATGATAGAACACTTGCCTAGCAATCCCTAGTAGCAAAAAGTAAACACAAAATAAACACAGACAGCAGCTAAACAGAATGTACACATTCTATGTCCTAATTTTAATTTTCTCAGGGGAGTTGAGGTGTAGCCAGTAGTACAGCACCCAGATGTTATTATTATTATATTATTATTATTATTTTTGTTTTGTTTGAGACAGGATCTCCCTGCAGCCCATCTGGCCTGGAACTCATTATTAAACTAGGCTGCCTCACTCTCATAGAGACTGCCATGCCTCTGCCTCCTGAGTAATGGGATAACAGGGTGGGCCACCATGGCCAGACAAAAAAATGACTCATTGAATAGTTTTAAAATTGACATAGTAACGGCTGGAGAGATGGCTAGCGGTTAAGAGTGCTGACCACTCTTGCAGAGGACCCGGGTTCGATCCCCAGCACCCACATGGCGGCCGAGAACCGTCCAAAACTCCAATTCCAGGAGAGCTCCAGTTCCAGGGGAATCCGAAGCCCTCTTCTGACCTCCGCGGCATTGCACGACACGGGTGCACAGACCTGCATGCAGACAGTATATTCATACACATACGGAAATAAATAAAAATAAAAAAAAAATTGACATAGTAGCCAGGCATGGTGGCACACACCTTTAATCCTAGCACTCGGGAGGCAGAGGCAGGCGGATCTTTGTGAGTTCAAGGCCAGTCTGGTCTACAGAGTGAGTTCCAGGACAGCTGGGATTACAGGGAGACCCTGTCTTGAAAAGACCAAAATAAATAAATAAATAAATAAATAAATAAATAAATAAATAATAAAAAATAAAAATTAACATAGTAGCTGGGCGTGGTGGCATACGCCTTTAGTCCTAGCACTCTGGAGCCAGAGGCAGAGGCAGGCGGATCTCTGTGAGTTCAAGGCCAGCCTGGTCTACAGAGCGAGGCTCCAGGATAGCTGGGACTAAAGAGAGACCCTGTCTCAAAAAGATGAAAAAAAAATCAGCAAAAATTGACATAGTATTTGTTCATATTTATGAAGTACGGTGTGGCATTTCAATACTTGCAAATGGACAGATCAGTTTGATCTGAATATACCTCTCCTCCACGGACGTCCAACCCTTCTGTAGTGGGAACATTCAACACTTTCTCTGCTCATTATTTTGAAGTATTCAGTTAATTATCATCAACACCTCTATCCTAGTGTGCCAGAGAATATTAGAACGTTCCTATCATCTGGCCACGCCCCTGTACCCATAAACCATCACTTCACTGGCATGTGGGAAGTAAGACAGCGGAAACCATGCTGAAATCCCAATCACTGTCACTGTGAGCTAAAATTATGAAGTCTTTTTTTTATGCTCCCTATTTTCTAAATTATCTGTAATATAGTTATATTACTTTTCAATGAAATACATTTCAAAGAAAGTATCATTTAAATTATGCTTCCTAAACTAACTCAAGCTGCATATGGGATGCTTGGGATTCATGCTGATGGCTCAAGAAGATCGTGATTCTAACAAAAGATTTGGAGAAGAGCAAAGTTTATATCAAAACAAACTCTCACCAGCCGTAGTGATCCTTTGTGTGCCTTTGATCCCAGCACTCTGGAGGCAGAGGTAGGAAGATCTCTGTGAGATCAAGGCCAGCCTGGTTGACATAGTGAGTTTTAGGCCAACCAAACCATATCAAACCTAGCTCAATAGACAAGGTCCTTATGGATTATTAAAGAATAAAACCCAAGTTCTAGTTCTGGAACAATGTTATATTTTGATGTGAAAGACTCCCCCCAACCGCCCTGCCACAGTCTCAGTGGTAGAGTGCTTGGTCTAGAATTCACCAGTGAGGGGCTGGGGTCCTGGCTCTAGGGTAGAGCACTTGAGTAGCATATATGAAGCCCTAGGTTCAATCTGCAAAAAGATGGAGGATGGGGAGGAAAGAGGAGGAAGAGGAAATTATGTCATTTAGGGAAGTAAATGGAACTGGACATCATGTTAAGTGAAATAAGCAAGCCTCAGAAAGATAAACATTACATGATTTCTGTCACATGAAGAATCTACGCTAAACACAAAGGCATGGTGCTGGAGAGACAGCTCAACGATTAAGAGCTATGGCTGCTCTTCCAGAGGACCCAGGTTTGGTTCTCAACTCTCTGTAACTCCAGGTCCAGAGGATCTGACGCCATCTTCTGGCCTCTGCAGGCATTGCACACACATGGTGCATTTACATACAAGCAAAATACTCATATACATGAAACAAAAGTAAATAAATAATTTAAAAAGAGAATAACCCTAATTCAAATTGGTTTAAGACAAACAAAAACGGGGGCTGGAGAGATGGCTCAGTGGTTAAGAGTGCCGACTGCTCTTGCAGAAGACCCAGGTTTGATTCCCAGCACCCACATGGTAGCTAAGAACCGTCTCAGACCAGGCGTGGTGGCGCATGCCTTTAATCCCAGCACTCGGGAGGCAGAGGCAGGTGGATCTCTGTGAGTTCAAGGCCAGCCTGGTCTACATAGTGAGCTTCAGGCCAGCTAGGACTAAAGGGAGACCCTGTCTCAAAAAAAAAAAAAAGGCAAACAAAAATGAACAGAAACGCTGGTGTGTATGCATCTTGTGGATAGGGATGTATTCTGAGAACTGCTATACAACCTAGATGGCTTTAGTCTGCTGTGTAGACCCTAAGACCTAGCTGCAGCTCTAGGCTAGAAACCTGCCCAGTAGTCCCTGGGCTGAGTGCTGTATCCAACTGTAACACAAGTCTTTGTGTGTCTAAACATATCTAAACAGGCTAGGCTTGTTACAGCAGCCACACTCCAAACACATGACACATGGTAACAGGCCTTCTTATGATGGCTATAATGTCACTAAGCAATAGAAATTGTCCGTCTCCATTCTAATCATATGGGAGTACTGAGCCATGCATGGTCTGTTGCTGGCTAAAGAGTTCTCATGCGGAGCTTGTTTGCTCTCATAACTGAAAGGCCCAGAGGCCCCGGAGCAGGCTGTTTCCGACGTGACTAGAGGCAGAAGAAGCTCTCGCCTAGGCCCCGCCTCCTCTACCAGCCCTCATATTCCGTGCGGTATCTCTTTCCTCTCTGGGTATTCCGAAGGCGTCACAGTTCTGTGTTTTGTAACTCTCCTGGGCCTGCCTGTTTGACATGCTTCTCCACAGTTCGCTGTGCAAGGCTGCACCTGTAACTTCTAAGGAAGATGGCCTTGGTTGGCAATAGCCTCCATCTTGTTGGCTTGTTAGCTTTCCAAATAAAGCTTCTTTCTTGACCCAACAACTTGTCTTTGAGTCATTTCCATTTAGAATGAGTTTATGTTTACAAACATATAAACTTAGACTCGAGGTAGAGGGACTATGATCATTAATTAAAATCAGAGCAGGCTGGAGAGATGACTTAGTGGTTAAGACTACCTGTCACTCTTCCAGAGAACCCAAGTTCGGCTCCCAGCATCCACAGAGGGTGGCTTACAACCGGCTGCAACTCCAGCGGTGCAGAGGTTGACACTCCCTTCTGGCCTCTGTGGGTACCTACATTCATGTGCACATACACTTAATTAAAAATACAATAAATACATGCACACGTACATTCATATACATAAAATAAATTAATTAATTAAATAAAAAAATGTTAAAAAATACAATAAATATAAAACATCCTAAGAAACAGAATGTCTCCATTCCAGCAGCATACCCAACTGAAACAATGGTTGAAATTTACTGATAGTAACTAATCTTTGTAGCTAACAAAACCTTTTTATGGTCATTTGAATGAGTGTGTCCCACATAGGCTCCTAAAACTTGGACATTTTGTCCCCAGGTAGTGAGTGGTGCTCTTTTGGATGTTTTAAGAGATGCAGTCTTAGCCGGGCGTGGTGGCGCACACGTTTAATCCTAGCACTTGGGAGGCAGAGGCAGGCGGATCTTTGTGAGTTCAAGGCCAGCCTGGTCTACAGAGTGAGTTCCAGGACAGCTGGGGCTACAGGGAGACCCTGTCTCAAAAAGACCAAAAAAAAAAAAAAAAAAAAGATGCAGTCTTGCTGGAGGAAGCACATCACTGGGGAGATATACATATACATAAATGTCTTTTTTCTGTTCTTTTAATTATTTTTATTATATTTTTAAGATGTATTTTTTTTTATTTATGAATTTTTTAGAGTGTACTGTCTGCATGTTGGTTGGTGCAACCCATGTCGTGAATGCGTGGGGCAGAAGAGGGTGTTGGATTTTCCCCTGGAACTGGAGTAAAGATGGTTTCTCAGCCACCATGTGGGTGGCGGGGAGCGAACCAGCTCCTCTGCAAGACAGTCAGCGCTCTTAACCACGAGCCAGTCTTCTCAGCCTTTTTTATATTTTAAGGGATTCACAATATAAGAGCACAGTTGTTTTCAGATCACATTGATTTGCTCAGTTTCCATACACAGGTGAGGGATACATGTGGTTTGTTTTTCTGGGACTGTGTGTAATCATCAGCAGGATATCTTCTAGCTCCACCCTTTTCCTGCAAAGCTCATGATGTCATCTTTCTTTACTGCTGCATAGAACCCATTTGTGATGTATCCACATTTCTCTTATCCTTCGTCAGTTGAGGGGCACTTGGGTTGTTTGGGCTCCTTGCTATGTGAAGAGAGCCGCAATACACATGCTGTGCATATAGCCTGTGGTAAGATGAGTCTTGTGGGTACATATATGTCTTTTTGAGACAGGGTCTCCCTGTGGCCCAAGCTAACCTGGAACTCAGTATGTAGACCAGGCTGGCCTTGAACTCACAGAGATGCACCAACATGCAAGTTCTTAAGCCCTGTTGGATTTCCAGTCATCCCTCTGTTTCCTATGCCTGCTTGAAGACGTGACTGCTCAGTTCTCGGGATGGAGCCGCCTCTGCCACTGTGCCTCCCCCAACCCCACCGTTCTGTTCTGGACCTTAACTCTCTGAACTGTAAGCCAAGTAAACTCTTCCTTCTATAAGCTGCCTTGGTCATAGTGTTTTATCACAGCAACAGAAAAGTAAATAACACACCTTCTGCGTGCATTTCATGGTGGAACTTGTAAGAATAAAAGAGACATACAGCCTTTAATCCCAGCACCTGGGAGGCAGGTGGATCTCTGTGAGTTCAAGCCCAGCCTGGCCTACTACATAGTGAGTTCTAGGCCAGCTGGGGCTCCAAGGACACCCTGGAGAGAGAGAGAGAGAGAGAGAGAGAGAGAGAGAGAGAGAGAGAGAGAGAAGAGAGAGAAATGAAATCCCCCAGCAGAAAAGGAGCAAGAAGCCAAGGGAAGAGGAGTGGAGCAGAGACAAAGCTGCCTGCCAAGTACCGGGGCTAACATCTGTCTGAAATAACTGATGTGGCCTTGGGCGGTGCAAGGTGAGGACCTGGAACTAAAATCTTTGCATGAAGCTGGGGCCCTAGAAAGTCTGTCCACTCGGAGAAGGGGAGTTCTAAAGAAAACGAAACAAAACAAAAACAATCAGCTGCCCAGGGAGGCAGCAGAGCGCCCCCATGCTGTACCGGAGATGATAACCAAACAACACTAACAGCAGCAACAGAAAGTCCCTGGACTATGTCCATGTGGGTACCACATCAGATTTAAATGATGCACAGTAACCAGCCCCAAGGTGAAGAAACAAAAATGCTGGCCTAGAATGAAGAAACATTGGAGCTTTCTAGAATGAAAAAAAAAAAAAAAAAAGACACAGTTCTGGGATAGAGAGATGATTCAGTCAGAAAACGGCTTGGACACCTGCCTTAGATTCCCCAGGACCCCCGTACAAATGGCAGGTGTGGCCTCACACACATGCCATTCAGTGCTAGGGGAGGTGGGGACAGGCAGGTGCCTAGAGCTTGCTGGCCCTGTTATCTGAGGGAGTCTATCTCCAAAAACCGATGGGGAAGGGGCCCAGAGGCTCTGAGGGCCTCTTAGTGGTTGGTGCTATTGGGGAAGGGGACGTTGTTTTCTTACGTAGTATAACTTATGTAGTATAGCTTAAGTCACTCCTGTGAATGACCTCCCACCAGCTCAGGAAAGAAACTCTACCACACAAAGAAGACTGCGAAGGAGAGGGAGGACTGGCTGGGAAGAAGGGTTTCAGTGGGAGAGGGAGGGGGTACGAGAGGGGAATGGGGGATAAAAATGGCTAAAATTCATTATATAAATGTGTAAACTGTCAAAATACAAAAAAACTATAGTATCCACATATGAAAAATATAAAGTGGAGAGTGATTAAAGACCCAATGTTGGGGGCTGAGAGATAAGCCTGCGGTTAAGTACCCGACTGTTCTTGCAGAGGACCGCAGTTCAATCCCACACCCACATGGCGCTAAGGACCGTCTGGAACTCCAATTCCAGGAGACTCCAGTTCCAGGGGAATCCAAGACCTCTTCTGACGACCTCTGCGGCACTGCACGACATGGGTTTACAAACCAATGCAGACAGTACATGCATACACATACAACAATAAATAAAATTAAAAAATAATAAAAAAAATTTAAAGACCCAATGTTGACCTCTGGTGCACATGCGTACACACCCCTGTACTCACACACACAAACACATGTGAAACACAGGCCTGTGGAGGTGCTTCCATAGCTCAGAGTACACAGCTTGTGCTTCCATGGAGATTGAGCACAACCTCCACAGAAAATGAATTTGCAGCTATAAAAACTATACTATGAAAATCTGGGCACGGTGGTTTGCTTCTGTTGTCCCAGCTACTTGGGGGGCTGAGGCAGGAGGATAGCTTGAGCCTAGGAGTTTGAGACTACCCTATAGGAAAAATATGACCCTTCAAATTCAGAGTAAAAGGACAATGAAGGTTATGAAAGAACAAGTTTTTGAACATTACATAAGCATATCTGTACTGAACTATTGAGTGGTACCCCCAGAAATAGGGGTACGGTTTTATATCAACTTTGAAATACAAAAATTATAAATTGTATGCTCCAGGTTTACTCATGAAAGAAACACGGTTGGTGGCAATAATTCGTAAGGAAGTGGGCTTTTTGAGACAAGGTCTCCCTTGTAGCCCCCCAGCGCTGGCCTGGAGCGGCGTAGTAGACCAGGGTGGCCGGAACTCACAGAGAAGCCATCTACCTCTGGCCTCCCAAGTGCGGGATCAAGGGGGGTACCACCACACCCAGTTCTATAAGTAGTCGTCGACAATCTTTAATTTTGTGTATTTTTTAAGTTTGTTGTTTTTATTTATTTGGACAGGGTCGTTCCCTATAGGCTGGTTAGCCGGGAAGCACTATAATAGACGAGGCGGGCCTTGAACTCACAGAGATCCACCTGTCCGCCTCCCCCGAGACTGGGATTAAAAGGTCTGTGGCCACAAAGCCTGGCCCCCATTTTTAGTTCTTTTTNGAACTTTGTTCCTTGCCCTCAGAAGTCTGCTAAGACCCAGGGGACTATGCAGGGGGACATCTCTTGAAATGTCCCACAAATATGAGTCACAAGTTTTTCCTGTGCAGGGAGGTCCTTGGGAGAATCCACTAATGGGACTTCAGCCACCGTCCAGTCTACAAAGAGGAAAGTCTGCTCAGGATTCAAAAAGGGAAGCCTGAAAAAAAAAAAAAACCTGACTTTGTCCTCGAGTGAATAGGGCTGGTAAATGAAAAAGCCAAAGGATGACCAGGGACTCCCTCCCAACCCCCCCCTAGAAACACCCTGAGTGACCCATTGAGGAATAGACCCTCAAGTTGACTTTGAGACAAACAAAAAAACCTTGGGTTAATTAGGGCCTACTGATGTGGCCTTAAACATCAAAGGAAAATATAGCCAGAAATAAATAAATACGATCCGGCCTGAGAAATTGTATTTTAGGTATAAAGATGAATCTTTAGTAAAAAACAAAAAAGAAAAAAAAAAAAAGACCCACGTGTTGTTATTACTACTTACTGGCAGGTGCAGCACCACGTGGCTGCCACTGCTTTTGCCATCCGGTCACAGAGGGGTGGGTGATGAAGGAACGATGCTTTTCAACCTTGCGTACACAAATGCGCTCAGTATCAGTCTACCACAGTAAATCTGAAAACCTTCAGTGTGTGCCGCGTAGGGTAGACAACTGCGAGACATCCAATGCGGGGGACTGCTACTACTGGAGGTTCCCACTTCTTCAGCGTAGTATACTGCGCATAATGGTTGGACTAACCCAGCCTGTTGTATCACGGAGAGCCAATACAGGAGGACACAAGAGTAGGTAATGTGTGCTGTCTAGGACCTGCATTTGGGTGACCCATGGGAAGGGGAAGGCCCCAGTGTGGACACAAGGGCAAGGATGATGGATTGTTTGGGCTTGAAAAGGAGGAGGATCTTCAAGCTAGACTCTTTCAGGCAATAAATAAAGAAAAATCAAAGCTTAAAGATCTAAGCCCTAGACTATGATATGATTTTGCAGCATATGTGGCATATTATGGGGAGTGATGCATATTGGAGAATTAACAACAAGCACAACAAAGATGTTAAGTCAAAGGACTGGACTGAAAAGCGTGGTGAATTTCTGCATCAAGAATGTTTGATGAGACCGAGAAAAAGATGGAAAAACATGTTTGGCAAATGGCCAGGAGCTCTGGGGGTGTGGGGTGCATGGGAGTAGGGGTCAAGGGTTTTAGACTTTGTTTTTAGAGTAATTTTTGTATTAATGGCACAGAGCTTCAAATAAACGATTGGCTTAAAAAATGGTTAATTTGAGAGTGGTTTTTGTTTTTTTTATTTTTGGTATTTCGAGCACAGGGTCTCGCCCTTTTAGTCACTAACCGAGCCTGCCGAGCCTCACTCTTCTATGCCAGGCTGAGACCTTGACTCACTAGGGATCCGCCGACTTTTAACGGCTCACTTAGGTGCTGGGTAGATGATAAAGGCACGTTGCGACGAGGCCATGGCTGAGATGTTATATTTTTCATCTTGCAGTTAGACGACCAGCCTGAATGGAGTATTCACTGGACTACAAGCTGTGCTCTTTTATGGCAACCCTAGGAAAGACACTGTCTTTCGTTTCTAGTTCCTGGAGGCAGCCTGCATTCCTTGGCTTGTGGTCAAGGCCAGCATTGCAATATCTTTAAATCTCTGACAGTCTATTCTGGACATCTGAGATACATTCCATTTATATAATGCATGTTAATATCCCTATTTTAAGGTCAACTGATCAATCTTAATTCATTTGGAACCTTAATTCCTCTATACCACATAAACTAACATACACACAGATTCCCAGAATGAGGATATAAGCTCAATGGTAGAGTAATCTACTCCAGAGGCCCTGGGTTTCAGTCCTCACTACTGAAAGGAAAAGGCGGGGGGGGGGGGGCACTGGAGGAGGATGACCAGAATTTGCAGACTTACTTGCTGCTAGTTGTCAAGAGTGACCTGAAGTTTGGTTCATAGCACCCACCCTTGGACTGCCTACACAACCACCGTGTGATTTCGTCTTCGAGGGGGGATCCGATGCCGTCTGTCGAATCTGCCTTGTTTGGGCACTGCAGGCCTGATGGTCACACACACACAGCCACACAGACACGAACAGCACACACAAATACTAAAATAAAAATAGATAGTCAGGGTATTGGTAGGTTGCACATTGGTTTATCCACCCACACTTGGGGGAGCAGGCAGGCAGATCTCTATCAGTTCAAGGAAAAGCTCTAACTACAGAGCAAGTTCCGGCCAGCTGGGCCTGCTAGGAAACCCTGTCTCAAAAAGACCAAAACAAAAATAAAATAAAAATGAAAAAATCTTTTTTTTGTTTTAAATTAAAAATTTCCCTAGGGGCTTAGAAAGATGGCCTAGATCGGTTTAGACGCCGCCGCGTCTTACAGAGAACCTGGGTTCGAAGTGGCCCCAGCACCCACCATGGCGGCCGGTAGACCCGTTCTGAAACTCCAATTCCAGGAGAACTCCAGTTCCAGGGGAATCCGAGACACTCTTCTGACCTCCACGCGAATTGCCGACAGGCGGGGCACACACTTGCGCAGAAAGTAACATTACATACACATACAGAAATGAATAGAAAAATGTAAAAACAAAATAAAAACTAAAATTAAAAAAGAAAAAATTCTTTTATTGTTGAGCACAAACTGCTAAAGTGCTGGAATCCCAGTCGAGTTCTCTCCGAAGAAGAAGCAACAGCAATGAAAAAAAAAAGCCCAATCCCTGACCTTATAGGATTTATACCTTGTGGGAGGAAATGGGAATTAAACAAAAGAAGTAATTGAGTCATAGGTGACATTATCCTAAGCACTAGGGGAACAAATGAAACAGGAGGCAGACAAAGTGTGGATAGCTATTTAGGACCTATGTGGAGGGACATCTTCCATTTGCCCTCACTTCCAGCCCTGTGCATGGAGGCTGACATTGAGAACTCAGCGAAGGGCTCCCTTACCCTCTGGCTTCTTCTTAGACCAGAGACAGGAACTGTGGCTTGGTGTACCAACCCTGGAGGGACGGGTTATTCCTCTGATTCCCCTATACCCTGCCTGTACCTCTGCAAATAGTACTTTAATCTTGTAAAAAGAGTGTTTTGGTGCTGGTATGTGGCTTTGAAGTGTCAATTTGCACCCTGGGTTGAGGGGGCCTCGCAATGGGGAGATTGCCGCTCATTGGACGGCCCTGTTGCCACATGCCTGTGGGAGTCATTGTCCATTAACTTGAGAATTGGACAAGGAGGCCCAGCCCACCTGTGGGTGGTGCACCTTGGGCAGTTGGTGATACATTCAAAGGCAGTAACTGAGAACAGGGCCAGGCAGGAAGCAAGCCATAACAACATTCCCTATGGCCTGTGCGTCAGCTCCTGCCTCCAGGGTTCCTGTCCCTGTAGTTCGTTGCCTTGGGCTCCCTGAGTGATGAACTGTGACCCAGAATTTGTGAGCGAATATAAACCCTGTCTTCCCCCCAGGTTGGTTATGGGTCAGATGTTTTTGTCCATAGCAATTGAATGAGAAACTAGAACAGATATTTTTCATGTCCGTGTGAGTTGACATATTATGGTATATGGATTCCATGTAACTGGTTGTTGTGTGTGGTGTGTTGTTGTGTGTTTGTGTGGGTGTGGTAGTGTGAAGTGTGCGTGTGTATGTGGTCGGGTTCAGCCAGCCAGCACGTATTTGCATTTGTTTTTCTACCTTGTTTGAGACGGTCTCTTTTGTCACCAGGCTGGCGGCACTGAGCATCGTCCAGGGATTACTCTTTATATCCGCCTTCCCCTGGGATTAACATACACTGCTGCCACAACCCAGGTTTGGTGTAGGTTCTGGGATTTGCACTCAGGTCTTCATCGCTTGGTGTAGCAAAGTACTCGTACCAATGAGCTCAAGCGTCCTTTGCCTGTTAAATAGTTTATTAAAGTATCCCCAAGATTTCTTTATAGACATGGTAATGTTTAAATCAAAAGATCCAAAGAAGGGAAGGGGGTGTGTTTGGGTAGACGATTTATGTCTCTATGATCAAAATATTGGTGGAACAACTTGAAGAAGGAGGTATTTATTTGGGTTCATGGTCTCAGAGGGGTTCATTCACTTGCTCCATGTGGCTTGGCAGAACATCCCTAGTTTGCTTTGCGTGTTTGCTAGTGATAAAACACATAGCCAAAACAATGTAAGACAGGAAGGGTTTTTTTCATCTTCTATTGTACAGTCCATCATCAAGGGAGCAAGCAAGAATGTGGAGCAGGAACTGAAGCAGCAGAAACATGAGGAACACTGCTTTGACTGGTCTGATTTCTTCACTGGCTGCTCAGGGGTCTTATTCTTAACACAGCCAGGCAACTTGCCGTAGATGGATAACCACCCCACAGTGGGCTAGTGTCCTCCTACATCAATTACCAGTTAAGGAATCCCTCCCAGGGGCTGAGAGTTGGCTCACGCAGTTAAGAGCGACTGGCGCTCTGCGGAGGACCAGGGTAGCTATCGCCCACACCGACATGGCGGTGGCGAAGACCATCTTTAACTCCATTCCAGAGAACCAGTCCAGGAGAACAACCCTCTGTCTTACCTCTCAGCAACATTGAGACACAGTAGCAGCAACCCACATGCAAACAGTACATTCAACACTAAAAATAAATAAAAGTGGTAAGCAAAAAAAAAAAAATACCTTTAATCCCAGCACTTGGATGCAGAGGCAGGCGATCTTGGTGAGTATCAAGGCCAGCCTGGTCTACAGAAGTGAGGTATCAGGACAGCTGGGCTACAGGTGAAGCCCCGGGTGCTCTCAAAATAGCTAACTAACTAATAACTACTAAATAAAATAATAAATAAATAACAATTGGGGCTGGCTAGAATGGCCTGGTGGTTGAGAGCGCCGACTGCTCTTGCAGCGGACCCAGGTTAGATCCCAGCACCCACATGGCTGGCCTGGAACCTCCTTTTGACTCCATTTTCCCAGAGGAATCCATAGGACCCCATCGTCGTACCTCCCGAGGCATTTGTGGCGATACAAGATGACACAGACCTGCATGCGAGACCTGCATGGCAGACAAGACATTCAATACACATAACAAGAATAATAAAATTTAAAAATTATCAAAAAATTTAGCAGTCAGTGTATTACAATAAAAAATTAATTATTTTTTTGAAAAGAAAGAAAATCCTCACAGACACGGAGAAAACTCAAATGAAGGAATTCCTTAACTGAGTGGGTCCCTCTTTCCAGGGTGACTCTAGTTTATACAAAACAAAAGTTGACAAAACCTAACCAGCACAGCAGAACATCTTGGAAGCAGGGACAGACCCTTGTGCATGAGGTAAGCCAAGGCACTAATGCCTTGGGTGTACTATTCAACCACCCTGCAGTGCTTGGTATAAATGCATAGGCAGGTTGCGCTCGTTGCATTTCGCAGTGGGGAGGCGGTGAGGGTTTCGGGACTCACGGGAAGAAGAACCCAGATGAACAGGGAGTTCGGCAACAAACAGCTGTGGGTACAATGGAGGACAAAAAAGGAAAAACGGTAAAGGGAGAGAAGCCGATAGGGAGAAGAGGACAAGGATAGGGAAAAGGGCTCTCGCCTAAAAAAGGAAAGGCGGGGATAGTGGCAAGGGGGAGAGAAGGAGGGAGGGGGGGGGGGGGGGGAGGAAGGCTATTTTCGTGTGATCGTCCTCTGAGAGATGGACCCCTAGTCAGGAATAGAGTTCCATGTTTGGACATCACTTGTAAACACAGCTTGGTGTCACAATGTGCGAGAGACACAAATCGCTGCATGAGTGGTCGTTCAGCGACGCTAAGTAGAACACCGTTAGTCAAAACCTCCTCTCTCCAGGCTCGTAGGGATCATGTGCGAAAAACTGGGCGAGGACAAGTATATAGAGAGCCAGAGAAGTCCCAGCGGAGATTAAACGGTAAAAATGGGGTATATTAGACAGCTGTGGTGTCAGTTTAGTCGTTTAAAATCAAAGCAATGGCGACGCTGGCACAAGTCTATGAAGCACAAAAAGACAAGATCCTTGCATAGACAGCGGGGAAGTAGCTAAGAAACCCCAACCTGACCTAAGGAAACTGTGGCAACTGTGGCCGTTTAGATGGGCAGAGACAGTCTCCTTCAAAGATGGAACCTTGGTAGTTAACAGGTTCTATGAATGAATACCCTGAGCAATAGACGGTTTTTTTTTCTTTGAGACGGGTCTCCCTATAGCCCCAGCTAACTGGAACTGCCCTGTAGAACAGGCTGCGCCAACTCACAGATCCGCCTGCCGGTGCCGGCCCGCCTGGGTGTAGGATAAGGACATGCCCACCACGCCCGGCTGAAAGACAGTTCTCAGCCGCCTGTGGGTGCCGGAATCAAACCAGGGTCTCTGGAAGAGCGGTAGGGCTCCCAACCGCTGAACCAGCTCTCCAGCCCTCAAATTAGACTTAAAAAAATTCACTATAAATAACAGTACATTAAATTGGGCTGTGGGGGCAATAAAGGGAGGTGTGGATAGGGGAGGGGAATTAGAAATACCATGCAATTATATTGTATGAAAATCAGAAAATTCAATTGAAAAAAGAAAATAAGTACTTTGTCCCGGCTTCCTTTCTTTCCCTGTTTTTGGTTTTTTTCTCTGTATTCAAAAATCACCCCTCACATGAACTGCTTCAGTTCAACACTTTGTCTTAGCATTGGCTCCTAGGACTTGCTAGGGACAGGTGACCAGCTGCTGCTGAGTGACAGAGGAAGGTGTGGCATGGACCAAAGGGGCAGGAGGACAGGTGCAGGGACGGCTGGATGCTGCTGTGACTTCCAAGGAAAGCTGAAGGTAGCTCTGAGCAAGGCAAACGAGGCTGCGGAGGTGGTGAGAGAGGTCACGGACTGGATACACTCTGCTGCCTGGCCTGGAAGGGAAGGTCCTGGAGGTGTCCTGGGGCTGACTTCAAGTTTCTGGCCGGAACAAAGCAAGAGCTGGGTTAGCTTTTGCTGGGATGAGTAAGATGGAGGCTCCATTCAGGGCCTGTTGAGTTGAGATGTACGTTAGACGCAGGGGAAAAGCTGGGCAGGCAGGTGTACACCCAGAGAGGAGGCCAGCTAGCAAGGAGAACTATTAGCAGATTGGTGAGACTTCAAGTCAAGACTGAATGAGCTCATCAAAGGGACAGGTGCAAAGGAAGCAGAGGGACCCGGGGCACAGGCGTTTTGATGACAAGACTAAGGTACTGTCTACTGGGCTTTACGTCCTCCATGAAGTCACCCTTTTCTTCTTTGTAATTAATAAGGACCTGGGAGACAGCTACTTAGAAACTATGTAAATAGAGCCAAGCATGGTGATCCACACTTTTATACCCAGCCTAGGGAGGCAGAGGCAGGTGAATCTCTGTGAAAGTTGTCTCAAAAAACAACGTATTTTATGTGTGCAGGGAGTGCAGACCCTCAAGGCCAGAAGAGGCATCAGATCCCCTGGAAATTGCAGTTTTTTGGAATTGGAGTTTCGGATTGCTTCTCGCTGCCATGGGTGGCTGGGAACTGAACTCATTCCTCTGCAACAGTTAGCGGTGTTCTTAACTGCTGAGCCATCTCTCCAGCCACTTCACCTTTTTTGAGGAACTCTTTTTTTTCTTGGAAAATCCATTTCAGGTTCACTTTGTATTTTCTTCCGATCCAGCTTCAGAGGTAGCCCTGCCTCCATGGAACTCTGATCTGTTTTGCTGGAGAACAATATTTGGACACCAAGAGTCGGTGCTCATTACAGTTGGGGTGTCATTTCTCCCATGAACCCCTTAGTGGAAACTCTATGGGCTATCCTGATGCATGGTGCACATACGCTCATAATTTTATGGTTGTTTGTTTCTAATATTTTTTTTTTGTTTAAAGAAAATCATGGAATTATGCTAGTACTTCTAACTTAACACCGCAAGACACAGTCTGGTGTACTCCTATTTGTAGCTCTCTGATACCTGTGAGATAAATGACTCCTGAGTCCTTAAAATAGCAGGGTAGCCCTTCTGTTAAAGCCTCAGCTGCCTTCCTCACACAGACTCACCCAGTGCCCTAAGGAGGAGCTCTCCTCCCCTCCTTGCACTGAGCAGCTCTCCAGGCAGCTGTCCCCCAGTCTGTCAGGTTGTCAGTCCACCCTGGACCAACCTTACTGCCTCCCTGGCATGGCCCCACCTACAAAATCTGGATGAAGAGAGAGAGGAGAGGGAAAGGGTAGAGAGAGAGAGAGAAGGAGAGAGATAGAGAGAGAGGAGAAAACTGAAAATGTCAAGCATGAGCGTGGGCTATGTCCAGGCCTGCCAACCAGCGACATGAGGCTGAGGCAGGTGGGATGTGCAAATTCAAGGTCTAGGGCTAGATTGAGTTCAGGGTCAGCCTGGCACTTCGAGTGGCCGCGTCTCAAAATTAAAAGTAAAAAGATGGCTAAGGGTGTGTCTGTAGCTATAGAGCACTTGCTTAGAATACCCTCAGTGAGGTGGCTGGGGGTGTGGCTCAGTGGTAGAGCACCTGCCTAGAATCCCCCAGTGAGAGGCTGGGTAGTGGGCTCAATGATAGAACACTTGCCTAGCAATCCCTAGTAGCAAAAAGTAAACACAAAATAAACACAGACAGCAGCTAAACAGAATGTACACATTCTATGTCCATAATTTTAATTTTCTCAGGGAGTTGAGGTGTAGCTCAGTAGTACAGCACCCAGATTTATTATTATTATATTATGTATTATTATTTTTGTTTTTGTTTGAGACAGGATCTCCCTGCAGCCCCAGCTGGCCTGGAACTCATTATATAAACTAGGCTGGCCTCACTCTCATAGAGATCTGCCTGCCTCTGCCTCCTGAGTAATGGGATTAACAGGCGTGGGCCACCATGGCCAGACAAAAAAATGACTCATTGAATAGTTTTAAAAATTGACATAGTAACGGCTGTGAGAGATGGCTAGCGTTAAGAGTGCTGAACACATCTTGCAGAGGACCCGGGTTCGATCCCCACGACCCACATGGCGGCCGAGAACCGTCCAAAACTCCAATTCCAGGAGAGCTCCAGTCCAGGGGAATCCGAAGCCCTCTTCTGACACTCCGCGGCATTGCCACGACATGGGTGCACAGACCTGCATGCAGACAGATATTATACACATACGGAAATAAATAGAAAAAAAAAAAAATTGACCATAAGCCAGGCATGGTGGGCACACACCAATTTAATCCTAGCACATCGGGAGGCAGAGCAGGCGGATCTTTGGTGAGTTCAAGGCCAGTCCCTGGTCTACAGAGTGAGTTCCAGGACAGCTGGATTACAGGGAGACCCCTGTCGTGAAAAGAACCAAAATAAATAAAAATAAATAAATAAATAAATAAATAAATAAATAATAAAAATAAAAAAATTAACATAGTAGCTGGGCGTGGTGGCCATACGCCTGTTAGTCCTAGCACTCTGGAGCCAGAGACAGAGGCAGGCGAGACTCTGTGAGTTCAGCCCAGCCTGGTCTACAGACGAGCTCCAGGTAGCTGGGACTAAAGGGAAAAAAAAAAAAAAGATAGGAAAAAAAGAACAGCAAAAAATTGACAGATAGTATTTGTTCAATATTATATGAAGTACGGTGTGGCATTTCGAAATACTTGCAAATGGACAGATCAGTTTGATCTGAATATACCTCTCCTCCACGGACGTCCAACCCTTCTGTAGTGGGAACATTCAACACTTTCTCTGCTCATTATTTTGAAGTATTCAGTTAATTATCATCAACACCTCTATCCTAGTGTGCCAGAGAACATTAGAACGTTCCTATCATCTGGCCACGCCCCTGTACCCATAAACCATCACTTCACTGGCATGTGGGAAGTAAGACAGCGGAAACCATGCTGAAATCCCAATCACTGTCGAGGACAGTGTGAGTAAAAAATTTATGAAGTCTTTAGTTTTATGCTATATTTTCTAAATGGGGGATACGATGTAGGTAAGAGTTATGAACTAGGTTACAGAATGTATACAAATGAAAAGTAGGGAACAATTAATCAAGAAAATATCACAATTATAATATTGGATTGCTTCGAACTAAAACTGAACGTAAGCTGCAAATAGAAAAGATGGATGCGGGGTTGGGTGGAAGATTACAATAGGGCTGAGAGGGATGGGGGTCAAAGAATGAGAATCAATGAGATAGCTAACAAAAAGATTGTGGAGAGAAAAAGCAGATGTGGGTGTTGTAGGGTCAAAACGAAAGTGGGGGGAACAAATGCGAAGCCAGAAGCAGGGCAAAGGACAACAGGAGGAAAGAAAGTTGGAAGATGAAAGGAGACCCAGAATAAAGAAAATATAGAGTGTAGCCAAAAGCAATTTGAATCCAAAGCAGGAAGAGCGACATAGGGGAAAGAAGAACCTGGTAAGAGACAAGAGTTAGGAAGAGGGTACAAAACTGTGAGTGGGACCGCCGGGGGTGGGTGTCATAGGTGAGGAGATGAGTTAGGGAAAAGAGGAGGGGGGGGGAAAGGGAGAGGAAGAAGAGGGGAACATAGCCGAACAGCAGAAACGCATGATCAAAACCTAAGAACAGCAAGGTGCGAAACGAAATAGACACAGAAATAGATGCCGTTATAATGATTAGTTACGCAGCAATAACACGGGCACGAACATTTCGGGGTGAGTGGTCTGGGGTGACGCAACGAACGATTTTAAGTGCATGATTGAGATGTAGGGTGACAGGTACATCCGCCTGAAACGGGCGGCACGAACGACAAGCATGAAGAGCCACAGAGGTACCTCGAGTATTGTAAGCGTGAATTAACAGTTGTGGGTGGGTTAGCAATTGCACCATTAGGGTGGCATGGGGTGATACCAAAATGGCTAAGCAATAGGGATAGAGGGGGCGCGACGGTTGAGTAGTGAGGGGGGGAGGGGGCTATATTGAAGCCCGAGTCGTGAAGAAGATGATCCCTACAAATGCCCAACGCGGCTGGGACGAGATGGGGGCGGCGAATACGGAGGCAGCGGAAGATGTAAGGTCAGTGTGTAGGAAATGGGAGTGTGCTCATTGCGGACTGGGCGGCAAAGGGTCAGGTTAAGGGGTGACAGTGAAGCCCATTCGTCGAGTAAACGAGGTGACCGAGTGTACATTATTTGTCTGGTGGTGCGGCACAAGTTGGGAAAATGGGGCTAAACGAACATGAGAAGCAGGGACAAAAGGAAAGGGACAGAGGGTTTACTTGTATGAGAGGGAAGAAGGGCCAAGCAAATTCCAACGGAGACAGAAGTTAAAGGAAAGGGGGGGGACGTACATGGCTTACGTACTATAGGCCAGGAGGGGAGACCCAGTTGGTTGGTATAAATAATCATAACACGTCTCGGGTGGTAAAGCGGGGGGGTGAGAAGGAAAGCAACAGGGGGCCATAGTAAAACATGACGTGTAGACAATACCAACAAAATCGGTTCTTAGAGAAAGCGCGTGCATTCAGGAGGTGAACGATATATCACACAGGAGGAAAAGGAGAAGAGGAAAAGGAGAAAACAAAAAGAAAAAAAAAAAAAAAAAAAAAAAAAAAAAAAAAAAAAAAAAAAAAAAAAAAAAAAAAAAAAAAAAAAAAAAAAGAGAGAAAGAAAGAAAATGAAGATTGGGGAAATAACAAAGGGAGAGAGAGGAAAGGATAAAAACCCTAAGTTCGACGAATGTGGTAAAATTGCGAGAAAGGGAAGGTGGACACAGACGAAAAAAGCGGGAAAGGTAGTCTGGAAGATGTGCATACAGTAAGGTTAGAGGGGGGAGGTTCCTAACTGGTGTAACTGAAAAAATGAAAAGCTCTTGCAGAAAGACCGGCGACAGGAAAAGTAATTTACGGGGTAATCGCCACACCCACATGGGGGGGGTAACGCTAGGTAGAAGCCAGCAATCAAAAAAATAGCGGCAGAAGAAGCGGATGGGAGTGGTCGCATGGGGAAAAATCCTTTAAAGTGGGGTCCCAGCAGCGTGGCGGGAGGGACCGGGCGGGGTCAGGTGTGGGAAGATATCAAGAATCAAATGAATTCGTTCGGGACGGTGCAAACAAAAGGGACGATTCTAGGGCAAGATGAGATGCGCTTCAGGCCAGCTAGTAAAGAAGCTTGAAAAGAGTAGGATAAGACTGCCTGGGGGGGGGTGCTAGAACAAAAAAAAAAGGAAAAATAAAGCATCCACAAGATAACAAAACAGAGGGGAGGAACACGCTGGGTGGTTTAGGGTGGTCATGCTATGTAGAATGAAAGGGGATAAATAGGGAAATAGAATATTAACTGAGAACGGCTGATCAAAATAAACAACCGTAGAAGGAATGGACTTTAAGTACTGCTTGTGAGAGTCAGGAACCCGTACATACGGCTATCTGGCAGAAGTCTCGCGAGGTCTAAAAAAAAAGCCAGGGTTGGTGACCGGCACGGGACGAGAATGAAGGGGGAATCGGGCAACCTATATATTCTGAGTTGCTGATATCAAAGAGGCGGCTGTGAAGGGGGGAAAAAAGTACAACGACAGTCTTGTGGGTAGTCTGAAAGGGAAGATCTAAGACAGTGAAGCGTGGAAACGCGTTGTGGATATACAAAGGACGCCCCCAGACCACACTGGCCCAACACATGACCCATGGATAGGCAAGGCAGGAAGGGCCGCTTCTTATGAGTAGGCATAGAAATGGTAACACTAAGCAATAGAATTGAGTCCTTCGTCCATAATGTCGTAATCATAGATGGGAGTAAATGAGGACACATGCATGGAGTAGACGAATGTTGGCAGTGGCTAAAAAATGGGAGTTCTCATGCGGAGCTTGTTTGCTCTCATAACTGAAAGGCCCAGAGGCCCCGGAGCAGGCTAAGTTTCAGACAGGAAGCGAGTAGACTAAGAGGGGCAGAGAACGAAGAAAGCGTACGGTCGCGCAGGCCCCGAGCGGGGAAGGGAAAAGGAGGGGTAGAAAAAAAACGTACCTCTACGACAAGAAGACACGCTGCAGTAGTTCGGCAGTGCGGTAGGCCATCGTAAAAATCCTCTGCTGAGGTATGTGGACGAAGGGGGAACGTCCAGTTCTGTGTTGAAATGGGGTTGGATAAAACTAAACAAAAAGATCCATGTGGCACGTAGGCATGTTTGACATGGGCATAAAATCATAAGGGGTCGCAGCGAGTGTCGAGGAGGGGAGCTGGGTGCAATAAAGCAAGGAAGTGAGACACACAAAAAGTAGAAATAGGGACAATTCTAAGGAAGATGGCCTATGGTTGGGCAGAGCCCCATCAAAGCTTAGAGGTGTGGGTACTAATGAGATTAGAGCATTTCCAAAATAAAGCTGGGGGATAAGGCATTCGGTGGGGGGTTGGGAGGCGGGGCGGGCAAGGGGCGCACGGTGGGGCGGGGTGTTTTAGGTCGGCAGTGGGGTATCAAACAATATTAGGAGGGAATGAGTTTTCAAATGGGTGGAAATATACACCGACCACCATGAACGACGCGACATTAGGGCGGGGGACTAACCAAGAGAGTAGGATAATACAGGGAAACACGTGAAACTAGCTCAAGAATAAAAGAAGGAGGAAGTCAGGGTATAACAACCCTGGACACGAGTACAAAAAAAGCATGGACTCTCGATGACGTTAGGGAAATGGAGGGAAGGGTTCCATTCGGTGGCGCGCTGTGGGCCCATCCAAAAATTGCCAGACAGACGGACAAACAGACAAGGTAAAATGGGGATGCGTATAGGGGACTCCCAGCAATCCACAACGGTGGCTGTAGGACAACGCGGCGTAGGATCCAAACTCCAGCGGGTGGGGGTCAAAGAAGGTTTTCAGCGCAGCGTCCTTCTGTGGTCCGTCAAATGTGGGTAACCATAACATGCATGTGCACATACAACGTTAATATAGAAAAATGACGGAAGGGTAACCAGTACATGGCGCACGTACATTACATAGTAGGCATGAAAGAATAGGGAACGGGTGGTTGAAAGTCAAAATTAAAAGTAACAGAAGGAAATGGAGGAATTTAAAAAATAACAAATAAGGGGGAGGGGGGGGGGGAGGGGAATAAGGGTGGCAAAAAAAACAGGTCAGCTAAGGACAGGAACAAGAGAAAAGTGGTAACTCCATAGAGAGGGGTAGACCAAGGGCAGGGGGGGCAGTAACAAAACGCGGGGAAAGACGAGGAAGAAAAACAAAAAGGGGGGGGGGAAGGGGGAAGAGGGGGTGGTGAGAAGATAGAGTATTAACAACAATAAGGGGAAAAAACATGGGGGGTGGAACAGGGGTAAGATGGGCGGGAGCAGGGAGGGGAAATAAAGATGCGGTTATGGGGGGAAGAGAAATAAGGCAGAGGAATAAAGGAAAAAAAAACAAGAACAAGGGGGGAGAGGCACAGGAAGGTGTAAAGGGTGGGGTTGTGCAAGTGGTGGAAAGGTAGAAAAATAGATCGGGGGAAGGAAGGGTGGGGTAAAGGAGAAAAATCGGCCAGCCTAAGGGGAGGGCAAAGAGCGGGGTGGGGGGAGGGGGGGAAGGCGGGAACAAAAAATCAAAAAACAAACGGGAGGGGCGGGGGGGGGTTGTGGGGGGGGGGTGGGTGGGGTTGGGGGAAGGGGAAGGGGAAAAAGGGGGGAAGGGAAGAAGGAGGGGAAGAAATGGAGAAGCACAAGAACAGGGGCGGGAAGGTAAAAAGAGTCAGAAGGACTGCGTGGATGGAAAAAACAACAAAGAGGAAGGAAAAAAGACAAAAAAGGAAAAAGGATAAGAAATGATACATGATGTATGAAAAAATAATAACAATAAAAAAAAAAAAAAAAAAAAAAAAAAAAAAAAAAAAAAAAAAAAAAAAAAAAAAAAAAAAAAAAAAAAACAAGGGGAGGGGGGGGGGGGGATACGTAGGTATAAGCACAAAAACGGTGGAGGCACAAGAATGAGGAAGGAGGGAGTGGGGGGGAAGAACAAAGGCGGGACACTTTAATCCTCGGCACTGGAAAGGTGTAGGGGGGAAACAGAGGACGCAAGCGGATTTTGTTGCGTGTCACGGTCCAGAAACTTGAAGTCTAGCATGGAAGGAAGGGGGATGAGGGTATATGGGAGGCCAAGAGACGAAAGCGGAAGGCTGACGAGGTGTGCAGAACCTGTCGCGGATAAACAAAAAGAACCGCAAGGAAAAGAAAAAAAAAAAAAAAAAAAGACAAAAAAAGAGCAAAGGGAACAAGGGGGAGGGAATGAGTTCGGGGCGGGTAAAGTCTGGGGGGGGGATGTAGGCATGGTGAGATTATAGGGTGCAAGAAAGAAAGCGGATCACTTTGTAGAAAATATACGCAGTATATCATATACATGGTGTCCGTAATGATGTGGTTCTAGTGGTGGGTCGGTGAGAGAAAGGAAAAAAGAAAAGGAAGAATGGTTGTGGGAAATTATGATAAAGAAAAAAGGGAGAATGTTGGAATGACAGGATATGATTTTGGGGGAGGGATAGGATGGGGCACAAGTGGGAAAAAATTGAAATAAAAATGGAAGGAATTGGTGGAAAGGAGGGAAATAAATGGTAGGACAGGAATATGAGCTTGATAATTGGTTGATTGGCTGCGATGGTACGAAATGGCTGCCTGGGGGATATGGTAGGGTATGGGTTGCAAGGCGCCTGGTATCTGTGATCACAGCGTGTTGACAGTATACGACCGCGGAGTTGTTCTCAATTTTCCCCACTGGAAGCTGGGTATAAGATGAGAGGTTTCTCAGCCACCATGGGGTGCTGGGGATGCGGAACCACACAGGTCCTCTGCAAGATCACTCAGCACTCTTAACCAACAAGAGTAGTCCATCTCTCCAGCCCTTTTGGTTAATTATATTTGTATGGGATTCACAATATAAGAGGCACAGTTGTTTTCAAGTCACATTTGATGTTGCTCGTTTCCCATAACACAGGTGAGGGTACCATTTGTTTGTTTGTTTTATCTGGGACTGTGGGTGTACGATCAGTCAGCATGATATCTTCTAGTAACGCCCGCATTGTTCCGTGCAAAGCTCAGATGTCCATCTTGGGGTCTTTAGCGTGCAAAGCAGGTAGAACTCCATTGTGGTTGATTAGGGCCACATTTTCCGCTATCCTAAGCGTCAGTTGAGGGGACACTGGTGGGGTTGAGTTTGGGCTCCTTGCTATGTGAAGAGAGCCGCAATAAAAACAAAAGAAACAGGGCCGTGCATGTATCAGCGTGTGGGTAAGGATAGACGTCCGGTAGGGGTGGTTAAGCATAATGTGCGGTTGGGTTAGTGGGTTGGAGATGTGAAGAGCAGGGAGAGGGGAGAAAGGAGGTGGTAGGTTCCCTGTGTCCCAAGCTAACGCGTGTAATCAGGTATGAAGTAGACCAGGCTGTGACCGTTGAAGTCACTATGTAGACCATGTGCTGGCCGTTAGGAGGAACTCACAGAGATGCACCAACAACATGCAGGGAGTGTTCGTCGTAAAGCCCGTTTGAATTTCCAGATCCGTCACGCTGTTTCCGATCCTGGATGAAGACGTGGACTGGCTTCAGTTCTCGGGCTGGGATCCATACCTCTTTAACCCTGTCCTCACCACAAACCCCACACAGTTTCTGGGTCTATGGACCTTACGGGTCTCTGAAACTGTAGCCAAGTAAACGCGTCGCCCCCACCGGCGGAAACAATGGGGCCTTCTATAGCGTGCCTTGGTCATTAGTGTTTATCAAGCAACGAAAAAGTAATAACACACTCTGCGTGCATTTATGGTGGAACTTGTAAGAATAAAGAGACATACAGCTTTATCCCAGGCGGGAGCGGGTGGATCTTGTGAGTTCATACCCACTGGCCTACTTACATATAGGAGTTCAGGCCACTGGGCTCAAGGAACCCTGCGAGAGGAGAGAGATGAGAGATGAGAAAGAGAGAGAGAAGAGAGAGGAGAGAGAGAAATGAAATCCCCACAGAAAAGGAGCAAGAATGCCAAGGGAAGAGGATGGAGAGGACGAAAGCTGCCTGCAAAGTACGGGCAACATCTGTTGAAATAACTGAGTGGCCTTGGCGGTGCATAGGTGAGGACCTGGAACTGAAAATCTTTGCAGAATCTGGGCCCTGAAGTCTGTCACTCGGAAAGGGGAGGTCTAAAGAAAGACGAAAACAAAACAATCAGCTGCCGCAGGAGGCATCAGAGCGCCCCCATGCTGTACCGGTAGATGATAACCAAACAAACTACAGCAGCAACAGAGCAAGTCCCTGGAACTATGTCCATGGTGGGTACCGACACAGAGTTTAAATGAATGACAGTAAGCCAGCCCCAAGTGAAGAAACAAAAATGACTGGCCTAGAAAGTGGAAAAGAAACAATAAATGGAAGCATGTCACTAAAAATGGAAAAAAAAAAAAAAAGACAACAGTTTCTGAGGATAGAGATGATTACAGTCAGAAAACGGGACCCTCCCTTAGTTCCCCAGGACCCCGTACAAATCAGGTGTGGCCTCACACACATCATCAGTCTAGGGGAGGTGGGGACAGGCAGGTGCCTAGTACTGCGGCCTGTTATCTAGGGAGCTATCTCCAACCGATGGGAAGGGGCCCAAGGCTGGGGCCTCTTAGTGTTGGTGCTATTGGGGAAGGGACGTTGTTTTCTTACGTAGATAAACTTAGTATATACGCTTAAGTCACTCCGTGAATGACCCCCACCAGCTCAGAAAGAAACTCTACCACACAAAGAACTGCGAAGAGGGGGGCTGGAAAAGGGTTCAGTGAGAGGGAGGGGTAACGAGAGGAATGGGGGATAAAAAGGCTAAAATTTCATTAATAAATGTTAAACGTCAAAATCAAAAAACATAGTATCCAATATGAAAATATAATGGGAGATGTATTAAAGACCAATGTGTGGGGCTGGAGAGATAGCCTTCGGTGTAAGAACTGCCCGAGCGTCTTGCATGAGGACCCACGCTTCATATCCCAGACACCCAATGGGCAAGGAACCGATCTGGTAACTCCATAGGAGAACTCAGTTCCAGGGGATCCAAGACCCTCTTCGGACCTCTGCGGCACTGCACACATGGGTTTTCAAACCACATGCAGACAGTACATGCATCACATACAGACAATAACTAAAAGTAAAATAAAGTAAAAAATATTAAAGACCCAATGTTGAACTCGTGCACATGCGTACACACCCCTGTACTCACACACAAACACACGTGAAACACAGGCCTGTGGAGGTGCTTCCATAGCTCAGAGTACACAGCTTGTGCTTCCATGGAGATTGAGCACAACCTCCACAGAAAATGAATTTGCAGCTATAAAAACTATACTATGAAAATCTGGGCACGGTGGTTTGCTTCTGTTGTCCCAGCTACTTGGGGGGCTGAGGCTGGAGGATCATTTGAGCCTAGGAGTTTGAGACTACCCTATAGGAAAAATATGACCCTTCAAATTCAGAGTAAAAGGACAATGAAGGTTATGAAAGAACAAGTTTTTGAACATTACATAAGCATATCTGTACTGAACTATTGAGTGGTACCCCCAGAAATAGGGGTACGGTTTTATATCAACTTTGAAATACAAAAATTATAAATTGTATGCTCCATTTTTACTCATGAAAGAAACACGGTTGTGGCAATAATTCTATAAGTATTTTTTTGTCTTTTTGAGACAAGGTCTCCCTTTAGTCCCGGCTGGCCTGGAGCGCGCTATGTAGACCATGCTGCCTTGAACTCACAAGGAGATCCAGCCACCTCCTGCCTCCCAAGTGCTGGATCAAAGGGTGGGTACCACCACACCCGTTTCTATAATAGTCGTCGACAATCTTTAATTTTTTGTGTATTTTTAATTTTTGTTTATTTATTTTGAGACATGGTCTTCCCTATAGGTCTGGTTAGCCTGGAACTCACTATATAGACGAGGCTGGCCTTGATCTCACAGAGATCCACCTGTCTCTCCCTCCCGAGCACTGGGATTAAAGGTCTGTGCCACCAAGCCTGGCCCCATTTTTAGTTCCTTTTTAATTCTCTCCTCTCTCTCTCTCTCTCTCCTCTCTCTCTCTCTCTCTCTCTCTGGGGTAAGACAGAAAGAGGGAGGGAGAGAGAGAGAGAATAAGCACACTTATGCCACCACACACACATTCATGTGAAGGTCAGAGGACAATTTTTGGAAGTCAGTTCTGTCCTTTTAGCTTGTTTGCACTCTTCATTTTTCTGCCCTGGGCTGTGCACCCCAGGCTAGCTGCCTGGCAAGACTCCAGGCAACCGTCCTGTCTTCACCTCCCATTTTCCCGTTTGTAGTTTGGGGATTACAGATGTGTGCCACTACATAGGGCTTTATGTGAGTTTTGGGGATCAAACTCAGGCTATTATGCTTACACAAGTCCCTTTAACCCTAGCCATCTCTCCAACACATCTACAGGTATTTTTTAAAAATTAACTGAGGGGCTGGAGAGATGGCTCAGCAGTTAAGAGCACCCACTGACTGCTCTTGCAGAGGACCCAGGTTCGATTCCCAGCACCCACACGGCGGCTAAGAACCGTCTTTAACTCCAGTCCAGTTCCAGGGGAATCCGACACCATCTTCTGACCTCTGTGGCACGGCAGACACAGTGCACCAACCTACATGCAGACAGGACATTCATACACTAAAAAATAATTTAATAAATAAATAAATGAAATTTTTTTTTTTTTTTTTTTTTTTTTTAATCCTAGCACTTGGACACAGAGGGCTGGAGGATCTCTTGTAAGATTGAGGCCAGACTGAGTACTCCTAGACATTTGCAGGCCCTGGGGATAAAGGGGGAGATCTTCCTCCAAAACAAAACAAAAATTAATTTAATGTGTTTTCTGATTACTTCCATTCTTCCTCTTATTTTCTTCTCACTCCTAGCACCCACGCCCAGCCCACCCCAGGCCAAGTCCTGTGCAAGCCCAGTGCAGGCATCTGCAGCTGCTCTGATTTCATGTTTACAATGGCTGCATCAAGTCTAGAAGATGGCATGTCACGGTCCTCTTTGACTTCCCCTTCTTATGTTCTGTGCGTCCCTCCTCCTGGGATAGTACCTGAGCCTTATCTGGAACGGTATAAATGTCCTGTTCAGGGCTGCACTCAATGGTCCCTTAATTTCAGCACCTTAAGCTGCCACACATCTCTCTATGCAGTGCTGTTCATTGAACAGAGAAGCTTCTCTGACTAAGGCTGAAAATTGCATTGTTTATGTAGAACACAGATATTAAGAAAGCAGTTTAAGATCAGGTAATTAATCTTAACAACAGGAGCAGGCTCCACAGCCATGAGATTTTGCCTATTGTTGAAGATACCTTATACCTTGGTTATAAGCTACAGAGAGAAATCAAGCTCACCTGAGCTGAAAGTTTCCTTCCTGCTGGCTAGCTTTCATAGAGCTAGAAAGAATCACACAGGTTGCTGGGGGAAAAAAAGGCATCAGTGGTCTTATCCAGCTGTGAACCTAGGAACGACTCCAGCCCATCTGCACAGAGTCTTAAGCAATGGTGTATGCTTTTAATAGATCATGTTTATTTTACTCAAGACAATTAAAGTTGGGATTTTCCTAGCTTCAAAGGAATTTAAAAGCTGGAAAAAAAATAAAACAAATGACGTTAAGATTAATAGAAGGATAAAAAGAGAATTATGTGAAAGAACTGGAAGACAAAGATGATAAGATATAAAAGGATGAGGAATGAAAATAAAATAGAATCTATCAGAAAAGGACAGGAAACATTTGAAAAAATATATAGTCTATTTTCATAATTCAAAGAATCTCAGCAATCCCAAGCAAAGTGATCACAAAGAACCATAATTAAATGGCTGAAAACAGATGATAATGAGAAAATTAAGTAGCTATATTTTTCTAAAATTTAAGTGAGGATGAGCTTACTGTCCAAATAGCTTAATTAAATAGATCCAAAATCATCTCAAATGCATCTGTACAGCACTCAGAAGATGAGACTGGAGAGATGAAACAACATCTTTACGTTCTGAAAAGGTTACCCTTGCTGGGTATAAAATTGCTAGGCAACGTCCTTGAGAAACAGTAGAGGAATCACGGAAAGTCAATGAAGGCTCATCAGACATGTTTGATCTCCTTTTATTAAATTAGCATGCTCATATGTATATATCTATACATACATATTAGAAAAAGTTCTTCAGAGTGAAAGAATATGAAATTGAATTGAAACTTGGATCAGCACAAAGAAGGAAAGAGTCGGGAATGGTGAGTAGATAGGTAATTATAAGCATTTCTACTTCTTCTTCTTTTCTTTCTGTTCTTTCTTTCTCTTATTTTGTTTTAGTTATTTTATTATGGTGATGTCTTAGCGATAAGGCCTCAATTTACCTCAGCTTCCTGTCACAGGGAAGGGCTGGCAAAGCATCATTTCATGGCTCTAGGAATGTGTGGAGAAGCTGTTCCTATCAAGACAAACCAGGAAGCAGGACATCATTCAAAGGTCCACCCCTAGTGACCTGCCTGTGTGAGCCAGTCCCACTTCCTAAAGACTCCACTAGCTTCAAAACAGGCCCAAATGAAGCCCAGGACCAAGTGTTCAAAACATGAGCCATGAGAGACATTTCAGATTGAACCTAAGCCCCCCCAACGGGACATAACAGAGTGGCGTCCTTAGATCTACGCAATCAAAAAACCCAATCAAACAACGATTTTTTAAAACCATACTGGATGGGCTTGAGAGATGTGCGCAGAGTTAGGGGCACTTGACTAAAGATTCTTTGGAGGCACCAATCAGGGTTCAAATCCCACACCCATATGATGAACTGCTAATAAGCACTGGCCCACATGTAAAATCCAGTTCCAGGGGAATCCACGCCCTCTTCTGTCCTCTGTGGGTACTGCAATGACACAGAATATATATATAAGGGGGGGAGGGGTATAGTAGGGGAGGGGTATATATATAAGGGTAGGGGGTAATAATTATATAATACGATGGAAAAGGGGACGGACACAATGCAGGCAAGTAAAACACTAATAGCACATAATAAAAATGTAGCATTTACAAGTCATCTCAAGATGGTTTAAAGCATACAGGGAGGTACTGGCACCTTACATGCAAATGCTACATCACTGTCTGTAAAGGACTTCAGATTTTAGTAACCATAGGCGTTCTGAAAGCAATCTCCCATGGATATTTTATTAGTTACTTTTCTGTTGCTGCCACAAAACACCATGATTAAGCAAGCAAAGTGATAAAAGGAAGAGTTTGTTTTGCTTACAGTTCCAGAGGGATGTGCCCATGGAGGGTGTTGTTGAGAGCAGGAAGCTGAGTAGGAATCTCAATGCTCTTCAAGCATGCACAGGATGTAGAGAGCCGACAAACTGTGAATGGGAAAAAGCTAAGAACTCCCAAAGCACGGCCCCCCAGTGACGTATCTTCCAGCAAGGCCACGCCTCCTAACAGAACCACAACCTGGGGCCAAGTACTGAAATTCTTGGAGCCTATGGGGGACATTTAAACCACCACAAAACTGTGAGATTATTACATATGCACGAGAAAGGAGGGAGAGAGAGAGAGAGACAGAGAGAGAGAGAGAGAGATGATCTCTAAAAGGATGCTCACTGCTTACTGCCCAGAACGTAATGGGGTCCCCACTGCGGCCGCCCAGAAGGAGACATCACTGGAGAAGGCTGAGAACTCTCCAGATCTGGACTTGCCCAGCCTCCAGGACGCCTCCACAGACACCCCATCCCCAGCTCTCCATCAGCTCGGCAGCCCTTCACTGGTGTTAATAAGCTAGGAGCAAGCGCTCTCCGCTGCCACCCCACACCACCAGAGCTCTGCAGAATGCAAGATGAAGGAGCCCACAGGGCCTCCAACGCCATCTCCGCCCGCAGTGTTTTTTTTCTTCTCCTCCATCCCACTTCAGCTCCACACACCTGCTTTGAGTTTGTCACTTTCACATTTTCAAATCCTAATTTAAGCAAACAGACCAAAACAAGTCTGACTTCCTAATTTTCCACATGCCCTTTGTCTCCAAAAAAAGACAGCCATGTGAGTGCTTTATAGCTTGAAAACATTTTTTTTTTCTCTCTCCTTAAATGAGAAAAGAGAAGCCTGCTTTTTCTTTCCCATGCATTCTAACCTCATCACCAACCAGCTCTGGGATGCAGCAGGCACTCCTGTCTTCTGATCTTCCTCTCACACTGGGCTGGTGTGTGTGTGGGGGGGTCATGACAACGATGACAGGTGGATTGGAGGTTTGCCTGGACCAGGAACGGAACCTGGAGGCAATAACTGAAGGGGAGACATGGAGGAATGATGCTTACTGGCCTGCTCCCCTAGTCTGTGCTCAGCTGCCTTCTTTGCTTTTTTAGTATTTTATTTATTACTTTTATTTGTGTGTGTGTGTGTGTGTGTGTGTGTGTGTGTATTACCTGCATGTGTGTAAGTGCACCCCTAACATGTAACACGTGAGGAGGTCAGAAGAGGGTGTTGGATCCCCTAGAACTGCAGTTATGGGTGGTTGTTAACCACCATGTGGGTGCTGGGAATCAAACAGGGTCCTCTACAAGAGCTGTCAGTGCTCTTAACCACTGAGCCATCTGTCCAGCACCTCATCAGCTTTCTTATACAATCCAGGACCATTTGCCCAGGGGCGGCACTACCCGCAGTGTGCTGGGCCCTCCCACATGACTCAGTGACCAAGAAAATACCTCACGGTCATGGCCACAGGCCAGTCCGATGGAGGAAATTCCCCAACTGAGGTTCCTTCTTCTCAGGTGTGTCAAGTTGAGACCAGAAGTCAACCATGACTGGAGGATGACAGACTATAAGTGATGGGACAGTGCAATGCTGAGGGCTTAGGTTGGAATGAGGACCAGGGAGATGGGGAAGAGGACAGGCTGGAGCATATGAACACACCATAACGAAATCTGAAAAATGGTAAGCTAATTAAAAGTTATAATAGGACAAGCAAGATGATTCAGCAAGTAAAGACACTTGCCAGCAAGCCTGATGACCTAAGCTCAATTCTCAGGACCCATATGGAGGAAGAAGAGGATGGAGGGGCTGGAGCGACACCTCAGTAGTTAAGAACACTGGCTGTGGGCTGGAGAGATGGCCTAGCGGTTAAGAGCGCAGACCACTCT
Source organism: Rhizomys pruinosus (assembly GCA_009823505.1). Classification (NCBI taxonomy): domain Eukaryota; kingdom Metazoa; phylum Chordata; class Mammalia; order Rodentia; family Spalacidae; genus Rhizomys; species Rhizomys pruinosus. Next base: position 268,101 of record VZQC01000845.1, on the reverse strand, counting down.
TACAGAGGACCCGGGTTCGATCCCCAGCACCCACATGGCAGCCGAGAACCGTCTGAAACTCCAATTCCAGGAGAACTCCAGTTCCAGGGGAATCCGACACCCTCTTCTGACCTCCGCAGCATTGCACGACACAGGTGCACAAACTTGCATGCAGACGGTACATTCATAAACATTACCGGAAAATTTAAAAAAAATTAAATAAACAAAAATTTAACTAAAAAAAAAGGAAACACTGGGGGCTTTGGCTTGTTTGCAAAGAGGGGGACCCAGGTTTCAGGTCTCAGCCAGCACCACCCACATGGACGAATAACAAATCTGTTTCCATAACACAGTGTCCAGGGGACCCAATGCCCTTTTGGCGGCTCCATGGTCATTGCATAAGAATAGGTCTACAACCCATAAAATAACAAATAAATAAAACATTAATAAAAAAAGAAGAAGTGTGGCCAGGGCATGCGGTGCCACAACTTTAATCCCCAGCAATCACTCGCGAATGGGCAGGGGGTGCAGGGGATCTTGTTTTGAGTTCAAGGCAAGTCTGGTTTCCTTAGGAGTGAGTTTCTAGGACAAGCTGGGGCTCAGGAGAACCCTGTCCCAAAAAGGAAGAAAAAAAAAAAAAAGAAAAAAAAAAAAAAAAAAAAAAAAAAAGAGGATGAACTCCTATAAGTTGTCTTCTGATTGTCACGGGTATTCTCTCTCTCTCTTTCTCTCTTTTTCTCCCTTTCTCTCTCTCTCACACAATAAATAATAAAGACATCAATACTAAAAATTAAAATAGAAAATAAAATGAGATCAATAAACCTACAGCATTTGGTGGGCAAACCTCTAAGGCATACTTGATACTTGGAAACCTACCAGCCAAGAGAACATGCTTGAAGGAGAGCACAAGCTTCTCAGAGCCTGGCTTGCTTGCAAATAAGATTCAGCAAGACTAAAAGATCTCAGAATTGGTAAATAGAATTGTTTCTTATTGTTGCTGTTTAACGAGATTGAAGACTGCAGGACAACTGCAGGTTTGGGGCCAGCCTTGACTGCATGGTGATAGTCTATCTCTATGTATAAGTAAATATTATAAAATAAAATATAAATCCCCAGTATCTTAACTGAAAGAGATCATTTCCTTTTGTCCCTGGTCTCAGAAAATTGCTGAGAAGCAGAGGACAGTCCCCCTATCTGTCCCCTTGTTTGTTTTCCCTGTCTACTCTGAACCCCGCTGGCTGCCCAAGAGGCCAGTCCACACTGAAAGATGAAGGGACTCCTGTGCCTTTAGTCCTGGACCTTTAGGTGAGTCCAAGCCCTGGGATTCTCTGCTCTAAGAGGGAGATGAGAAAAACAAATTGAAGGGACACATCTGTTCCCTTCAGGGTCACTCTTGCCCAAGGTTCCTGCCCAGAGGAGGTGTTGGATGACCCTGTTTTCTTGTCACTCACACCCAATTTTCTATGACAATAGCCTACAAGTAAAATAAACCCCTGTTGTCATTTTCTTTTTCTTAGCAATCTTTCTCTTCCTCTGTCTCTTACTCATTCACTTACAGCGTCTGCTTCTGAAGCAGGCAACTGTGCTCTAGGTCCCCAGAGAGTAAGGAAGGACTCGCACACCGCCTCTGTCTTTGAGGGCATCTTCAGATTCAGAGCTGAAAGGGCTTACAGCATGGGAGGGCTTCAGACATATGACCGTTGAAAGGGGGCCCCTCAGGCTTTCTCCACTAACAGATTCAAGAATAACTTGGCGTTCATAAATAAGTCTCCCCAGACTGAGTGCTTGCCTCTCATGAGGCCCGGGTTAAACACGTAGGTGTTGGGGACACGTGCGAAAGTTGGGGTACAGGCCCTATCCTTATATCTCAGAGTCTACTGTCTTGGACAAGGTTATGTGAGTTGGTAGTCTGGTGAGGAAACAGCCACTAGGTGCTGGAAAAAGCAGGGAAGGTTCTGGAAGAGGAAGGATTTCACTAAATCTCTCCTCACTTTCAACAGAGTCCATACTCACAAAACAAAATGGTTTAACAGTATATGACACATAACTGCTATAATCTTTTTGAGTTTGTTTTCAAAGATTCTTTCTTATTACATATCTGAGTGTTTGTCTTCATGTATATAAATGCGTCACATAGGTGCCTAGTGCCCAGAAGAGGGTATAAGATACTTGTTTCTGGGGCTGGAGAGATAGCCTAGTGGTTAAGAGCGCTGACTGCTCTTGCAGAGGACCAGGGTTCAATCCCCAGCACCCACATGGCGGCTGAGAACCGTCTTTGACTCCAGTTCCAGGGGAATCTGACGCCCTCTTCTGACCTCCGCGGCATTGCACGACACGGGTGCACAGACCTGCATGCAGACAGTACATTCATACACATACAAAAATAAATAAAATTTTTTAAAAAGATACTTGTTTCTTTTTCTTTCTTTCTTTCTTTCTTTTTTTTTTTTTTTTTTTTTTTTTTTTTAAACAGGGGAGGCTAGGTCTCCCTGTAACCACGCAGCTAGCCTGGAACTACGCGTATGGAGACAGGCTGTCCTTTGATCTAGCAGAGATTCCCACATCCTGACTCTGCCTCTCAGGTGTTTGGACTAAAGGTGTGCTCCACCAAGCCCTGTTTAACTGCTATAATCTTAGCTTCTGACCCAGTATGGAAAGTATTAGAAAGTCCTCGTCTGAAAAGGGACTGGTGACAGCCATTTTGTTTTCCCATGGGGCCGTGGGAAAGGTCAACACAAAGAATGAACCCAGGAGCTGGTGTCTTTCTTTTTAAAGATTTTATTTTTTTTTTTTTTTTTTTTTTTTTTTTTTTTTTTTTTTTTTTTTTTGTCTGAGACAGGATCTCCCTGTAGCCTGCTGGCTTGGAACTTACCAGTATAGACCGGGGGGCCTTGAACTCAACAGAGATCCCCTGCCTCTGCTCCCAGTGCTGAGATTAAAGCCATGTGGTTACCATGCCTGGCACAAACCTACGTTTATTTAGTATCCACTAAATACTAAGCCCTTCTTTCACTGTTTTTGTGGTTATAGAGCTCCTGCCCTCTCCCAGCCCAAGTTGGGGGAGGATAAGGCTCTTGGCAGACCAGAAGAAACCCACACAACTGACCACCAAGGCTAGGTGGAGTCTAGGAAGGGTGACAAGTATAATAACGATAAAGAGAAGGAACAAGAGTCGTTGGGAGTGGCTCAGCGTGTTAATAGCAATGGCTGCTGTTCAGAGACCAGGGTGCAGTTCTCAGTACCCATAGGAATGGCTAACAAAATCTGTAACTCCTTTTTCCAGGGGATCTGACACCCTCTTCTGTCCTCTGTATGCACTGCATAGACATGAGTGTACTTCCTCCACACATGCAAGCAGAAGACTCAGTATAAATAATACAAAATAAATAAATAAATAAATAAAATGAAATGCACAAGCCATGCCATAAGTATCCCTGTGTTGTTTAAAGAGTCATCTGAGGGGCCGGAGAGATGGCACAGCAGTTAGAGCCCGACGGCTGTGGCAGAGGACCTGGGTTCGAGTCCCCGCACCCACATGGCGGCTGAAAACCGATCTTTAACTCCCAGTTCGAGGGGATCCGACACCCTCTCTGACCAATCCGACACCCTCTCTGACATTGCACGACATGGGTGCATAAACCTACTTCAGACAGGACATTTCATACACATAAAAAATAAATAAAAGTGAAAAATAAGTAAAAATAGGAGTAATCTGAATTTTCATACTTAGTGCTGGACTGACANTTTTTTTGAGCTAGGGTCTTCCTGTAACCACAGCTAGCCTGGAACTCGCTATGGAGACCAGGCTGGCCTTGATCTCACAGAGATTCCCCCATCCTGCGCCTCCCAAGTGTTTGGACTAAAGGTGTGCTCCACCAAGCCCTGTTTAACTGCTATAATCTTAGCTTCTGACCCAGTATGGAAAGTATTAGAAAGTCCTCGTCTGAAAAGGGACTGGTGACAGCCATTTTGTTTTCCCATGGGGCCGTGGGAAAGGTCAACACAAAGAATGAACCCAGGAGCTGGTGTCTTTCTTTTTAAAAGATTTACTATTATTAGTGATACTGGTATTAGTATTTGTTATTGTCGTTGTGTCGTCTTGAGACAGGATCTCCCTGTAGCCTGCTGGCTTGGAACTTACTATGTAGACCAGGCTGGCCTTGAACTCACAGAGATCCACCTGCCTCTGCCTCCCAAGTGCTGAGATTAAAGGCATGTGTTACCATGCCTGGCACAAACCTACGTTTATTTAGTATCCACTAAATACTAAGCCCTTCTTTCACTGTTTTTGTGGTTATAGAGCTCCTGCCCTCTCCCAGCCCAAGTTGGGGGAGGATAAGGCTCTTGGCAGACCAGAAGAAACCCACACAACTGACCACCAAGGCTAGGTGGAGTCTAGGAAGGGTGACAAGTATAATAACGATAAAGAGAAGGAACAAGAGGCTGGAGAGATGGCTCAGCGGTTAAGAGCACTGGCTGCTGTTGCAGAAGACCAGGGTTCAGTTCTCAGTACCCATATGATGGCTAACAACCATCTGTAACTCCTGTTCCAGGGGATCTGACACTCTCTTCTGTCCTCTGTATGCACTGCATAACATGAGTGTACTTCCTCCACACATGCAAGCAGAACACTCATATAAATAAATACATAAATAAATAAATAAATAAATAAATAAATGCACAAGCCATGCCATAAGTATCCCTGTGTTGTTTAAAGAGTCATCTGAGGGGCCGGAGAGATGGCCTAGCAGTTAAGAGCGCCGACTGCTCTTGCAGAGGACCCGGGTTCGATCCCCAGCACCCACATGGCGGCTGAGAACCGTCTTTAACTCCAGTTCGAGGGGAATCCGACACCCTCTTCTGACATCTACGGCATTGCACGACATGGGTGCATAAACCTACATTCAGACAGGACATTCATACACATAAAAAATAAATAAAAGTTAAAAATAAATAAAAATAGGAGTAATCTGAATTTTCATACTTAGTGCTGGACTGACATCACTACCTACATACAAGTGAGGAGACTAGAGAGGAACCAGGCATATGACCAGCTGATAGGACTCTGAGGTGGGTGCTCATTGCCAGGCCCACTCTACAGAAGATGGCATTGGGGGGGTACAAGGAGTACCGCAGCATATTGGAAGGGACAGGAGGTCTATCTGGCTGGACCAGAAGCTGTGAGATGCTCTAGGGAGCCCTCTGGAGAGAGCTTCCTGGGCAGAGCAGAGGGGTCAGAGTTGCAGGGGGGGAGGGGGAGGGATGGGGAAGGGCAGAGCCCGGGGAGGGCAACCTCACCATGGCAGTGTTTTGGCGGAAGTCACCCTCCCACCAGCCCTTTTCATTCACATAAAGCTGGGTTTGTTTCCATTTATCTGCTCGACTTTCCAGCCAAGATGCTGTTAGAAAAACATATTGCTCTAATTTAACCCACATGTGCATCCCTGGACAGAGTCTAAAAGGAAACTTCAGGGCCTGAGTCCCAGACTCCAGAGTCTCAGTGCTGAAAGGAAGGGTTTGGGACTCAGGGGTGGGTGACCCTGACCACTTTTTTTAAGGCCCTCCCTGAAGCCAGTCCCTGGAGTATGGATTTGGGGGTGTCAATGGGAAAGGGGTAGCTTATGTGGATAGTTCCCTACACCAGGCAGGAGGGGTTACAGAGGAAGGTGGAGATGGAGTCTGCACTACAGTCTGACTTCTAATCAGCCCCATCTATTCCCTTCCTCAAAATCAAAGTCTCCGCTCTGAGCAGGGCAACACAACACGAAGCAATTTGTCCCTTCATGTGGGAGAGATTCTGCCTACATTGTGGAAGCCACAGATGACCCAGTACCAAGCCCCAGCCGATCTCACCCTGAAGGTTGACCACACATACATGGAGTGAGGTTTAGGAAACTGGCTTCATACCCACACCTCACAGATCCAAAACAAACTGAGAACGGAGCTGGTGTGTGTCTTTCAAGATTGTTTGGGGGCTGCAGAGAGGGCTTAGTGGTTAAGAGCGTTTACTGTTCTTATAAAAGACGGGAGTTCAGTTCCCAAGCTTCCACAGGGGGCAGCTAATAACCATCCATAACTCCAGTTCCAAGAGATCCAATCCAGAGGCCTCTGTGAACTCACATACCATGCAGGCAAAACACTCATACACATGAATAAGAATAAATAAAATATTAAAAAATATTTTAAAAGCAGATTATATTCCACATTTATTCCTGTATATAATTTATTTTGAATCCAGTTGGATTATTTGGATAAACTGACTGATATCTGTAAATGAGAAAACTGGAAAGACCCACTATACAGATGTTTGTTTACTCAGAACAAACACTAAAGGGCAGAATTGACGAGCATGATTTAGATTCGAGAGCTGGGACCCATTTGATGGCTCTAAGTCCAGACCCTGGGAAGTTGACCCATGCATGAACGATCCTCTTTCCCAAAGCTTGCCATGTCCAGGGTTGCTCCATCTACCACAAGACTTACTGTCCACCTGGTCTGGGCTGGGATTCCCAAACAAACTCACAGTAAACGAAGCAGATGAGGGTCCACGCTGGAAGTGACCCCTATCCTTTATGGATCCAAGAGTTGAGTCCACAAAACCTTCAGCTTGCAAGGGCTAGAAAGCCGGAATTACAGCTAGTGTAGGTAGATCTCAAAGGACGCTGGTAGAAGATTGTGGAATTCATTTCTATTTTGTCTTGAGACAGGGTTGCTGGTAGCCCAGGCTAGCCTCAAACTTACTATGTAGCCAAGGATGACTATGAGTTTCTTTTTATTTCTTCTATTTTTTTTTTGGGGGGGGGGTGCACGGATAAAAAGTCTTCCTGTAGTCCCAGCTGGCCTGGAACTCACAGGTATGTAAACCAGACCAGGCTGACCTTGATCTCACAGAGATCACCACTTGTGTCTCCCGAGGGCTGGGATCAAAGCTATCCCACCATGCCTAGCCTTGACCTTAAGTTTCTGATCCTTCTGTCCAGCATGGTTTGTTTTTAAGATTTTTTTTTTTTTTTTGAGACAAGGTCTCCCTTTAGTCCCAGCTGGCCTGAAGCTCGCAATGCAGACCAGGCTGGCCTTGAACTCACAGAACACTAAAATTTTATTTTTTAAACTATGTTAGATTTTATTTCTTTAATTATGTTTATCTGTGTGTCTGTGTGGGGATATGTACACAGGAGCGCAGTGCCCACGGAGGCCAGAAGAGGGCGTTGGATCCCCTGGAGCTGAAGTCACAGGTGGTTGTAAGTCCTCTGACATGGATGCTGGGAAACAAACTTTGGTTCTCAGGAAGAGTGGCAAGTGTTCTTAACCATCCAGCCATCTCTCCAGGCTCCAGGTTACAGGGTTTTTGAATGGCACAAAAATCTATTTCTATGGAACCTGGCGAAAGAAGATCAGGGCTGTAGCTCAGTAGTAGAGCACTTGCTTAGCACATGCAAGGCCCTGTTTGATCTCCAGAACAGGGAAGAAAGAAAGGAAGGTAGAGAGGGAGGGAGGGAAGGAGGGAGGGAAGGAGGGAGGGAAGGAGGGAACAAAAAAGGAGGGAAGAAAGGAAGAATGTTGGAGTCTAACCAAACAGTTCCTATTTGCTGCCCAAATCAGAGATTTTGAATGTCAGTCTGTCGACATGACGTTCTCGTACTCGCTCCATCAAGGGCAAAGCAGAGCTTTCTGGAGATTTACACTGAAAGCTTTGGAGTCTCCCAGGCCAAGAATGCCCTGGGCTCAGCTGTACAGCTCAGATGTAGCTATCAGGAACTTCCTCGAGGCTAAGAATGGTTTGGAAGGCTCTTTTGAGGCATGCCCCCCTACCCCCCAGGGTTGTCTCCTGATGGGCAGAGGTGAGGAAGACATGGTTGCTTTTGCGAGGCCAAACCTCCAGGCAGGTTTGAGAAATTCTGGTTCTATGGGAATAGGTCACCCACATTCTGACCAAAGCTTTGGAGGAGCCCCAAGTAAAGAAGCCAGCAGTCACGTAGCTAAGACACTGGGCGTAAACTCAAGGTGAACAAGCAGACAGAGAACAGAATGTTGGGATGTCAGATCATAGACGTTCAGTCCCAATCTATGGATTCCAAAGAGAAGGGAGGATTGGGACTTTACAGCTGAGGGAGGATGGGAAGTAGGGAGAAAGGGACGTCCCCCCCCCACCTCCATTCCCACCCCTCAATATAGCACAAAGTGGATATCAGTCACCACACAGGCTCTAGCGAAGAAATCTAGCCCTGAGAGAGAGCACCTCTTTAGCTGGGGCTGGGCCTAAATTTGGGGTTATCAGATGGGTCATCTCAAGTTCCAGTGACCAGTTACAGTGAAACTGCATTTCCCCGTTAACAAGCTGGACAATGTCCAGACAGATGTGTGCCAGATCGCAGACTCATGAGTATCAAAGATGTCATTGGCTGTCTCGCCTTCTCTGATGGAAACTTTCTTATGGTTTAACAAGAATGAGTCCCCTTCTCTCCCAACCCCACTCCACACACAAAAGTCCGGGTCTCAAGATACCACACTGCACAGTAACTCCGTAATCTTGGGGCATAATCAAAACATATTCCAGTAACCTGTGCTGGTCCTCTGAATGAATGTTTATTTTAAAACAATTTGCTATGGCTTTTTATTTTATTTTATTTATTTTTTTAAGGGAGAGGGAAGAGAATTACTGAAGCTAGACTTTTCCCTGCCCCTAAGCAGGTTTTTCCACTCGAAAGCCTGTGTCAGATGCTCAGCTCGTAATTAACCGCAGAACTGTTTGAGGAGAAAAAGAGAGGACAGGGCATGTGACAAAGAGTTAACAGATGTCATTTTCGGTGGCGGCTGGCCCACTACTGCTGGGTCATTGGTTGGATAGAAGCCGACTCGACTGCCGTCGTAAACAGAATAGTAATAATTATACGCAGGCTGCATTAGCCACAACAGATTGGCTGTATAACATTCTATTAAAAACCAGCTCCTATCCCGTTTCTTTTGAGGGTCCTTGGAGACGACCCCCAACCTTCTGGTTTTGAATGTGATCTTCCAGGAGTCTCACAGACTCTCTAGTAGGGAAATAGGTCATGTTTATCCTGGCAAATTCTGCCAATGTCTGGGGATAGCCTGACCTCTACCCACACACTTCAGTGAGGAGGGACCCCGCAGTGCTGCCTTTTTTCCCCCATTTGAAAAATGAAAGAATTAAATTCAAAACAAACAACTTCAATTTAACACCAAACTCCGGGATAACCAATCTTAAAAATGTCACAAGTAATGGATCTTAATACTCATAGAAAAAAACACACACTCATACACACAAAGCCCTGCACCATTGTTCCCTAGTCATTGCAGAGCAACCTCACAGAATCTCAGAGAAAGAGCAAGAAGGGGGGAAACACCTTATTACTTCCAACCCCTGCGAGCCATTTTGGTCTCCAAAGGTTTTAGGCTGCCCGAGGCCGTGTGTCTGCAGCGTTCGGGAAATGACTCGCCTTCGCACGAACGCTGCTCTGTTCTTGCAGCGAGGCGCCTGCCCTGGAGCAGCGCCCTTCCATTTCTGGTTAACTCTTCCTTCCCAGGCCTGTCAGCCACTTGCAGGAGCAAGGCCAGGGGAGGAGGACGAGGCCACCGCAGCCAGACCTCCTGCAGGGCAGCTGCGATCAGCGCTTCAGGAGCAGACAGCTCAGAGAAACCACTTCCAGCACACCAAGCAGCTCTCCTCGCTGCTCTTTGGAGAATCTATTCTCCAAAGCCCCTGTCATCAAAACACACAGGCTCTGCTGCTGGGGGAGAGAAGGGAGGCCTCGTGGGCTAAAAATGGCCGATATGGTCTCTGGGGACTTTCAGCAGAGGGCATCTCTCTCTCTCTCTCTCTCTCTCTCTCTCTCTCTATCTCTCTCTCTGCTCTCTCACCCACTAAGGCAGCGCTCTTGTGGTTAGTGGCGTGCAAGCAGGGTCTAGCCTGCTACCAGGGCACACCCGGAGCCTGGGGATTTTGTTTTAGTTTGTTTGGGGCAGTACTGACGTTTAAACCCTCTGCATTCCACATACCATGCAACTGCTCTATTGCTATCTCCAGCTTTTGGCTGGTGGATTTGGGCAAGACCTTTACCACTGAGCTAAATCTCCAGCCCCTTTTGTATTTTTGCGGGGGGAGGGTTTTTTGGAGACAGGGTCTACCTGTAGCCCCAGCTGGCCCTGAACTCTTTATGTAGACCAGGCTGGCCTTGAATACACAGCGATCCGCCTGCCTCTGCCTCCCCATTGGTGGGATTAAAGGCAAGCGCCATCACATCTGGCTTTGTTGTGGTTTTTTGTTTTTAATTTTTTTATTTTTGAGACAACCTTTCATTAAGTTGCCAGGCTGGACTTTAACTCCCTATGTAGCCTAGACTAGCCTTAAATTTATAATCCTCCTGCCTCAGCCTCTAAGCCTGTAACACTAGATGAGGGTGGTCCCATGACAGAAGTGTGTTTGTGTTATATAGCAGAGCTGGGAAAACCGTTTAGCATGTAAGAGGTTAATACAATTCCTAAGTGTTCGGCAATCACTGCAATTTAGTGCCATTTCGATTATTACACAATAAACAGACCATGTTGTCTGGAAGCAAATTTTTATGAGTATAGCTAAAGGGGATGCAACTTATTTAGCTGCCGAAACTCAGAGGGAAAGAGCATTTCTGAATCCCAATGCCATGGATCAGAAATATAGGTTGCCTCAAGGGTTAGTCTCAGGCCATCGCACAGGTGATGCCACACTATGACCTTTAAAATGAGGATGTCGTTAGAGGGAAATAAAGTTCACCAGGGTGTTCTTTCAACAGAGCCATTTGAATCACGATATTGTTCTGTTCCAGAGTGAAGGATTTGGGAATTTCCAGGAACATGTTATGTTCAGGGGAGAACATCATGTTAACACGGGCTGGGAATATGTGAAATGTTTTAATATTTTTGGCTATCTTGAATATGCATCACACACACACACACCCCAGCTCATTCACAACTACTGCCACTGTATTTTATAGGCCTTTGAGGACAATCATCACAAATCCAATCAGATTTCTAATATAGTAAGACAATCAAACATTTAAAACTAGATAAAGGAAGTGAGGTATGGTGGTACACACCTTTAATCCCAGCACTCGGGAGACAGAGGCAGGCAGATCTCTGTGGGTTCAAGTCTAACCTGGTGAATTCCAGGCCAGCTGTAGCAACAGGGAAACCCTGTCTCAAAAAGACCAAAAATGAAAAGAAAAGAAAAAAGAAAAACTAGATAACAGAAATGTGGACAGGTACCTGGATTTTAAACACTGTGCAAGATTTCAGGGCACCCTAAACTCTAAGAGGACCCCCACATCTGACACAGGAAAATGAGCCCTCATCCCAGCTCTCTCAAAGAAGAAAGGAAATCACTCTAAACATAGTGTAAGTTCAAGGTTAAAACGAGCATATGTGAGCCTGTCCTATCAATCTAGCTAGGCAGGATGATGGAAAAAGGAGTTCAAGGTTAGCCTGGGCAACTCAGTAAGATCCTGTTTTAAGATAAAAAGATTAAAGAAAAAAAAAAAGCTGAGGACATAGCTCTTTAGCACAGTGACAGAGTGTTCGCCTAGAAAGCTCAGGCCCTAAATCCAATCCTTATTACCAAACCAAACCAAAGTATGTGCACACACAGCCTTCATGGTACAAAGTTTAAGAGTTGAAACAATCTTTCTTTCTTTCTTTCTTTCTTTCTTTCTTTTTCTTTTTTTATGTGTATGAATGTACCACCTTCATGTAGGTTTGTGCACCCGTGTCGTGCAATGCCGTGGAGGTCAGAAGAGGGTGTCGGATTCCCCTGGAACTGGAGTTAAAGACTGTTCTCAGCCACCATATGGGTGCTGGGAATGGAACCCGGGTCCTCTGCAAGAGCGCTCTTAACTGCTAGGCCATCTCTCCAGCCCCAATCTTTTTCTTTCAGGAGATGCCTGCACAAGACTTTTCTGAGTGATACAAAGTGGCTATAATTCTCATTATGTTTGATCCATGGGACAACGGAGACTCTCCCTAAGAGGGAGGGGATCTTTACTCTCAAGGGTCCTTAGGGACTATACAGCTGGATTCGGGCAGTTTGAGGCCAAGACAGAGCCCTTGAAGAAACACCCAGATCCCAGGACTGAGAGAGCTGTGGGGGCTGTGTGAACCCAGCCACTGACTGGCGATGAGGAGGTCATCTGGTGTTGAGGGGGGCTCCCCGGCTACCGTAGCAAGCAAAAAAAGAGGCACTGAGACCAAATGAGCCTGTGCACGCCACTTCCTGCAGACCAGTCTGCCTGAGTCTTAAAATTTACCATTAGAGTGTTATGGTCTCAACAGGGGAGTGTACCTGGCATCCCCGGGGATGACTCCAAAGAGACACATTTCTGGTTGAGTAGATCCAGGGTAGGACACAGAGTCCGAATGAATTGGACACTCAGGTGATTCTCAAAACAGACAGAGAACAGGAAGATGAGTACATGTTGGGAAATCTCAATTTAGGGCCCTATGTCTGTGTGCAAAGCTTCCTTTTCATTATTTTTTATTTTTATTAAAATATTTTTAATGTTTTATTATTTTATGTGTGCGTATGAGTGTATTGCCTGCATGTATATAAGCTTACCCGTCTTGTATGTAATGCCCTTGGAGGTCAGAAGATGTCAGATTTTGTGGAACTGGAGTTACAGATGGTTTTTAGCTGTTGTGTGGGTGCTGGGAGCTGAACCCAGGTCCTCTGCAAGAACAGCCAGTGCTCTTAATTGCTGAGCCATCTCTGCAGTGCCCCCACCCCCCGCCCCCGGGAAGCTTCCTTTTTAAGTCTTTCAGAAATGCCATGCTCCTTTGAGAACAGTATTCTGAGCTCCTGGTATGACTTTATGGCCCGTGGTCATATCCAGTCCTTTCTGTTCATCCACCTTCCCATCCACCACTCCATCCATCCACCTGCCTATCCATCCCTCCTACTTCTATCCCCCTATCCCTCTATCTGTGTTGTCTGTGATGGCTAATCTTGGTTGTCAGTGTGACTGGATCTGGGATTAACTGAAATGAGAGAGACTTTCCAGATCAGATTTTTTGAAGCCGGAAGAACCACCCTAAGTGTGGGCGTGACCTTCTGAAGGCGGCCCTTATGAAAGGCGGTGGCTGGAGGGAGCTTTTCGCTGCTTGCCTTCTCTCTCTCTGGTGAGTTCATCTTGTTGCTGTGGTGTTCCTCCTCTGAGAGTAGAACCGACTTCTTCGGATTGCAGTGTAGACTGAAGGCTAGCAGACCTCCAGGAGTCCCTCAGGCCATCGGTGCCAGATTGGGACTGCTGGGACCTTCCAGCCATGTGGGCTGAAAAACCACCGGCTGCTCAGCCTCTCCAGTGTGCTGCACCACGCTGGGCTACTCAGACTCTATCCTTTAAGCTAATCTAATAAATTCCCATATGTATTCATTTATATATGTATTCATTTTATAAGTTCTGTTCCTTTAGAGAACACTGAGTAATATATATCTATCTACTCATCCAACTAGCCACGTTCTCATCCATCCATCTATCCATCTACCTTTCCTTCCTTCCTTCCTTCCTTCCTTCCTTCCTTCCTTCCTTCCTTCCTTCCTCCCTCCCTCCCTCCCTCCTTTCCTCCCTCCCCCCTCCCTCCCCATCACTCTACTCAATAGATCCTTCCAGCACACCTATTCCATCTGAAGCCTTGTCCCAAGTCCCAGAATAACAATTTTCCAACAGATACACACTGGAAAAAAAAAAAAAAAACAGATACACACTGGAACTGACCTTAAGGGAGCTGATGGCTTAGAAAGATGACACCACTTTAATCCCAGCACTCAGGAGGCAGAGGCAGAGGCAGGCGGATCTCTGTGAGTTCAAGGCCAGCCTGGTCTACAGAGCGAGCTCTAGGACAGCTGGTACTAAAAGGGAGACCCTGTCTCAAAAATACCAAAAAAAAAAAAAAAAAAAGAAAAGAAAGATGATACCAGCATGGGAAGCCCAGAAATGGTGAGTCCAACATCGGTGCACACACTGCTGGCCTTGGGACTCCAGAGTCCCAGAAGCCTGGGACAAATACCTGAAGGCAGTTTGGCCCCTAAGAGCAACGATCACCTTAAAGGTTCAGACTCTCCCCTCTGAGGAAGGAAAATACAGGACTGGAGAGATGGCCTAGCGGTTAAGAGTGCCGATCGCTCTTGCAGAGGACCCACATGGCGGCTGAGAACCATCTGTAACTCCAATTCCAGGAGAGCTCCAGTTCCAGGGGAATCCGATGCCCTCTTCTGACCTCCGCGGCATTGCACGACACGGGTGCACAGGCTTACATGCAAACAGTACATTCATACACATAAATAAATAAAATAAAAATTTTTTTTAAAAAAGGAAGGAAAATACAACTTACGATCATTGTGAGGCACAGAGGAGGATGCCTCAGCCTGAAAGAACAGGAACCGAACTGGAAAAGGGTGACGGTAGCAGTAGGGAGAAAATTCTGTACCTGAGGCTCCTATAGAAACTCAGGTAAAGTCTGTTAACAGCCCACAAGCCACCGGGCTTCGAGCCTTCCAAACTGCATTTTTAATTCTCTTTGAAGTGTTTATAATTGGCCACTCAAAATAACCACAGTGCTTATACGGAGCCATCACGTGCATGGTCCAGTCTCAAGGCAGGGTCTCCGATGAAGAACACAGTCCATCAGCCTGCATGTAATTTCAAAGACAGGCAGGTTCAGCCTGAACACCTTGGAACCCTCGGAAGGGGGGAGACACATATCGAAATATTGTTAGCCCTGCCCTGGCAGGCCAGATTCTGTCTGGAATACTGCAGTGGTCCTTTTCCAAGATTGCCAGCACTCTTCTCCAGCCCTACCCTTATTTTGTTTTGTTTTTTTTTGTTGTTGTTGTTTAGACATTTTCAGTATGTAGCCCAAGCTGGCTTTGAACTCACCATCCTCCTGGCTCAGCTTCCTGAGCAGTGGAGAATCAGCCTGCACCACCTAGCCCAGCTCCTCCGCCCCTCTTAACCCTGACATCGATTCTTCTCTTTCTCTCCTGATCCTGCTGTGTCAGGAAACAAAACAAAACAAAACAAAACAAAATGAACAAAAACAAAACAAAACAAAAACTTGCTGATGGTTCAGGATCTCTTGGTTTCCTTCTCTGGGAACTGGAGAGAAGACCATGATGTGGATCTGTAGGAAGAGTTCAATGAAATATCAATAAGGCATTTAATAGAAGAGTTGATAGCTTTTTTATTTTTTTTTAATTTATTCTTTATATGTATGAATGTACCATCTGCATGCAGGTCTGTGCACCCGTGTCGTGCAATGCCGCGGAGGTCAAAAGAGGGCGTCGGATTCCCCTGGAACTGGAGTTAAAGACAGTTCTCAGCCGCCATGTGGGTGCTGGGAATCGAACCCGGTTCCTCTGCAAGAGCAGTCGGTGCTCTTAACCGCTAGGCCATCTCTCCAGCCCCGATAGCTTTTTTTTTTTAATGTGTATGAATGTACTGTCTGCATGTAGGTTTGTGCACCCGTGTTGTGCAATGCCACGGACGTTAGAAGAGGGTCTCAGATTCCCCTGGAACTGGAGTCAAAGAAGGTTCTTGGCTGCCATATGGGTGCTGGGAATCGAACCCGGGTCCTCTGCAAGAGCAGTCGGCGCTCTTAACCGCTAGGCTATCTCTCCAGCCCCGAGTTGATAGCTTTTGGACGGTTAGTAAATATTAGTTTCCATAGGAAACCCGAATGTAAAAAGGAAAAAATAACCAACACAGATTTTTTTTTTTAGAAAGATTTATTATTTCATGGGTTGAATGTGTGGCTCAGTGGTAGAACATATTTGTCTAGCTTGTTGGGTGGGGGAGTTTGGATTCAATTTCCAAACACGAAAAGATGCGTATTTAATATAAAATTATTCTTTATTCTAAAATTAATTTCTAGGGAGCTGGAGGTGTGGCTCAGCAGTTAAGTGTTGCTCCTTGCTCTACAGACGACCCAAGTTTGCTTTGGGCACCCGCACTGGGAGTCTTGAAACAGACCAACCACAGTACTAAGAGAATCTGACTCTTCTGGCCTCTGCAGGCATTGCACTCACATGCAGATATCTACACACACACAGACACAGACACAGACACACACATATGCAGACACACACAGACACACACAGACACACGCAAACTTAAAAATCTTTTTTTTTTTTTTGGTCTTTTTGAGACAGGTTCTCCCTGTAGCCCCAGCTGTCCTGGAACTCACTGTGTAGACCAGGCTGGCCTTGAACTCACAGAGATCCCCCTGCCTCTGCTTCCCGAGTGCTGGGATTAAAGGCATGTGCCCGGCTAAAAC